>LNAC01000785.1:111256-224255 GCA_002007465.1 Ailurus styani | reverse complement strand
TCGTGGGGGGTAGGGAGGGAAAAACAATGAAACAAGATGGGATCGGGAAGGAGACAAACCATAAGAGATGCCTAATCTCACAAAACAAACTGAGGGTTACTGCGGGGTTGGGGGGAGGGATAGGGTGGATGGGTTGTGGACACTGGGGAGGGTTTGTGCTATGGTGAGTGCTGTGAAGGGTGTAAGCTTGATGATTCACAGACCTATACCCCTGGGGCAAATTAAAAAAAAAAGAAATCTGTTGCATTTCTATACACTAATAATGAGGCAACAGAAAGAGAAATTAAGAAAGCAATCCCTTTTACAATTATCCAAAAATAATAAAATACCTAGGAATAAGCTTAACTAAAGAGATGAAAGACCTTACTCTAAAAACTATAAAATGCTGATGAAAGAAATTGAAGATGACACAAACAAATGGAAAGATATTCCATGGTCATGGATTGGAAGAACAAATATTGTTAGAATGTCTATACTGCCCAAGGAAATCGACAGATTTAATTCAGTCCCTATCAAATACCAACCACATTCTTCACAGAACTAGAACAAATAATCTTAAAATTTGTATGAAACCACAAAAGACCCTGAATAGCCAATACGGTCTTGAAAAAGAAAAACAAAACTGGAGGTATTACAACTCCAGACTTCAAGTTATACTACAAAGCTGTAGTAATGAAAACAGTATGGTACTTACACAAAGACAGACACAGATATCAACAGAGCAGGACAGAAAGCCCCCAAACAAACCCATGATTATATGGTTAACTAATCTTTGAATATGCAATGGGAAAAAGACAGTCTCTTCAACAGTGGTATAGGGAAAACTGGACAGCCACATGCAAAGGAAGGAAACTGGACCACTTCCTCACACAATACACAAAAATAAACTCAAAATGTGTTAAGGTCCTAAATGTTAGACCAGAAGCGATACAAATCCTAGAAGAGAGCACATGCAATAATTTCTGTGACATTGGCCATAGCAACATTTTTCTAGATAGGTCTCCTGAGGCAAGGGAAATAAAAGCAAAAATAAACTATTGGGACTACATTAAAATAAAAAAAAAATGTACAACAAAGGAAACAATCAGCAAAACTAGTTATCCTACATGGGTAAAGATATTTGCAAACGACATACCTGATAAGGGGTTAGTATCCAAATTATATGAAGAACTGATACAACTCAACACCCAAAAAACAAATTATCTAATTAAAAAATGGGCAGAAGACATGATCAGACATCTGTCCAAAGAAGACCTCCAGATGGCCAAAAGACACGTGAAAATATGCTCAACATGACTAATCATCAGGGAGATGCAAATCAAAACTACAGTGAGATGTCACCGCACATCTGTCAGAATGTAATACTAATGTTATGTTAACTAAATGGAATTTAAATAATAACTTAAAAAAAACCCCAAACACAAGGAACAAGTGTTGGTGAGGATGTGGAGAAAAAAGAACACTCATGCACTGTTGGTGGAATGCAAACTGGTGCAGCCACTGTGGAAAGCAGTGCGGAGATGCCTCAAAAAATTAAAAATAGAACTACCCTGTGATTTAGCAATCACACTACTTGGTATTTACTTAAAGAATACGAAAGCACTAATTTAAAAGGATATGTGCACTCTTCTGTTTATTGCAGCATTATTTACAATAGCCAAATTATGGAAGAAGTTCAAGTGTCCATCGATAGGCGAATGGATAAAGAAAATGTGGTATATATATATATTATTCAGCTATAAAAATGAAGTCTTGCCCTTTGCAATAATACAGGTATATATACACCTATATGTATAAATTGGTGTGTGTGTGTGTGTGTATGGATTGGTATATATATTGGTATATATATGGTATATATAATATAATATGGTATATATAATATTCTATATTCATATATGTGTATATGAAATCTTGCCCTTTGCAACAAATGGATGGAGCTAGAGTGTATAATGCTAAGCAAAATAAGTCAGAGAAAGACAAATATCATATCATTTTACTGTTACGTGGAATTTAAGAAACAAAACAAATAAGCAAAAGAATAAAAGAGAGATAAACCTAAAAACAGACCCTTAAGTAGGGTTACCAGAGTGGTGGTGGGTGAAATAGGTGAAGGGGATTGAGTGCACTTATGATGAGCACTACGTACAAAATTGTTGAATCACTACATTGTACACCTGAAACTAATATAATATTATATGTTAACTATATTGTAACTTAAAACTAAACCTAAAGAAATACCTGTTATGGTGTTAGTATAAGGAGGAATTGATCCAATATTTATAAAAACCTGGATTCAGTATCTAGCATGAAATTCAAGTTCAATAATAAGTAGTATTTATTCTTTCCTTACTATGTGAGTGAAACATTTCACATACTTAATGTAAATTATCTTATTTAATCTATAGAAGTTTATGGTGCCATTATTATTCCCATTTAACAGATGAGAAAACTGAAACATAACAGGGTTAAATAGTTGTGTTTAAGTGGTTATTGTAGCAGTCCACTGCATTTTGCAAGAACGATAACAGAATTTTCTAAGATTATGCTCATATTTTTATCCATCCATTTGTCCACCCATCCATCATCCTTGGCTCACAAGCATTTACTGAGTGCCAGCTATGCACCAAGCATTTCTTGGCACCTGAAATTTTGCTGCTGTTGAAGTTCTCCCCCATAGAACGTTATAGTACAAGCCTTGTTCCTCTATATAATATCCTTTGAATTTTAAAAAAAGATTTATTTATTTTAGAGAGGGAGCAATCATGTGTGGTGGGGGAGGGGCAAAGGGAGAGGGAAAGAAAAAGAGAGCCATAAGTAGACTCTGCACGGAGCGTGGAGCCCAACATGGGGTTTGATCTCATGACCCTGACATCATGACCTGAAGCAGGAGCTCAACTGACTGTGCTGCACCCAGGTGCCCCAATAGCCTTTTGAGTTTTTAAGTATAGCTATTAATGTACCTAGTAGAGAAAGTGTGGTTCAAGAAAGAAAATGAATGGAACTTGCCTGTATATAGAGGTATTTCTTACTGCGCTTAATAATTTCATCTTTGTGATTTCGTTTGATCCTCTTGATATGAAAAAATAAGTAGTGTTAATATCATTTCAAAGACTGATAATTCTTAGATCAGGTTTTCTAGGAAAGACACTCTGAGACAGAGATTTAAGTGAAGGTTATTTACTTGTTATGCTCCTAGGAACAAAACCTGCAAAGCAATGAAGGGACAAGATTGGTGGAGGGAGAATTTGAACAGCAATATAATTGTGACAGAGACTTCAGTTAATCCCATAGGGGCTTTCTGGAGCTGAGATGGCTTATTAGAAATATTCTGCATTTAGGAAGAGTGTCTAGCCTTTGGATTTCCAGTGTCCATTCATTGTATGTGGGCTATCTTCTGGTAAGAGGAATAATCTGGATAATCCTCTATGTTTGGGAGGAGTTCCACAGGAATGATGGTTGTGAGCCATCAGCAGACAATACTACTGACAGGTGGCAGTATTATGATCCTCAAGTTGGGATCTTGGATCTTGATGACATGTTTAGCAGTATCCTCTACATTCATGGTGAGAGAAACCAAGAGACTTGTCCAATGGTAAATGTCAGCTTTTCTTTGCACTCGAATGCCTGTGTTCTCTACTATCGTGGGAACAAAACTGGAATTTTGAGTTCAATAGGACTAAACCAGAATCATGTAGCTGCAGAAAAAAACTAAAAATGGACTTGGACTGAATTATTAGAAGTAGAATAGCCAAAAATAGTCTGAGGAACAAGACCAAGAAAGAATATAATTGATGAAGACTGCTTCAAGGAACCTGTAGGTTTTCAACCAAATAATGAGGACAATGTGTAAGCTGAATTCAGATATTCCAGGGTCCTCCCTCCGAAGAGGTATTAGAACCATAGAATCATATACTTTCAGAGTCGGAAGTAGGTTCATAGACAATCTAATTAATTTGTATCCCAAGTCTTCTCTTCTTGGTCAGTGAGTATTCAGCTTCTTTATGAAAACTTTTGGTGACAGGAAACTCAAGTCCTTGTCAGAATAGCTCTAATCCTCACAAAGTTTTCCTTTACTTTGAACCGAGGCTGTTTCATTACAAATAATCACTCGTCTATAAATTTAATACTCCTAGTACCCATGCTAAGTGACAGTGCTTAAAATATGGTAAATTAATTCTTCTACCCTGTTAAACTAATGACTGTCTCCAGGTTATCTTCAAGCTTTGTTTTCTTTTAACCTTTTTCAGTACCTGCATTACTTATATGATCTTGATATTTTGAATGGATAATAAAAAGTACATGTGAAATTATTATGTAACCAAAGCCATGTTAAATAGGAGGTCTCCCAGAACAGTAGGAATGAGTCAAATATAATACTTTAAAATTACATTTGGATACATCTTCTTGCAAATCATTTAAATTAGATTAAGAAAATCTAAGGGCTATTTAATGTCTCAATTCTATTATTTCCATTGTTATCCCATAAATAAGAAATAAAGAAACTTTCCTCCTTTTTTTTTAAAGTTGGTATTTACATTCTAGCCTGATTTCTTTACATATGTATATACACACACATTATATACATTATATATATTCAATATATATTCTCTCTTTATATATATGTATATTCAAACTGACATATAGTTTGAATTGTTCAAATACAATGAAGGATTCTCAATTCTCAATGAAGTTCTCAATACTCAATGAAGCATCCCCCTTCTCATGTAAAAGAAAATTTTAAGTCCATCCTTTTGTATGAAGGGATTTTTAAAGTGGTTTTAATGTATCTGTTACGGGGCCCTCACCAGTGGTTTTGGCTATAGGACAAGCAGCCATAAGTATTTGCTTGTGTATGCATTGATTCCTATGTGTTGCTTACTTAGTATACCATCAGGCTCTATTCTAGTTGCTGTGGATGAAATGTAAGTGGAACACTGCCCTGATAGCTGGGCTCTGATGTGATAGAATTCATGTGAGAATGGAGGAGGAGTTGGAGAGATCCTCACAGAAGGCATGACCTCTGAATTAGGCCACCAAGTTGAACTGATTTCATTACATAAAAGGTTAAAGGAAATGAATAGAATCATAGCATTTCATAGAGGAAAAATTTTTAGAAACAATCTATCTAACTTGTATTGTTTAAATGAGGAAACTGAAGCTCAGAGAAATTCATTGATTTATTCAATGTCACCCAAATTGTGGTAAAATAGGCTGAGAGACCAAAAACATTCCAGTTGTTTGTACCCACTAACAATGAAAAATTCAAAAGAAGAAGTTTAGAAACCAATTCTATTTATAATAGCATCAAAAAAGTCTCAAGAATAGAACTAACCAATGTAGTGAAAACCTTATATACTGAAAACTACAATATGATGCTGAAAAAAATTAAATATACCAATAAATAGAAAAACAACTTATGTTCACAAATGGAAAAAAATAATACTATTAAGATGTCAAGACAACCCAAAACAATCCAATCTTGAAAAAGAAGAAGAAAGTTGGAAGTCTCACATTTACTTACTTTAAAACTTGCTACAAAACTACAGCAACCAAAACAGTAAGGTACTGGCATAAAAACAAACACCTGGACCAACAAAATAATAGAACTAAAGCTTCCAAATAAGTCTTTGCATATATGGTTAAATGACTTCCAACAAGGTGTGAAAACCATTCAATGGCAAAAGGGGAGATAGCCTTCTAAGTAAATGGTGCTGGGAAAACTGGACATCCATATGTAGGGAAATGAAGCCGGCTCCTTCCCTTACACTATATACAAAAATTAATTTAAAGTAAATCAAAGACCTAAACATAGGAGCTAAACTATAAAATGCTTAGAAGAAAACAAAAGGGAGGGGCACCTGGATGGCTCAGTAGGTTAAGCCTCTGCCTTCTGCTCAGGTCATGATCTCAGGGTCCTGGGATTGAGCCCTGTATTGGGCTCTCTGCTCAGCAGAGAGTCTGCTTCCCCCTCTCTCTGCCTACCTCTCTGCCTACTTGTGTTCTCTCTCTCTCTGTCAAATAAATAAATACAATCTTTAAAAAAAAACAAAAACAAGAGGGAAAAATTCAAAAAATCTGATTTGGCAATGATTTGTTGGAGATGACACCAAAACTACAGGCAACAAAAGAAAAACATAAATAAATTAGATTTCATCAAAATTTAAAACTTCATGCATTAAAAGATCATCAACAAGGTGAAAAGGCAACCTACATAATGGGAGAAAAAAATACTTGTATACCATATATCTGAGAACAATATACAGATGATATCCAGGATAGTAAAGAACTGTATCAATGAACAATAACAGAGCAACAACCTAATTAAAAAATGGGTAAAGAGGACTTACAGCTTCTAGTCTGGCATGTAAGAGTTTGGAGGTGAGTACTCTGTATTAACAATAAATAAAAAGCTGAAGAAACTGACAAACCAGCTCTTCTTAGATCCCTCAGAGCGACATGGTCCCAGGGCAGACCGCTCCTCCCAAAAGTGGACAGACAGGTGGATACAGAGAATGGCAACTCACCAGAGCAGAAACCCACAAGCAGAAGCCTTTGTTGGAAGCAATACCAGGGTAGGAAAACCTAAACTGCAATTAGCCAATTGCTAGAGGTTCGGCGTAGACAAGTTTGTGAGTTAAACCTCTGAGGGGAGGGTCCTTTTTTGAGTTTTACCTCGTGGAGCTCTGCCACGTTCTCATGGTGAGTAGCAGAGAAAACATGCCATTTAAAAACATATTCTTGGGCACCTGGGTGGCTAAGAGGGTTAAAGTCTCTGCCTTCGACTCAGGTCATGATCTCAGAGTCCTGGGATCAAGCCTTGCATTGGGCTTTCTGCTCAGCGGGGAGCCTGCTTCCTCCTCTCTCTTTCTGCCTACTTGTGATCTCTCTCTCTGTATCAAATAAATAAATAAAGTCTTTTAAAAAAAATAAATAAAAACATATTCTTTTCTTTGGAAAGAAGGCTGCCCTCAAAAGAATCTATTTTACCAGAGTCTAAACTATTGGGGTTCATCAGAGCCAAGCTACCCTGGAGAAAGGAAAATACCCAACTCCAGCTCACTCTAACCTTCCACATGACGAGGGGAGAGAAATACTGCATTCCAACCCCCACCAGCCTCCCAAATTTGGGAGGGTGATATCCAACTTCGGTCTCTTCCTGACATCTTGTCCTACCCAAGCAGGGAAAAACTGAAAGGTACTTTTGGATTTCACAGCCCAGGAGTACATATTCACTAAAAGGCTGAGTGACTAGAGTTACTCATTTCACTAAATCACAGGACTATAAAATAATTCTCCTCTCCGTCACTTTACCATCACATTGCTAAAGGCTTATTTACCTGAGTTCTTTTCACAAAGTGCATCATATTCTGCTTTCAAAAACAACAACAAAATTACAAGTCATACTATAAGGCAAAAAACAGTTTTGAAGATATAGAAAAAGCATCAGACCCAGATTCAGATATGACAGGGATGTTGGAATTGTCCGAGTATAAATTTAAAATAACTGTGATTAATATGCTAAGAGTTCCATTGTAAAAATTAGACAAGATAAAAGAACAGATGGGTAATGGAAGCAGAAAGGTGGGATTTCTAAAAAAGAATAAAGAAATACTAAAAATCAAAAATGCTATGAAAGAGATGAAGAATGCCTTTGGAAAGCTCATTATTAGACTGGAAACATCTAAAGAAAGAATCTCTGAGTTCGAGGATATATCATTGGAAACTTCCAAAATTGAAAAGCAAAGAGGGGAAAAATCTTGAAAAAATAAACCAAATATCCAAGACCTATAGTACAACTACAAAGAGTGGAACATAGACATAATGCAAATACTAGGAGGAGAAGAAAGAAAGAAAAAAGTGAAAACAATAATTAAAGCAGTAATGACAAAGAATTTACCAGATTGATATGAAGCACTGCTATGGACTGAATTTTGTCCTTCAAGTTCATATGTTGGAGCACTAAACTAATGTGACAGAGTCTATAATGAAGTCAGTGAAGGTTAAGAGATGACTTTTGGGTGAGGACATAACCTGAAGGGAGAGATGCCCTTGTAAGAGAGGAAAAGACACTAGAGATCCTATCTTTCTTTCTTCATTGTTTCACAGAGAAGAGTCCATGTTAGTACGTAGAGATAAAGCAGCCATCTACAGGTTGGGAATAGAGGTCTCACCAGAAAGCAACCCTGATGGTACTTGACCTTGAAATTCTAGGTTCACAACTGTAAGGAAACAAATCTTCCTTGTTTGAGCTACCCAGTCTATGTATTTTGTTGAAGCAGCCTGAGAAGACTAATTCAAATACCAAACCACAGATCCAGGAAACTCCGAGAACAGCAGGCAAAATAATAGCCAAAAAAGTTACACCTAGGCATATCATATACAAACTGCAGAAAATCAAAGATAAAGGAAAGATCTTGAAAAAAACCCAAGGTAGGTGAGTGGGGGCACCTCACCTATAGAGAACCAAAGATAAGAATTACATTCAACTTCTTTTTAGAAATCACGTAAGCAAGAAGACAATGGAGTTGAAATATTTAAAGTGTTGAGAGAAAAACCCTACCAACCTAGAATTCTGTATTCTGAGAAATTAATTCTTCAGTGGTGCAGGAGGAAGACTTTCTCAGACAAACACTGAGAGGATTTGTTGCTGGTAGACTTGTCTTCCAAGAAATGTTAAGAGAAGTTCTTTAGAAAGAAGAAAAATGGTATAAGTCAGGAACTTGGATCTATATGAAGGAAGAAAGAGCATTAGAAGAGGAATGTATAATGGTCATTAAACATTTTTCAGATTCTTATTCGATTCAACAGATAATAGTTCAAAATATCAAGAGCAATGATGTATTTGACTATATATTTAATATGTTTACATATGAGAGAAATGAATGACAACAATAACACAAGGAGTAGGAGAAAAGAATTAGGAATATTTTGTTTTTGTAAAGTACATAGGCTACCCATGAAGTAGTATAATGTTATTTGAAATGGACTGGATTCGTTGTAAATATGTATTAGAAACTCTAGGGCAACACCAAAAAAAGTAAAAAAGAAGTGTAATTTATATGCTAAGAAAGGAGAGAAAATTGAATCATTTAAAATGCTCATTTAAAACCACAAATGGCAGAAAAGTGGTGGAAGACAAAAATAGGAACAAAAAACAAGGAAAATGATTAGAAACCATTACAAATATGGTAGATATTAATCCAAATATATCTCAAATAACCTTAAAAATCAATGTTCTAAATACACACATTAAAGGAAAAAGATTGTAAAAATGGATAAAAATCAAAATATTTAGAGATAAAGCAATGCACTTTTAAAGAACAAATGGTTCAAATAAGAAATTTTAAGAGAAATTTTAAAAATTTTTAAAAGATTTTATTTATTTATTTGACAGAGAGAGAGACAGCAAGAGAGAGAACACAAGCAGGGGGAGTTGGAGAGGGAGAAGCAGGCCTCCTGAGGAGCAGGAAGCCTGATGGGGGATTTGATCCCAGGACCCTGGGATCATGACCTGAGCCGAAGGCAGACACTTAATGACTGAGCCACCCAGGTGCCCCAGAAATTAAAAATGTTTTGATCTAAATGAAAATGAAGGTATAACATGAAAGTTTGTGGGATACAGTGAAATCAATTTATAGCATTATATGCTTATATGATAAAATAAGTCTACCGAACATTTAAGGAAGAAATGATACTAATTCTCTATAATCTTTTTCCGATGACAGAAGCAGAGAAAGTATTTCCTAAGTCATTCCATCAGGCCAGCATTAGTCTAATGCCAAACTAGACAAAAAACATTACAAGAAAAGAAAACTTAAGACCAAAATGTTTCATGAACATAGATGCTAAAATTCTCAACATAATATTAGCAGATTGAATTCAACAATGTAAAAATAATTATACATCATGACCAAGTGGGATTTATTCCAGGATGCAAGTCTAGTTAAACATTTTGAAAATCATATTAATAGATTAAAAAAGAAAATCATGTGACCATATCAATAAGATGCAGAAGAAGTATTTAATAAAATCCAACACCCATTCATGAAAAAAACCTCCTAGACGACTAGGAACAGAGGAGAATTTTATCGGCTTAATAAAGCATGTCTCCAAAAAACCTACAGGTAATATTATACTTTTTTAAAAAATATTTTATTTATTTATTTATTTGAGAGAGAGAAAGTGAGAGACAGAGCAGGAACAGAGGGGGAGGGAGAGAGAGAGAAGCAGACTCCCCGCTGAGCAGGGAGCCTGATGTGGGGCTTGATCCCAGGACCCTGGGTTCATGATCCTAGCTGAAGGCAGATGCTCAACCAACTGAGCACCCAGGCACCTTCAGATAATATTATACTTAATGGTGAGCAACTTTAAGCTTTTCCAGTAAGAGCAGGTACAAGGCAAGAATGTCCCTGCTCAGCACTCTTTTTCAACATAGTGCTGGAAGTTCTAGCTAATGTGCTAAGATTAAAAAAAAAGGAAATAAAAGGTATATGTTTGGGAAGAAAGATATAAAACTATCTTTGTTCATAGATAACATGATCATATATGTAGATCATGCAGAAAATTCAAAAGAATCAAGAAAAAAGTCTATCCTGGAACCAATAAGTGATTAATAACTGCAGTATATTACTCAGCCTTGAAAAGAAAGGAAATTCTAACACGCTACATGGATGCATCTTGAAGATAGTGTGCTAAGGAAAATAAGCGAGTTACAAAAAGATAAATATTGTACAATTCCACTTATGTGGTGTACCTAGTGCAGCCAGAATCACAGAAACAGAAAGCAGAATGGTGGTTTCTAGGAGCTGTGAGAGGGGAAGTTTGGGGATTAGTGTTTCATGGGCACAGAGTTTCAGTTTTTGGAAGATTAGAAAGTTCTAGAGATAGATGTTTTTGATGGTCAAGCACTTCATAGAAATTTTATTTCATGCTACAGAATTATATCCTTAAGATGGTGAATTCTATTATGTATATTTTACCGCAATAAAAATGAATGAGACTTTTCTATTCAGAGATAGAAGAGAACAGAAAAATAGCATCCAGTCACACACACAAGCACATGCATGAAACCAAAGGCTTAAAAGAAATCCTAGAGATATTAAGTCAAAATTCTGAAGATCCCATCACTAACACCACACTGACACACCAAATAAGCAGGATAAACAACTGAAGGTATGTCCATGTTCTGGGACTGAAAGAAATATCATTCTATGTGCCAGATGTTTTTTTTTTTAAATTTTAATTATCTTATTTTTAAAAATTATTTTATTCTTTTGCCAGCTCTTTTTTTAAAAATTTTTTTTGTGTTAACTTTTGTGTTGAATGAAATTTGATTCCAAATGCCAGCAAAGTGAAGCCAACATTCATCTGGAAAGAAAAAAATAAACAAAGGAACAACAGGAAAATGTTGAGAAGGAAACAGAAGTGGTTGGGGATTTACTCAGCCCACCAGTGACCATCTCACGGTGCTTTGAACTATTACAATAAGGAAAATAGCGTTAGTCTGCTGCATAAGGTCAAAACTGGAAGAGAAACACGGGAGATCACACAGAAAAATGTCCTTAATACACAGTTAAATCTGTAAATGGAAAGCAATGAAAGAAAGCACAAAATATTAACAGAAATCATCTGTAGTTTGTGGATCGCCCATGAGTTCATATTCATCAGCAGATTTGTATTTTGTAAGTTTTCAGCGATGATTGGTACAGATTTTGAAATCAAGAAAGGGCATTCATTTTCAAAAAACAAAGCAGCTCTGCACTGCTCCCCTGATTCTCTCGCTCGCACAGTCAACTCAATGTGTGGGCAGAAGCCGAATAAAATGCTGATCTTGAGGAAACGCTGTGAGATGCTATCGGGGAGAAGCTAAGAAGTAATTTTGAATGAAGCCTGGAAGGATTTGTCAACAAACTGGAGGGAATCCAGAGAAGAACCAAGGAATGACTAAAGACCTGGGGCCGGGGCCGGCCTTGCAACCAGAGATGAAAAGAGAGTGTGTTTAACTTGGCGAGACTCTAAGTAGAGACTGAAAAACAGCATTGGAGCCCAATCAAACCGCCATTAACAACTGCCAGGCAGATCCCCGTCCTAAGTGACCCCGAAAGGTCAAGACAGCCTCTTAAAATTTCCAGCGCTTTCTAGTTCAACCTGAGGTTAGAGACCATATCTTCCACAGCCCAGACTTCTCTTGCACGTTCGCCAGGAGACTGTCTTCCATGTGTACTGAGGAGACAAGGCGTGTGGACAGAAAGTGGGTCTCCAGGGGCAGCTGCAAAGGGTCCCTGTGACAGAAGCTGCACAGCGTCCCTGGGATGGGCCCGGGGTTGCATGACTTAAAGCTCTAACACCACAGCTGTCTCTTCCTGGGCTCCACTTTTCCAGCTTGTTTTTGGGTTTATATGGAGAAGCAACCAAAGGATGCTTAGTATTTGATGACAAAAGAGGAGCCGAGGTACACGGAGAAAGTGAGGCCAAGGGAGTTGTGAGAGAGACCCAGGGAGGCACCCAGGGGGAGAGAAATGAGATGGGATAGAAGCTGCAGCTCCAAGAAGACAACAGAGAGCCAGAAAGGAAGGAAGGAAGGTCAGAGAGGGCGCCATGATCGGTCCTGGGGTACCAAACAGTGGGAGATCTTGACTCATCAGAGCTGCTCAGATGTTTAAAGGAGGAGAGAGATCTGTGGCCACACAGCTCTGTTTATTTTTAATATGGAATTGTATTTTGGTAACAGAAAGGAAAAGAAGCAAGAGGAAATGTAGAATGGAGCTAGGGAATTCTGCATCTGCACTGTGCTCCGTGGTCTGTGGCTGGGCTGGGGCTGCTTTCGTTCCGATTTGGGGAATTTGTGGTCTGGTTGGTTCCCTCTGAGGGACTTGAACCCTGCCAGAGAGCGTCTGCTCTGGAGGCTCCTTAAATGTAGATGGAAACTCCTCAACCTTGCCTCATACTCGGAGATGATGGAAGACTCCAAGTCTGGTAGGCCCATGATTTGGCCTTCTCCAGCCTTGCACAAAGGCATGAATTCATGACTTCTCTTGCATCATTCTTGTCTCACTTGTTTGGGAACCGTCACTTAGTAAAAAATTAAGTATTTTTATATATCATTCTATGGTTTGATTCAAACACAAAAAATCTCAAATAAAGAATAGATAAATAAATAAAATGAAATACAAAAGTCTCTTGCCAAAGAAGTTTAAAGATCCCCAAACTTACTTGGATTCGTTTTTTACTTAAGTAGCAATATTTACAGTCCACTTGGAAATAATGCCATTTCGAAAGGAAAGAGGTGTGCTGTACAAGAAAACAACATGTAATGTCAGGGAAATCCAGATTGCTGATGTTGACTCCAAACACCATATACCTACCCTCTATTTTGGAGATGCCCACATCTGAAGACCAGCTGAATTATTTGCTTGCTTTTGGGAGTCAGTTCTGGATTTCAGCATGCTTCCTTTGAAATGTGATGCATTTGTGCATACAATTGTAATGAAATAAATATTCCCATACTGGGGGTGTGTACGCGGTTATAGGGGACCAATTCCCCAAACGTTTGGGTACTTCTCCTGCAGCCTAAGGCATATAACAGGATTTCTCTGATCACAGTGCTCATAAAGAGGAAAGTCACAGAGAAGCCAAGGTTAGACTAAATGCATCTGCACATCAGAATCACCTGGAAACATTTAAGAAATATAGCCTTGGGATTTACCCCAGGACCCCTAAATAGGAACGTCATAGTGAGACATAGGAATCTGTATTTTTGAAATCTTTTTTTAATGTCTGGATTAGCACCGTGCACAGTGGGCTGAAGTATCTTCTCTTTCCTCCCTCTACTTGCTGAATATATTCTAAGTATGACTCCCAGTAAGAGCTTCCTCAGTCAGAGCTCATCATGTCTTTCTTTGGCAACGGAAGTGACGTCTTCTGTCCTAAGCTGGATGATTTCTCCTGACATTTGGGTCACCAGATCTTACTAATAACTCTGGAATTTACACAGCTGGCTGTCCACTAGATGCAGTTTGGAGGGTTGCTTGAACAAAGAAGCCATGTTGATTCTGTTGGTGTTTTTCACCAGGTCAGCCTCCATACACTGAATTCACATGCAAATATGTCCCTTTCTTCGGGTGAGCATTATTCTAAACATTAATAAAACATGGCACTTCAGCAAATCCCCTGAGGCCACCAGCCAGTCCGTTTTCATGGCTAGCTATTTGTTGCATGAAAACACATTTGCTAACTTCTCTTTTGTAAATTTATGTTAGGGTGTCCTTGGGTGTTTGGTGGCCGGACAGGAGTATGGAAGGAAGGGAAAAAAGAATGGGGGAAAGGGGTTGGGGTGGTGGAAATTCTAAATAATGCTCTTTGTCAGTGGGCCTAACTTTGGGTTAGTGCTCAGACTGCAGGCTGGAAGTGGAGGAAAGATGGCCATTGACTCATTGTCACCAACTCTGAGTAAGACTTTTGACCTTTTGGTGTCTTAGTGAATGAACCCACATGGAAAGAAGCAGTGGGAAAAAGTAACATGATCAAGCTGGCCATGAGGTCTCCTAGGTAAATACATGATGATATTGGAATTGAGAGTGCTTGTGACCTTCTGTGGCTTCTTTAGTCTGGGGAGTTATAATTGCTGCAGCAGACAGCCCTGTCATTTTGCTTTGTGGGGAGGAGAGAGCCTTTGATGTGTAACTCTGGGATTGCTGTGGGAGCTAAGAAAAGAGTAGTCATCTGGCCTCCACCCATAGCTCCAGTTCTCTCCAGAACAAGTGGCATGAGTCTTCCATGTGATCGGTTTCTTTAAAAGGTCAATTTGATTGTACCCATTTTAAGTGTGCATTTGGAGGAATTTTGATGAATTAATTCAGCTGTGTAATTACCCCCACACGCAAGAGATAGAATCTGCTCTTCACCCCTCAAAAGTCTCCTTGTGCTCTTCCCAGGAACTCTTCCCCCTGCTGCCAGCTCCTGGCAACCACTGATATGCTTTTCATCACTATATGTTACATTGGTCTTTTCTAGAGTCTTGAATAGATGCAACCACCTATGTATCCTTTTATGCCTGATTTCTTTAACCCAACTTAATGATTGTGAGATTCATCTATGTGGTATTTCATTGTAGGACGGGACCACAATGTATTTGTCCAGTCACCTGTCCATGGACATTTGAGTTATTTCTGGTTTGAGGCTGTTATGAATGCAGCTAGTTTGAACATTTGGGTGCAGGTCTTTGCATGGGCATAGGTTTTCATTTCTCTTGAGTGAAGAGCTGGGGAAGGTACAGTTGAGTCATGCGATCAGTGTTGGGTTAACTGTAGAAGGGCCTGGCAGTTTTTCAAAGCAACTGCACTATTTCCTATCCCCACCGGTAGGGTATGAGCTTTCCAATTTCTTCATGTTTTCTCCAGCAGTTGTTATTGTCTGTCTTTCCATTATAGTCAGGTGAGACAAGGTGCAGTGGGATCTCATCAGTGTTTGACTTTGCATTTCCCTGATGACTAAGATGTTGAGCATCCTTTCACGTGCTTATTGCCCATCAGTTTTAGAAACAGAACTTTATGTTAATAAGGGAGAGCTGTCTACTATGCGATATCTGTGGCCCCTTCCACATCAGCAGAGAAGATGAAGCTCTGTTTGCTGGTGAAGAGAGTGATCTGCGGCTTACTGCGTGGACTTGGCCTGGAATGCTGCCCCCACGACCTTCTTGAGCCCTCACCTCTGCTCATGACTTCACTCTTTCTTCTCAGATCACTTGTGGCCTTTCAGCAAACTCCTTTCTCTTTCCAGGCTTCCCTCAGTGTTTGTCCTTGGATTCAACCAGTAAAAAATTTTTTTTTGGTAAAATCAATACACTCAAATCCACTATGGTTTGTCTATTCTGCACTTCCCCATCTGTGAGGAGGCTCTAACCCTGATAAAAATAATCAGCTACAGCTTCCTGTAGTAACTGCTGAGAAGGACCATCCACATTCCCTCTTTTTTGGACTGAAGTCTTCATTTCCTAATTGCTAGATCTGTTGCTGGCTGACAGATCATGATGGAGTCCATGGCCTGGAATTTCCCTAGGCTGGAAGATTCTGCCTTATCCTTGAGGAAATATTTGAAGGGTCATCCAGCTTCAGGCTTCCTTTGGGATCAGTTAAGACCGAGTCTACAAATGCATTGCAGTTCACCTTTTCTCTGTGCCCCATACTGCTTCTGCCTGCATGCTAATCTGTGTCCGAGAGGACGTTTTCCTGGATGTATTAGCTTCCTGCAGCTGTAATACCAACTGGATGGCTTAAAGCAACAGAAACGTATTCTTTCAGAACTCAGAAGTCCAGAAGTCCAAAGTCAAGGTGTTGGCAGAGTTGGTTCCCTCTGGAAGCTCTGAGGCCAACCCCTTCCATGCCTCTCTTCTGCCTTCTGGTGTTGCCCTCTTCTACCTTCTGGTCTTCAAGCAATCCTTGGCTTGTAGACATATCACTCCAATCTCTGCCTGTCCTCACATCACCTTCTCCTCTGCATGTTTTAAAAGGACAATTGTCATTGGATTTGGGGTAGGATTTACCTCCAAGGTAACCCATAATGATTTCATCTCAAGATCCTGAGTTTAATTACATCTTCAAAGACACTTTTCCCAAATAAAATCATATTAACAGGTTTTGGGAAGACATATATTTTGGTGAGGGGCCGCTGTTCAGCCAACTACACTGGGAAACTGACTTAGAAAAGTTGCTAAGAGGGGCTAGAAACATATTTTAATGTTCCCACATTTGGAAGATGGATCCACCATCAGCTGGCTAGCAATGGGTGGGTGAAGAATGCATTCATGAGAAGACCAATGCTTAAACTTCTACTGGTAGTGAACTGGGATGGGAAGGAAATGCACTGGCAGGTGCCTCCAAAATTCAAGGAAAGTGATAAGGACTGTGGAACCAAATGGACATTATATTGTGACAAGACAGCAAAAGCCAAGGTGTGATTAATCACCACATTAAAATGAAATGTGAAAACCGTAGAACCTCACTGACAGCATAAAAAGATTCATCTTCTAAGGGGCGCCTGGGTGGCTCAGTCAGTTAAACATCTACCTTCAGCTCAGGTCTTGATCCTGGATTTCCTGAATCAACCCTCGCATCAGGCTCCCTGTTCAGTGGGGAATCTGCTTCTCCCTCTGCTCCTCCCCCTGCTTATGCTCTCTCTCTTTTTCTCAAATAAATAGAATCTTAAAAAAGAAAAAAGATTCATCTTCTGTAAATGGAGGTCAGAAAAACTGAGGATACATCCTGGCACTTAATTAAGGAGTAGCAGAGCTCCAGAGAAGGCTGGCTTCTTAACCTCGGCAAGTTTGCTATGATCAGGGCAGAGCCCTGTTTGGGGAAGAGTGGAACTCTGGGGTTTGGATCCACTCAAAATCTGGAATTACCCCAGACTTTCTTGACACTTAGGGCCTACAGAAATGGACATGTATTCCTGTAAAAGTCTAGTCCTTCTCCCCTTGCTTGAGGGTAATTTGAGGTTTCTGTCTAAAACATCCTACTCCCTTTAGGATCTCCTCCATGTCACTTCCTGGCCACCAGACCAAGCCCTGGGCTAACATCACAACATACAAGGCTGAGGAAGTGCCGCTTCTATTAAAGGAAGCGAGGGACTGTATTTCCATAGAGCTGCAAGACTACCCTACATGGACCAGCAGGAAACGGAAGGATGTGTATATAGCAGGATGCTAGTGTATTGGGTCAAAAGGGTGCAGCTTACAACTGGGTAACATGACAGCTTCTCAATATAGGAGTATTCTCCTGGGATGCAGGAGCTTTGCCCCAGCAAGGATCCTAAGGAACAGTGTTAACACATTGCTACGATGGCTTTAGAGGCCTTTGAGGAGAAAGCAATAGTCACATCAAGTGAAGTAAAAAACCATGATCCTTTTGTCACATACATGGACAGAAAGATCAAAAAGTTCAGAGAAATGGACATGCTGGAGTAAGGCCAGAAAACTCAGCTACCTATTTTGTTCCTCAGGACAACCTGAAGTTTATCCCCCAAAGCAATAAGGAGCATGCTGGGGAGAACTGTACACATCACTAGAAGTACCAGGGGCGGTGCTGTTACAGAACGATGGTGGGATCTTGAAATAATAAGAGGACAGTTGGTGGGGCTCAACTGTCAGAAGCAAAGGGACTGCTTGAGTGTCTTGTGACATGGTGCTGGCCTTCCTACAGAACGTGGGAGAGAAGAGGGAGAGTATGTCAAAGGGAGGCTGCCCTTTTAGTGACCTGGCCTCAGCTGTCACTGCCACCACAGCCCGTTTGTTGGATGCGAGTCATCACTGCTGGTCCACATTCAAGGGGAGGGGATCTAGGGTCCACCTTTTACACTTGATCTTAGCCAAAAGGCCGAGAAGCGATCTAGGGTCCACCTTTTAAAGGGANACAGAACGTGGGAGAGAAGAGGGAGAGTATGTCAAAGGGAGGCTGCCCTTTTAGTGACCTGGCCTCAGCTGTCACTGCCACCACAGCCCGTTTGTTGGATGCGAGTCACCACTGCTGGTCCACATTCAAGGGGAGGGGATCTAGGGTCCACCTTTNGGGGAGCCTGCTTCCCCCTCTCTCTCTCTGCCTGCCTCTCTGCCTCCTTGTGATCTCTCTCCCTCTGTGAAATAAATAAATAAATAAAAATCTTAAAAAAAAAAATAAAAAAATAAAGGGATGAATGTTAAAACACTTGTAAGCATCTTCTTATCATTGTAACTCAAAAATCTGTGGGTTTAGAAGTCCTAGTTTCTGAATGGGAACATTTTCACCGGGAGGCATGAAGCTATAAGCTACAACACCTGCCCAATTCTGTCGGCCCTTGCATCAGTAGACCAGAGGGTGAGGGAAGGAGGTGGCAAGCTGGCCCAGTGAAGTTAGCCTGGTTATGAGGTGAGAAGGGGCTGTTTTTACTGAGGGGGGATAGGAATGAACACATGACCCACCAGGCCATTTCTTGATGGTCTCCTGCTCAGTTTTTTCAGTCAATGCACAAGTGTAGCAACTGTGGCCTTAGGGTCTGAAAAATACCACCCAGGGAAAGTCACCTAGAGTAGGAATGTGCCAGCAGTGGGTCAGGAGACTCTAGAATAGCTCTAGAGGAGGAAGATGATGAACCCCAGTGGAGTTCCCGAGACCAGTACTGAAGGAGGATTGTCTTCCAGCCCATGGAAATTTCTGTGTAATTCTCTCTGGAAAAGCAGCCACCTAGGGTTCTGCAAGGATCCAGTTGGGGTCCACTTCTCACATGAAGGAAGTGCCCCTAGGTCACACAGTGGTGGGCTGTGTTGGATACAGGGTGCATCTCAGACACACAACCCCTCTTGGACTGAGGCCCTCATTCCTCCAGCTGCTGGAGCGTTGCCTGCCTTGGTTGGCAGCCAAGTCTCTCTAGGAATGGCCCTTGGCTGACAGAGCAGCCTTGCTCACAGCTATTACCTTTCTCTCTGGGGACAATCCACGTGTAATGACTGGTCTGATGTGAAGGTACAAAGCCTGGTCCCTTGCTTCAGTTTGGGACATCTCTGGAGGCCCACCCCAACTCCAGAGCTCACTGGGGAATCCTCTGAAGCCTTGCCACAGCTCCGTTGCAGTTTCCCTTCTTCCCTTCACTCCCCTACAGCTGTTGCTGTCCCCGGCATAACCCCTGTAGGTCTCTGGCCAGTTCATATTGATCTTAGTGTCTGTTTCCCAGAGAACCTCACTGGTGACACCACTCTTAACATAGTGGTTCCTTTGCTGAGCTGTCACTTTGCATAGATCATTTCTCCAAATGTATTCAGTAGGTCTACGACATAGCTACTACCAGTATCCACATGGTACAGGTGAGAAATCAGAAATCATCTGCCCAAGTTCAAAGACAGAGTAAATGGTAGTCACCTTTAAACTCAGACCCGTCTCTAGAGCCTGAAGTCTCAGAGTCTATCTTTGAAGTTTCCTTATTTCATGATCCTGAGACTATGACATTATTTATCATAAATATTTTGGCATATTCCGGGATGCACCGCCTAAGTGACATTATAGGTGTAACAGATGATGGATTAGCTTTGCCTCAGTAACAAACACGCCCCAAAACTCAATGGTTATAAAAAAAATACACTGGTGTCTCTTGTTCACATTACATGTCGGCACCTCTGAGCAGTGTGTCATGGCCTTCCTCAACACCTCTTCTCATTCCAGGATGAGTGTTAAAGTTTCAGCCCTTATTTGAGTATGTCCTTCTTATAGCACAGGGAAAAGGGAAGAGGGCTCATGGAAACTTGTAATGGGAAATGTTGTATCTGCTCACATAAGCACATTAGTCTCCAAGCCCAGAGAAAGTGATAGTGATATGTCCTTCATTTACAGGCAGAGGCAAGTGAATGAGTGTGAACGATAATGCAGCTGTAGGATTGCAATCTTTTACAGCAGATATCCACGTCAGGGCTATGGCAAATCAATAATTCATCTTCATCAGTTAATTTAAATTCAGAAATCTCTCATATGATGCATTATGTAATGCATGGTGAAGGAAGATTCCAAGTGTGCAGAAGAGGTTGAGTAAAACCAAGGGGAGGCGCTGTAGTGGTGAGGGGACACAGCAAAGAGAAGTGTGTGGCAGTTCTCCCAGACTAGTCTTTGTGAGTTTGTGGGATTCTTGTTCTCCAGGTTGGGGACCTCCTCCACACAGCCAGTGTTTGGAGATGTCCATGAAGGCAGGATGCCTGGGTTTGCCATCATAGAAGAATGCAAGGAAGCACAGTCAACTTTTTATTTTCCAAGAGGTTTTTGGTTTTATATTTTTGATGTGAAAATAGTGATTTGGAAATACCTTTTCCCCCTTGTGCTTTGCTTTCTGTCAAATTTGGTACCACCGAGACCCAGTGAATGCTTCTTGGTGAGCTGCCAAACTAAACATATCCCAGCCAAGTGCCTAATAATGGAAATAAACATGTGGGAAAGCGTCTTCTGGAAATTTTGTAGAAATAAGCTCCCGATGAGTCTGCAAAAACAATTATTTCTTCTTCATTCCTTAAATCTCAATAAATTAGATTAAATCCACTAGGTTTCTTTTGTTGTAAGCTGCAGATTTTAATTCCAAATGGTCAGTTTGGACCATTTCATCATTTCAAGGAGTTAAAAAAAAAAAAAGCCTGCATCTTTCACAGGGAAGGTCCTGTGTTTTAAGGAAGTTCTAAAAGATGGGAATTAAAAAAAAACATAAAGACTGGGTTTATATTTATTTAATTGGATTTAGATCTGTTGTATTAACATTATACAAAATTTAACTATTATTAATTTAAATAGTACTTTTAATTTACTAGTACATTTAAAAAATAACCCATCCATGCTACTGTAACAACTGCAGGGACCTGGAGGGAAGCTAGTGACATTTGCAAATTCTCTATTCATTTGACTAATATTGATCCTGTCATCAGTCTACAGAAATGAATGTCCAGTTCTACAGGCCCACCCATATCCCTCTGTACTGATGCATACACTGACTCAGATAGCTCTTCCTTACTTGGGGGATTCAAGTTTATAATTATTTACATGAACATCATTCACATTTGGGCTTTCAAAGAGCCAGGAGGATTGTGCATGCCAGTCAGTGCCTTTTTCTCTCTGAAGATATGAGTGTCTGCTTCATAATCCTCTATGAACTGGCTAGAAATACTGTTATTTTGAAATTAATTAAAAGCAAGCCATTACTTTTTCAGAAACCTGTCATGAGGCCAAAATGTTAGCCTTCTGTCTTAAAAAATAAAAAAAAAATTAAAAAAGTAATTTCTTTTTAAAAGATAATGGTCAGAAGACATGAATTTCCAGAGTTTTGCAAGCTTGGTAACTGGCAAGGGGGAATTCTCCACTGTTCAGACTTCTCTTTTCACTTCTCTGCTGTCACTGAGACACCAGCTGCATTCAAGGGAGGGCGAGGCCAGCTCCTTGGAGCAGGGCAGAGTTTTCATTCATGCCCCACATCTCATACAGAGTCATGGCAGGTGACTCATATTCCTTACAGGCTCATTGCTCAGAAAGTCTACCTGGAAAGTCATAAGACATTTGTTGGTCAAAACATCACCTAGGTCAATATTCACATGCAAAGGTTAAAGAAAAAAAAAGTTCAGATCTGGGTGGGGATGAGTCAGATTCAGAACAAACTGGTAATTTACAAGTTTCTAAGGAGGTTTTCTTAAGGTAAAAAGAGCCAGTGACAAGGAAATATCACCTTGATCTTGTTTTCTAAGATTTCACAGAGTACCTCTTCTTAAATATTCCAAATTGCATCATGCTCGAATAATACCTGTATTCTTTGGTTTTATTAGAGAAATTCAGTTTTACCCTTTCTTTCCCCATAGTGACATAAATTATTCATTTTTGTCAGTCCCTAGTCATCATTTATTCATTCAAGAGATATCTGTTGATTTTCTACTTCTATCAGAATATGGGATTCAGTGATAAAGCCTCAGACATAAGAACTACATCACTAAAACAATTTTTGGTTGCAAGAAGTGTTAGTGAGGAAGTAAACAGTGATATTGGAGGGAGTAAGAGGTGGCGGTTAATTAGGGTAGGGGAGGCTGTGTCGTCGGTGACCATAAAGCATGGGAAGGAGCCAGCCATGCAGAGAGCCCAGGGGAGGAGATGCCAGGTGGAGAGAACCAGGTGGGGGTGCTTTGAGATGGTCAAGAGCTTGGTATGTTCTGGGAACAGAATGGATCCAATTTGACTTAGGGTAGGGAGTGAGATGAGACTTAGACGCTCCTCTGAACGCAATAGGACACCCCTGAGGGGGTTTAGGCAGGGAGTGCTGAGATCTAATTTTCATTAAAGTAGAGTGGCGACATTGAAAGACAACTTCACATCTGTCAGAATGGCTAACATCAACAACACAAGAGACAACAGGTGTTGGCAAGGCTGCGGAAGAAAAGGAACATTCCTGCACTGTTGGTGGGAAGGCAAACTGGTGCAGCTACTGTGGAAAACAGTAGGGAGTTTCCTCAGAAAGTTACAAATAGAGCTACCCTACAATTAAGCAATTATACTGCTAGGTTTTTACCCAAAGGATGCAAAAATACTAATTCAAAGGGATACATGCTTCCCAATGTTTATAGCAGCATTATCTACAATAGCCAAATTATGGAAGCAGCCTAGATATGCAATGACAGATATACGTATGTGTATATATATATGTGTATATGTATATATACACATATATATATATACACACACACACATACTGTGGACTATCACACAGACATAAAAAAAGAAGGAAATCTTCCCATTTGTAACAATGTAGTTGGAGCTAAGAGTGTTAAGCCAAGTGAAATAAGTCAGAGAAAGATAAATACAATATGCTTTCACTCATATGTGGAATTTAAGAAACAAGACAAATAATCATAGGGAAAAAGAGAGAGAGACAGAGGCAAACCAAGAAACAGACTCTTAACTATAGAGAACAAACTGGTACCAGAGTGGAGGTGGGAGTGGGGCAGGTGAAATAGGTGATAAGGATTAAGAAGTGCACCTGTGGGGCACCTGGGTGGCCCAGTCGTTAAACGTCTGACTTTGGCTCAGGTCATGACCCCAGGGTCCTGGGATCAAGTCCCTCATCGGGCTCCCTGCTCAGCGGGAATTCTGCTTCTCCCTCTCCCACTCCCCCTGCTTGTGTTCCCTCTCTCGCTGTATCTCTCTCTCTCTCTCTATCAAATAAATAAATAAAGTCTTTAAAAAAAAAGAAGTGCACTTGTGATGAGCACTGGGTGTTTATGTAAGTTTTGAATCATTAAAGTGTGCACCTGAAACTAATGTTATACTGTATGGTTGTTAACTGTAATTTAAATAAAAAACATAAAAAGGTAAAGCTAGGAAAAAAACAACAAAACAAAACACACACAGATAAACCCCAAAAAACAGACCACACCCCTGAAATCACTGGTCTTCCACTTGCAGCAATTTTCTCCTTTGTATCAGAGAACCTCTGGAGACCTGCATACATGCCCCTAAGTTTCCAGTTCTTGGAGTTTGCTCTCCTCCAACACTCACAAAAACCTCCTTGATCACATTCTGGCTTCATCATTCCTGGCTTAAGGTGCTCTTTCCATTGGCTTGATGGTACACTTCCTGGAAGGAGCTGTTACCCTAGCATCTTTTCATAATATCAGCTCTATCACTGGCTTTACCAATGCTCCTTTGCTACCTTCCATCAGTGTCCACAATTAAGATGAAGCACACATAATTCTTCCATTTTTGTTCCAGTGTGTGAAGGTATGAGGAGTGGGTACAGCTGCCTGGCCTGGGAGCCAACCCTGGGTGGAGAAATGCAGTACAGTACTATGGTGCCAAGGGTTGAAGCAACTGGTCCACAGCAGATACACTGAAGACAAAGACTTTCCAGGCTGGAGGAGAGGTAGAACCCAAGAGCACCTGTTTGAGTTTTTGCAATTCCAAGACTGCTGTTGAGGATACTCAGGGTAACTATTAAGACTTCCAAATCAACTTTTTGAGGAATTGCCATACTGCTTTCCAGAGGGTAGGGATAGGGTGGATGGGTTATGGACATTGGGGAGGGTTTGTGCTTTGGTAAATGCTGTGAAAGATGTAAGCTGGATGATTCACAGACCTGTACCCCTGGGGCAAAGAATAAAAAAAAACCAAAACAAACAAAAAAACAAACAAACAAAAAGAGACTTCCAAATCAAAAACTGTATCTGAGAAACAGCTTATTATTTTTTAATAAAGTTTCTGGAGTATAGCGGGGGAAGGATTTTGTAGTTGGTTCTAATAGATGTGCTCAGAAATGTCACACAGGATGTAGGTGGTCAGTGATGGTGATGTCATGGATTTCCACCTGGGAAGATGGGATTCCAAGGGAAAAAATGTCTGTTGGTTTTGAGGGAAGTTCTGGGAACTGATTGCATTTTGGAGGGTGGAGAGCCATTCTTTGGCTCACTATTCCTCTCAGCAGAGGGCCTCTGTCTAGGGTGTCCATCTGCTCATCATGAATTTAGTCCTGGGGTTGACTAGACTAGGGTTGCCCTGCTTGGCAGACTTCTCCACCGTTTTAAGGGAAGATATAATTGTAGCAGGGGGAAACTCTGATTCTCCCTAGACTTGGAAAAACACAATGAAAAGGAAAAACACAACTAAAAGGTATTTTGGTTAGAGTTGCCTTAGGAAAAATTATTACAGGGAATTCGTGGAAAAACATTGCTTTCCAAATTCAGAACTACTCAAAATATTGGGTAGCTAAATATAAAACACTGGTCACAGGCTTGCAGGTCCCAGGGCCTGGCTAAAAGTGATGCCTTCTCTCTCTTTCTTTTTAATTTTTCATCTCCAATCAGCCTTATAAGCTTAACCAAAGATAATTACCAAACAAGAATCTTAATTGTTCTCCTAGCACAAGCTCTTACTTACTTTGAAAAACATCCTTGGTGTTAATGAAATTTCCCTCTGAAAAATAATGGCTGAAATGAAAAAAGGAATGTTTCAAAAAAAAAAAAGAAAAAAGGAATGTTTCATGGCTTGAAAGAGCTCACAAATGCATCTTTCAGGAAATGTTTTATAAAATCTGTGAAAATCAAAGGAACATTTCAATCACCCAGTGTTCTTGGCATGAGTTATAGAGTAAATAACTCCAAGGATTTTGTGTGTTGGACTGGAAGACCTTGTACTTTGTGCCCCTAAAGAAGAGATAATCAACAGAAGGGAACTGAGATTGTACAAAGGAAAACTTCTCAATTGTAACAGGTGTGAGGCTTGAAATTCACTTCTAGGTAGAATTATTAAAATGTATTCTTTGGTGATGTAGCTTTTTTTAAAGTATTTTAACCTTTTCTCCCTAAAGCAATGAACAACAGTAAAAATGTAAAGAAAAAAAAGTGGGGAAGGATGCTGTCATTGTTCAATTTTTCTCTTCTTCCCTTTCTTGATTTACATAGATGTACAGTTGATTCTCCTTATCTGTGGCAGGTATCATTCTATAAATTCTACAAAAGCACTGAATTAGCAAATGTGGAGGTATTGTTCCCAGGAGAAATGCAAGGGTCATTCCTACAAGCCTCTGGCCACCATGTTTTCATCAACAGATCAATAGAGCCTGATTTTAAGTGTGCTTCTATTTAAAGACACTTTATTTAATCTATGTTACTGTCTCATTAATATTGAACTCCTGGCCAATAGCACTGTAACTCATGACTGAATGAAGCTTATTTAACACTTATTTGGAAAAGAAAAAGTCAGAATGCCATCACATGGGTTTTTAAATTTTAATTTAATTTAATTTAATTTAATTTAATTTAATTTAATTTAATTTTTAATTATTTGCACCAGGAGTACAGGTCTGTGAATCATCAGGCTTACACCTTTCACACCACTCACCATAGCACAAACCCTCCTCAATATCCATCATCCATCCACCCTATCCCTACCCTCCCACCCTCCAGTAAACCTCAGTTTGTTTCATGAGATTAAGAATCTCTTAATGACATAGGTTTTATGAAATATGCTGGCATTTGGCATAGGCAGGTCCTCAAGACACCTTGAATTCCAAGAAATCTGTAGCTGTTTGTAGGCTGGTCAAACCCCCAGGCTGGTCTTGTCCAATACAGATCCTTTTCCTTGGAAATTTTTCAGTGCCCAGAATTTGCTTAGGATCTTGCTTTCTGGGAATTATTTGGACTCCATTAGGCCTAGAACTTAGATTATTCTCCTTTAAGAAAGATTTAAAAAATGAGAATTTCCCTTTCATACAAGGATCCTTATGAAGAATCAAGCCACGTGCTCTCAGTTGTGAGGTGTTGATATAGTTTGCTAAACTTACACCTCCTGGAATGTTCTGAGTTCTGTGAGGTCAGGAGACATTTCCTAGTCCATTACAGCATATAAGGGTAGTTTGAGGGACCAGAAATCTAGAGATGGAAGATTCAGGAAAGACTCTTTTCTCCTTTTGACTAAGTTTACTTCTGCTTACTCCCTCCCACCCCAATTATAATTTCCATGAACAATTTTCCTCCTCTTCACTCAAAAGGGAACAGCACTTGGCCTTCTTGACAGTGACTCAAAATGAAATAAAATAAAAATGCGTAGCTCACTTTATGTAATCAAGCAGAAGGTTTTTTCAGGTGAATGTATTTTACCTGAAATGGATTTTGGAGAGAAGCAGGCCCGGAAGACGTAGGACGGTCTGGCTGGTATAAATTACTGGACGTCTATGTTCTTTTTTCCTTGCTGGCACAGGGATGATAATGATGACTCTTCTCCCCGATTTATCGTGAAGATTCTATGTTCAAGCATGCTATCTTTAAGACATTATAAGCCACCAGAGGGGCTACGTGGTTTCTTTACCTCAAGAACATTATTGATACCCTGAGGTGCTGGAAGACAGCTTGCCCTGAATTGATTTGTAACAAGAGTTACCCCAGACCTTGTAAGTTTTTGGTGGCCACTACTTTCCCACCAACTCTTGATTCAGTTTCCCCTGGCTTACGCAAGCCAAACTCCTCAGTCCTCTTTTTATGGTTTGCCCAGTTGTTACAGGAAGTCTGTGGAGATGAACGTTTTTGAACTAGATGAAAGTTCTTGTATATATTTTTTTTCAATCCGGGCCCTTTCATTGATCTTGACTGCTTCTAAAGCCACTTAATGTTGGCATCTAAACACTCAGAACACCTGTTGTGTTCCAGGTAAAAATGTGGGGGTTCCTCCACCCCTTGGTCTCCTGGGCTTTAGAGAATCATTGCTTCTCATATGTACCTTTTCTCCATTTCTTTAATAAATAAAGTCTGAGGGACATCAACTCCTCCTCCTGTCCCTGCAAATAAGCTTCTCCTATCGTTTCTTTACCAAGTATATAGATGCCAAAGGCTACCAACCCTACTATAGTTGCCTCAACTGGTGGGAATCCTAATGGCGGTTACAAATGTTCTTAGAATGAAGCCCCTGCTGTAGGTGTAAAGCTAACATAGGTAAGATTATTTCCCTCCTCTGCTCTCAGTGGCTGTTCAAGGAAGAAGACATCAGGAAATCTGTTTGATTTCTATATAGATTTTTCTGTATCATCTGTGATTTCTACAGACTTATGTAAGTCAGAGGGTACACAGCAGAGATGTTGTAGTGACAAAGAGGAACTCTTTAGCCTGTCTCTCAGGTTCTGCCAAAGCCCTGGCTTTCTAACCCTGGTGACGGATGACAGTTGCATCCACTCACAGCAAACAGAGTGGCAGCAATTATCCTGTTTATTAGTCAATACTTTCCTCACTCTTTGCTTCTCAGCGACTGTGAGGACTGGACTAGATAAGCAGAGAAAATAAGTTGAAAGGATGTAAGTGCTTGTACTGTGAGTACTCAACCTAAAGTTGTAGGAGAGGTTGTACTCAAATGAAGAAAGCCGAGAAGTAAGGCTAAATGGGAATGTTCAGTCTCATTGTTTTTCAGGCTCTTGCTTCTCAAACTAATGCGCGCGTGCACACACACACACACACACACACACACACACACTTTGCCTGGGATCTTGTTAAAATGCTGATGCCGTCAACAGATGAATGGATAAGGAAGATGTGGTCTATATACACAATGGAATACTATGCAGCTATCAAAAGAAATGAAATCTTGCCATTTGCAACAACGCGGATGGAACTAGAGGGTATTATGCTGAGCAAAATAAGTCAATCAGAGAAAGACAATTATCATATGATCTCTCTGATATGAGGAACTTGAGGAGCAGGGTGGGGGGTTGTGGGGGGTAGGCAGGGAAAAATAATGAAACAAGATGGGATCGGGAAGGAGACAAACCATAAGAGACTCCTAATCTCACAAAGCAAACTGAGGGTTACTGGGGGTGGGAGGGTAGGGATAGGGTGGATGGGTTATGGACATTGGGGAGGGTTTGTGCTATGGTGAATGCTGTGAAAGATGTAAGCCTGATGATTCACAGACCTGAACCCCTGGGGCAAATAATAATAATAATAAAAAAATGCTGATACTGATTTAATAGGTCTGGGGTGGCACCTGAGACTCTGCATTTCAGCAGTTGGCCTGGTGATTTGGATACTGCTGTTCAAGGGCCACACTTTGAGTAGCTGGAGCTAAGAGATGTTTACCTCCTCTTCCCCCTTTTCTGTGTTCTCTATATAGCTGTGTAGCCCACTGTCAGGACCTCTGAGATTAAAGATGAGAACAAAAGTAAGTGTAGCTAACTCTTGCTATTAGCTATTAGCCATTCTGATAAAGACAGTGAGTCCTACTCTGCTTGGGCTGCTGTAATAAGATACCACAGAATAGGTAGCTTTACGAAGCACAGAAATTTATTATTCACAGCTCTGGAGGCTGGAAACACCAAGATCAGGGCACCAGCATGACTGTCTTCTGCTAAACGTCCCTTGCCTGTTCCCAGCTAGAATCCTATTGCAATGTCCTCTCACGGATGGAGAGACTAGAGATCTCTCCAGAACCTCTTGACTCAGGCGCTAATCCCATGTGCCTTAGAGGGCTCCACATGACCTAAGCACCTCCCCAAAGCCCATCTCCTAATGTTGTCACATTGGGGGTTAGGATTTCAACATAGGAATTGGGGAGGGGGAGACACAAACATTTAGACCATAGCATGGTGGGAAGAAGGTACTGGAACAACGCTTCTCAAATGTTACAGCACATAGAGACGGCCTGGGGATCCTGTGAAAATACAGATTCTGTTTCAGTAAGTAGGACTGGAGCCAAAGATGCTGGATTTCTCTCAAGCCCCCACGTGGCACCTCAGACTGCCTCTCAAGCTGCTGTCCTACCGGACAACAGAGCTTACAACTTGCCCATCATTTTTCTTTGTGTCTGCCTTTGTTGAATTTTGAGGAGAAGATTGAGGGAAAGGCACGAGGCAGAAACCTTAATTTTAGTTAACTGGGATACTTGCTAAGATTCTGTAGAAGGGAAGGTGAAAAGAAGCAGGTGGGATGTGAGCGTCTGCTTCAGGAAGTAGTCAGCTGGGTCCCCTTTGATTTAAGCCCTTTCCCACATGGGTTCATTTGCTGGCCATTTCATGAGGTTTGTGCCTGTTCCTCTGGCCCCAGAGCCCCGAGGTGTCCAGACAGGTCGTCACTCTGCTGCACATTACGGGACACTTAGAAGGCTGAAGACAAGTAATTTCAACCCAGGGAATTCCCTTCATGACCAGGACTGCCTCTTCTTCTTCCCACTTCGAATGAATAGAAGTCAGCAGGACTTTCGTCACCTCGCACTTCTGTTCGGTTCAAGTTTCTGTCTGCACGTGTGTGCACATATCATTTGGAAGCAAACGGAAGGTTGGGTTAGATCAGCCATCACTCCAGAGAGACTCTTCATTTCCTAGACTGGCAGTGGCAACTAAGTGCAGTTTTCCATATGTACCTAAGCATTGTTCCCTTTAAATTCATTTACTGTGCATCCTTGCCCCACACCCTGTCACCAGCGCACCATTGCGTAGCTCCTGGCTTCAGTCTGGGCTCTGGCTGTGGGAAAACTGACTGCTGAAGACAAACCATGTAGAAAAAGCTCTGGGTCATGTTCATGAGCATGCTGGGACGGTTCATCTGTTGCTTACTTCTCTCTTACCCGTATACTTGCAAATGATCCTTTGTTTCTGTGCTCAGCACAGACATACATCCATACACACACACATCAGTTTTCTCTGTTTATTTCTTCTGAAATCATATTGCATAAGCATGAAAGTTGAAAAACATCCCACTTCCTTAGCAGCCCGTTGAAACTTTCCTGATGACAGTCCGAAGTAACCACAATAGGCAATGAGTTAACATTTAAGTTGGGAGGATGTCCCCACCCCCTCTCCTGTCAATGAGGCATAAAGTTCCCAGCTGATTTCTCCATCTGGCCCCACCATTCCTGGAAACCTTCTTCCAAAGAAGTCAACAGGAAGATGTGAAAGAGGGGTTTGCCTAGGCAGAGGAGGTGGAGGCAGGGGCGCTAATGTTGTCTAGTGGCTCTCTCATGGAACCACGCTGAGAGTCTGTTGCCTATTTTTGAATGTTACCATTAACTTACTATAGGGATGTAAGCCCCCGAGTTCTCAAAATGAAAAAAAAAATTAAAATACACAGGAGCTACAGTTCCTCATTAGAAATATTTTGAGCATGAAAATTTCAAGAATTAGGGATACCTGGGTGGCTCAGTTGATTAAACATCTGCCTTTGGCTCAGGTCATGATCCCAAGGTTCTGGGATCGAGCCCCACGTGGGACTCCCTGCTCAGCGGGAGGCCCGCTTCTCCCTCTGTTTGTGTTCCTTCTGGCACTGTGTCTCTCCCTGTCAAGTAAGTAAATAAAATCTCTTAAAAATTTTTCAAGAATTGGCCTCATACATTAAAATATCAGCTGACTTTGGATAAAAATACAAGCAAGCCACAATTTCAATAGGAAGGCTTCTCTAAACATACTAATATACATACACGATACAGAAAACATTAGGCCCTGCATTAGGATCTAGTTTCTTTTTTAATTTTTAAAAAAAGATTTATTTATTTTAGAGAAAGAGAGAGAGCTTGCATGCACATGTGCACGAGAGTAGGGGGAAGGGCAGAGGGAGAGAATCTCAAGCAGACTCCCTGCTGAGCATGGAGCCCAAGGCAGGGCTTGATCCCACGACTCCAAGGATCATGACCTGAGCTGAAATCAAGAGTTGGTTGCTCAGTCAACTGAGCCACCCAGGAGCCCCAAGATCTAATTTCTTAAATGTTGCAGGACAGACATCTCTCACTGCTCCCTACTCTTAGCATTGATCCGAGTGGGTGGGCTGCATGTTAGTTTTTCCAAAACGGGTGAGAAAAATTCTTAGAATTACAATTTTCTGTGAGGCAGGTTACCATGCCACATATAATTATGCAAAGCCAACTGTCACAGTAAGAGGCATCATGTACAAGAATGTACAACACCAGCAGCTAAGCCTAAGTGATGTGTCAGTGTGGGTTCATCAACGGGAACAGATATACCCTCTGATGGGGGTTCTTGGTCATGGAGGAAGCTGTACCTGTGTGGGGTCATGGAGCATATGAAAAATCTCTGTACCTTCCCTCAATTTTGTTGAAATCTAACACTGTTCCTAACAAATTATAGTAAAAAAAATGACTCAGAGAAGATCTTTAAAAATCTGTCATCTAATTTGTGCATAAAACCAAGTCAATCCTCATTCCATATTTGAATTATGTTCAAAACATTGGTGAAAGTTGCTTGAGCAAATTTTCTATGTAGGTACTGTAATAGAAGAAATAAGCAATAGAAAAATTAACAGATGGTGCCATTAAAAAATAATGCCTTCTTTTAAGTCCAAAGTATTACTCTATGTCATGAAAATTAGGTAATATTACTTAAAAGTTCATGAATCTGATATTAGATAATTTCCCTGAAGTAAAAATAAAGCTTTTCTGGAAGACTTTAAAAAGTTGCCTTTATTTCCTTGACTCTTTTAAATGTATGAGTTCAGTTATAAGGCTTTATTTTAAGGTCTAAAGGCTGTTAAGTTTCCTAAAGTTACAGATGTTCAACCACCAGCTAGACCATCAATTCTAAAGGGTCATCCTTGAGATAGCTGCATCAAAATCACTTAGAAAATTTTTAAAACTTTACCTTATAGGACCCCTTTCAAGTATCCTTTACATTAAATCCTCCAGAGGGGAATGAGGAATCTGTGTTTATGGTTCCCAAGGGTTAGGGTAGACATACAAGTTTGTGAATCTCTGAATTCAGCTGTTCCTGTTTGTTTGTTAATTTAGACTAGAAAGAGAAGACTGGCTAAAATTATACTTAACGATACTTAAGTCCTAAAACTTTGTGGTTTAAAAAAATTGTAAAACAATTGACACTTAATAGTACAGTATACAAGTAACACTGAAGCCAAGGAATAAACAATCCCAGAGCCGTAGAAATAGCTCTGTATGTTCCCAAGCACAATTCCTCCCACCCAAGGAGAAGGAACCACTATCCTAACCCTTGTCATAATCACTTTCTGGGTTTTCTTTAGTTTTACCACCTATGTATGAATCCCTAAAAGAGCGTTTATTTTTGAATTGTATATACATTGATTTATATTATATGACCTCTTGTAGGTCTTCCTTTTTCTGTTCAAATTATGCTTATAAGACCCATGTACGTTATTATATAGCTGTAGTTCAGCTCTGCTCTCTGCTGTATAATACACCATTGTCTAAATAGACCACAGTTCATTTACCCATTCTACTTTCGTTGAACATTTAGATTTTTTCTGAAGTTTTAGATATTATGAGCAATATTGTAATTAGCGTTCTTGCCCTCTGTCCTGGGGCACATATGCATAAATTTCTTCTAAATTCATACATAAATGTGTGCATGCACACTTGCACACACCCATACATAAGGGCAGTCTTCACATGGCACAGAACGCCATGTTAACTAAAACTCGTACATATCCCAGCTGTGTCTGGGCTCAGTAGGTTTGTGGTAACTGTTACCAATGTTACTTCAGTGGCTGTGGAACCATGCAAAGTGAGGAAACACAGTTTTAATATGTGAAAGTTTCAGTTAACACGACATTGTGCAAAGCAAGGACAGCCTCCAATACACATACATACCTAGGAGTGGAATTGCTGGGTAATACGAATTCGTATCCCAGTTTCATCAGTAGTCCCAACCAAACTGTTTTCCAAATTAGTTGTATGAATTTATTCTTCTATCAGCATTGTGTCAGAAGTACCCATTTTTCCACATCCTTACACACACTTGGCATTTCCCAGATTAGCAGTGAAGGTGATTGCCTTGTTCCATGTTTTCGTTGGCTGTATCTATTTCTCTTAGGTGAAATGTCAGCCCATCTATTTTTTCTATTTTTCTGTTAGGTTGTTTTTCTTTTTTCTTACTTATTTATAGAAGTTCTTTATATAGTCTGATATGTTTTTTGCAGATGTGTTATAAATATGTACTTCAAGTTTATGACATTATTTGATGAACAAAAGCTTTCAGTTTTAAATGTAGCAATATTTAAAACTTAACAATGTTTTCCTTTGTAGTTATGCTTTTGAGATTGCTTAAGAAAGACTATCCTACCCTAAAGTTTAAAAGATATTTACTTAAATATTTTCCTAAAATTTTAAGGTTTTGCTTTTGGCATTTAGGCATTTAATTCATCTGGAGTTGATTTTTGTTTATAAATGAGGTAGAAACCTAATTTCCTTTCTTTTTCATCCATGTGTTGATAATTTTCTGTATTTATTTGTGAGTAGGTCCTCTGTTCCCTAATGATCTGCCATGCCACACCCTGTCATATATCAAAGGTCCATTAACATCAATGCATCTGTTTCTGGATTCTCTATTCTGTTCCACTGGTTAATTCGTTTGTCCCTGTACTACATTACCTAATTACTATCACTTTATGATGAGTCTTTCATAATTATTCTCCTCAGAAGCGTTTTTGCTATTCCCAGTCCTTTGTTCTTTCAGTTATATTTTAAAATCAACCTATCAAGCTACATAAGATCTTAATGAAGGTTATAAGAAATCTACAGATCAGTTAGGGTCAAATTAGCCTCTGTAGAATATTACTAAGCCTTCCTGACCATGAATGTTGTATTTCTCTTAACTTATCCAGAATTTCCTTAGTATCTTTGAGTAAGGGTTATTTTGTGTACAGGTCTTATTCATATCCTACTACATTTATTCTTGGAAACTTTATAGATTTTTCTATCGTGAATGTTATCTTTAAAATTATATTTTCAAACAGTATGGAGTTTCCTCAAGATATTAAAAAGAGAACTACCCTATGACCCAGCAATTGTACTGCTAGGTATTTACCCCAAAGATACAGATGTAGTGAAAAAAAGGGACACGTGCACCCCAATGTTCATAGCAGCAATGTCCACAATAGCCAAACTGTGGAAGGAGCTGAGATGCCCTTCAACAGATGAATGAATAAAGAAGATGTGGTCCATATATACAATGGAATATTACTCAGCCATCAGAAAGGACGAATACCCACCATTTGCATCGACATGGGTGGAAATGGAGGGATTATGCTAAGTCAAATAAGTCCATCAGAGAAAGACAATTATCATATGGTTTCACTCATATGTGGAATATAAAGAATAGTGCAGAGAACCATAGGAGAAGGGATGGAAAACTGAAGGGGGAGAAATTGGAGAGGGAGACGAACCATGAGAGACTATGGACTCTGGAAAACAAACTGAGGGTTTCAGAGGAGAGGCTTGCAGGAGGGATGGGGTTGCCGGGTGATGATCATTAAGGAGGGCATGTTTTGTGATGACCACTGGGTGTTATACACAACTAATGAATCATTGAACACTACACCAAAAACTAATGAGGTACTATACAGTGACTAAGTGAACATAATAAAAAAAAAGTGAAAAAAATAAAATTATATATTTATATATTTTTTAAAGATGTTATTTATTTATTTGAAAGACAGATAAACAACACAAGTAGGCAGAGTGGCAGGCAGAGGGAGACGGAGAAGCAGGCTTTCGCCCAAGCAGGGAGCACGATGCAGGACTTGATCCCAGGACCTGGGATCATGACCTGAGCCGAAGGCATCCATTTAACCGACTGAGCCACCCAGGTACCCTTAAATTATATTTTCAAATTATTATTACAGAACTGTTGGTAGGGAACCATTCCCTTTAAAATTTCAAATGTAGTACATAATTAAGTAGTACATAAGACTGCTTCTTATCACTACCATAGTCAACATTATACTGGAGACCTTAGCTATCACAATGATACAAGAAAAGTATTAAAGGGGTTAGGTACGGAGAAGAGGTTCATTATTTATAGATAATATCATTGTACACATAGAAAATGCAAATGTATCTATGGAAAAATTACTTAGAAATTATCAGTGAATCATCAAGTTGACAAGATATAAGACCAATAGACAAAAGCCTATTGTACTTCTTTTTTTTTTAAGATTTATTTATTTGTTAGAGAGAGAGAGAGAGAGAGCACAAGCAGGGAGAGGGACAGGCAGAGGTTCCCTGCTGAGCCAGGAGCCCGATGAGGGGCTCTATCTCAGGGCTCTAGGATCATGACCTGAGCCGAAGGCACTTAACTTACTGAGCCACCTAGGCATCCCCACAGAAGTCAACTGTACTTTTAGTTGTACTGAGATTGCATGTGATAAAAGTGTAATATTTAGCAGATTTAGGGAAAACTATGTCCTGGTACAATAGCACTCTGTGAAAGAGTATTCTGTTCTGTGGGTGTGGTTTACCATTTAACCAAGCACTGTAGAAGCCAGAATCTTTCTATTAATTGCCATCTGGGATTCAAACAAGTTAGTATCTGTCTATAATAGCATACAAAAGGGATTCTTTAATACAGACCTTTGTAAAGACAACACAAAAATTGATTAAGAACGACAGAATCCATACTATAGAATGAGACTATATGCGAATTACTCATTTATAATACATATAGTCATTATATTAAAAGTAACCCAAAGTATTATTCTGAGGACAAGTTTTAATTCCCTCCAGTAGGATTGCTGAAATATGTAGGGATTGTAGGAATAAAGGGTCTCTGTCTAAATTCCATTCATTTTGTTGTGTCATCTTCCATAATCTGGGGTCTTTGTTGATCCTTTTCTGGGTGTTTGGAGCAAATCTGTCCTGGAATGGTCACCTCTTTACATCAAGCTAGATAAGAAGCATCACTTTTTTTTTTAAAGATTTTATTTATTTATTGTACAGAGAAAGAACACAAGCACGGGGAACAGGAGAGGGAGAAGCCTGATGCTGGTCTCGATCCCTGATCCCCGGATGCTGGGATCATGACCTGAGCTGATGGCAGGCAGATGCTTAACCTACTGAGCCACCCACACGCCCCCAAAGTATTAATTTTGTTATTGTTTGGTTTTTGCAACTTTTTAGCATTCACTATTTTAGTAAAGAACCTGTGTCATGCTCTAGCCCAGATCCATGCACTTGAGGATTTTAAGAACTTCTCTCCTCATTTCTTTCTGGAAAACAGCAGCTGTTCATTACAAGGGAAATGGTTCGTCTGTTTGTGTGGGACTTCATCCTTCTGTTCTGACTCATTGTTTTCTCCTCTTCCCCTCTTCAGGGGGGTAAAACCGGCTTTCAGACTCCTAATAGTTCTGATTCTACTGGGACAACTCCCTCGTATTTATAGTGGTCATGGGAATTCATGGCATCTCTTCATCTCATTCACAAACTTCTCAGGAATGACTACCACACATTTCACAGTTTAATCTTTCCCTGCCCACTACCGGGGAGCTGCAAAACCCCTGTAGGTCTTTATCTTCAAGATGGTTGAATTCTGTTTTCAATGGTCTTGATTAATGTGTACTGCATGTTTAAAAAACGTGATAAAGAAAAAAATGCAGTGGCAATAAAAAAGAGAAAATGTCTAGGAAGAAAATTATCATTGTGCAAAATATACGTGAGGAAAATGATAAATCACAGAAAGACATAAAGGAAAACTTGGAAACTTGGAAGGGCATATCCTACCCTCAGTAGGAAGATTCAATACCCTAATGAGATCTGTTCTCGTTTTATAAGTTTATTGTGAGCCCAACAGAAATACTACTGCAATATTTTTAGAACCAAATACACTAACTTCCAAGTTCATGGGTGAAGAAACTGTGAGAGGAAAGGCCAGAAAAATCTAAACAGAAAAACTAATTGGAGTATAGAGGTATATTTATAATATAAATCTACAATTAAAATAATTAAAAATCATGGCATGGAGCATAAATAAACAAACAGATCAATATAATGCATGAAATGCATGAAGACTCCAGAAACTGATCCAAAGACATATAGGGATTGAAAATGTGAAAAAGCAATCATGGCATAATATTGATGACATTGAACATTTGAATATTTATCAGGGGAAAATAGTACATTCTTTTCTTATCCCTTTCCACGTTAAAATAAACACAAAATGGATGCAAGATTAAGTGTAAACAAGAAAACTACAAAGATACTGAAAGAGAATTTTTAGCTAATATTGGTAAAATGAAGACCTTTTGGGGCATGGCAAAAAAAAATACTGATAAATTGATAAGTTTAATTAGAAAACAAGATGTTTCTGTTACATTTTGTGCTCAGAGGATAATTTTGAGTTTCAATGCTTAAATATTACTCTAGCTGAATAAGTATTTCTATACTTATTAAAATAAAAAGGTAGTTGGGTAGAAAAAGTATTTTATTACTCTCTCAGTTAAGTGTTGGCTACTTGAGCTGCAAGACCACCCTTGTGCTTGATATAATTTTTATTTTATTTTTGTTTTTGTCTCTCTTCCTTCCTTTCTTCTCTTTCTCTCCCTCTTTCCACCTTTCTTCCCTGCCTCCCTCCCTCCCTCCTTTTCTTCCTTCCAACCACAAAGTACCCAGAAAGTATTTATTTATTTGTTTGTTTGTTTGTTTATTTATATATTTATTTATTTATTTATGGAGGAGGTGGGGGAGGGGCAGAGGGAGAAGGAGAGAGGGAATGTCAGGGATGCTCCACGCCCGGTGCAGAGGCCAGTGCAGGGCTGGATCCCAAGACCCCAAGATCATAACCTGAGGCAGATCATAACCAAGAGTCAGATGCTTACCTGACTGAGCCACACAGGTGTCCCAAATCCTTGGATTTTATTGGGGTGATCCTTCAGTAAACCTTGCAGCTTCTACAGTTCGTGAGAGAGAGAGACAGACAGAGACACAGAGGGAGAGAGGGACAGAAAACTGGGCACTTTCTGTCTGCTCTTCACTCAGGTGGTTATTCTGTCACGTCTTTGGTAAATATTTATTGTGTAGCTATTTTCAGTAGATGTTACTGGGCATGGGGAAGATTGTCACGATGCCTGCCCTCGCGGAACTTACAGACTCCCAGAAGGAAAGGAGAGGATCTGTCTGTGAGTTTAAGACAACACTTGATATGTTGTAAATTGACTAGGTCTATGAGCATCCTGGTCATCCCCAAAGGTGGTTAGGAGCAAGCTATTGTGTCATTGGACTTTTTTTTTTTTAATAAAGAATTGGCAATGGAAAGCGGCCAAACAATTCATGTTACTGTTTATTTTTTTTTAATTTTTTTTAAAAGATTTTATTTATTTATTTCACAGAGGGAGAGAGATCACAAGGAGGCAGAGAGGCAGGCAGAGAGAGAGAGAGGGGGAAGCAGGCTCCCCGCTGAGCAGGAAGCCCGATGCGGGCCTCGATCCCAGGACCCTGAGATCATGACCTGAGCCGAAAGCAGAGGCTTTAACCCACTGAGCCACCCAGGCGCCCCAATTCATGTTACTGTTTAAATGCATTCTTATGAACATTGTCCTAAGTTCTGGACTTGGTAATAATTTTATGAGTTGCCAAAGAAATCCTTTTCTTCACTACTTAACTGGGATTAAAATAAGAATTATTTGCTTAGTGACAGTGGCAAATTTAACCTTGCCTCTCATCAGATTAATTTCTCCACCTACTTTTTCACTGGTATTACTAAACGAGGAGAAGAAAATGGTTAAGCCCATCCATTTCGGGGGTCTTGGTTCTCTTAGCATCCGATACGAGTTGGTTGTGATTTGATGACAGTGTTTAGTAGGGTTGGTGATGTGAGATACTCTGAAATCAAGGTAACTATACACACCTGAGGTTTGTCTTTCTTTTTGCCTTCACCGGCTGTCAAGTTTATGGCTGTGCAAAGATATCCAACTAGATTTCAAAAGCTTTTCCTAGTTCCTTGAAACTTACTTGCTTTCTCAGCAGCTTCCTCCTTTTGGAGACCTAAAATACACTCCTAAGTGGGTCAAATGTGAGTCGGGTACTGCATAACACTTCCAAAACACTGTTAGCCTGGTTGTGTCCTTTTGGTTTCCATACAAATAAAACAACCATAGATCATTAAATTCAACCTGTAATAACAGTCACTAATATTTAATAAATCACCAAATGGTTTGAAAACCTGTTCAAATATTTTGCACCACCAACAAAAGCAGTTGCAATAAACTGCTTGGTTATAAAAAATCATGTAGCACATAATTATTGGCATTATCATCTTTTATTTTTATTTTTATTTTTATATCATTTATTCTCTCGTTCTTTCTTTTTGGAAGCAAAAGTCTCGGTTTGAAAAACAACTTTCCCGTGGCATTTCCCATTCTGGGCTGTGATGTGAATTTTAAGTAAAAAATAAACTTGGGGCAGTGATAAAAATGAAATTGGACTTTTTTAAAAATAAGACATCACAAACTATAAATGAGTCACTGCTGATTAATGTAATAATAATTTTCATAAGGAATTTATTTATTGCGTTGTGTATAGAAAAGCTGCTAAGGAAACTCATGAAAGTACTGTGGTGTGTCAAAGTTTTAGATTAATTTTTTTGCAAGAGAAATGATTTGGAAACTATAAACATGTGCCTGGGTTTCACACAGGGAAATCTGAATACGAAAAGAAGAAGCCAGGATCCTGACTTACTTGTACTGGCCAGGACGTTAGTTACTGATGTCCTAAGAAATACCAAGTTCGCGTACTTCAAATGCGGTTAGAAATGGATATCCCAGCACCTGCTGAGGCTCCTGCCATCATGCCTGTCCATAGAATGGGTATTTGGATTTTAAAAGCCCTGAGGGGAGTCTACTCTGGTCCACAAGCCAGGGGCAACAATTTTGTCAGCCTGGCCAAGTATTAGAAATATGTTGGGAAAATAAAGAGCATCCCAATTTTAATGCAGCTTTACCCAAGGTTAGTTGGTCATAGTTTCATGCAATGAAACTTTTGTTACATAGCAGGAGGCTTTGCCTTTTGATGCTCACTGATCCCAGGGAGCCAAAGGCCAGTGACCAGTAACTGTCAAGGTCATGATCACGCTCTCCTCTCAGAGGGCCTCTGTTCAGTATCTCAACATCTTGGAATAATAGGTAGGTTGTTTTGTTGACACTTTCCTGTACAAACTAGAGTAAAATCTCAGGCCACTTCTGGATAGGATGAGGGTTAGGATTAGGTCAGTGGCAATAGAGTGCTCATGATGAGGTGAAAACCCCATGTAGGCAAGTTCTGAGATTGCCTTGCAACTTTGACATAAAACTCATCCATCAAGGACCAAATGGAGACTTCAGCAACGAGACCCAACACCTACCAGGTACAGGGAAAGTGTGAAAAACACCTAGCACCTCTTAAAAGGCCTTCAAATCAATTGCAGCTGTTAAGTCCTCTGAGCCCACATTATATAATTTCTCTTGCTGTGGGGCTGCAATCCTCATACATCTTCATTATGTAGGAGGAAGTTCAAGCACAAAGGATGGGTGATTTACCAAAGACTTGGGAAAAAAATCTAATTAGAATGGCAGCTTTCTCTTTTCCCGTAGTTTTTTTGTGGCTTTTCTGGGGTCTCGTGAATTGCTTGGGTAAGGAAATCTGTTCCAGTTCTGAACAAAAGCACATACCACCACTCCACAGTGTAAATTACTCTGTTGTGGGAAGAAGCCTCATGTGTCAGATGAAGATCCAGGTGGCAGATACCTATAGACGAAGTGACACCAACAGAGGAAACACACCTGAAAGAAGATAATCTTCAGGTATAGCAGGAAGATGCCAATACTTAGATCTCCTTGATGGCGATTGCGAGCTGCTAAATGAACCCACCCTGCACCCCTTTATCCGCTGGGCTTCCTCTGGTGTGAGTTAATGCATTTTTCTCATTATATAAACCAGTTTGAGTTGGGTTTCTGTACTTATAATAGAAATTCCAATCAATATACCCTTATATTTATTCGGTTGCTTCATGTCTTATGGATTTCAGGCATCTGTGTGCTGGTCAGTCACCCTTTCACTCATACCCCAATCTGCTTGCCCTTCTCTGCACCCCAGAAAGCTGAACATTTTGGACTGCAGCACTTGGGTTCTAGTGATTTCTGGCATCTGGTTAGGTTCAATGGGTTGGAGGAACCATCTGTTGGGAATTGTGTTGTCTTCCAGGACTTTGATATGTGTGCTACTGGCCTTACTCTCTGGCCTTCATTTCTTAGGAGCTATAATATTCTCCAGCCCTATAAACAAAGCTATTCAGAGCAGATATTAGGGTTTGATGAAGACCTCGGAGGCTTTCTCTTGCCAGCTTATTGATTGACTTTGGATGGGTGAGGGATTGGCAAGATTTTTATGCAAATATTTTAGGCTTTGTGGACTTTGCCATCTCTTTTGCAACTACCAATTCTGCCATTTTTAAACAAATGTGTGTGGGTATGGCCCAAAATGACTTTATTTATACAAACAGGTAATCGGCTGGATTTGGTTCCACAGGTCACAGTTTGCCAACCTTTGAGTCAGTTCATTTAGTTTATGATTCCAAAGTAAGGGAACAAAGTGCTCCTCTCCAAGATAATTTCAAAGGAGAATGCATGGTGAAGCATGATTTTTGATTGCAAGGTGACTACTGTATATGGTAAATCATTCTGGGGGATAAATTTTACCAAATATATCTTGGAAGAAGGCTCTCTTTTTTCTACCAGCAGACAGTTATAGCACAGATGTGTGATCACCAGAATGGGAACACTCACTCTGGTCTGCCCTTCCAAACTCCCCTCTGGAACCTGAGTTAGATGGTCTTGTATACGGGAAGGCTGAATTTTAGAAGCCACTTTCTACCACTTACTATTTTTTTTTAATATTTATATGTTTATTTGAGAGAGAGAGAAAAAAACAAAACAAAACCCAGGCAGACTCCTCACTGAACATGGATCCCGACACAGGGCTCGATCTCACAACCCTGAGGTCAGGCCTGAGCTGAAAAACCAAGAGTAGGATGCTTAACCAACTATACCACCCAGGCACCCCTACCACTTATTATTTATTGTCAAGTAAGGACAGGCATGGGGCATTTCCCCAAGGTGGCTCCCAAGGCTATAAGAAAGTTTAGATTGGTGAGCTACTGAAATCTCATGTCTTCCAAGGACCTTCTTGGATTTTTCAAGGTCAGTACTACCTCTCCCTCTGTGGTTCTTCCACAGGACTCTCCCGGTAGATATCTTGGGGTTGATACTATGTTTTTGTGTGTGGTAAGTTGGCACTGCACATCTCTGCCCTCAGCTAGTAGGTATTATAGGCCTTGAGGATAGAGATAGACTCAATTTATCTTTCCATGTGGTGCCACAAACTTAGTCCTGGGCCTTGCACTGCTTAATTGACTAAACTGATTTTAATTCTTAATAATTATATTAAAACTTGAAGGCATACCTTCAGTATTGCCTGGAAGAAAAGCACAAATGGAGGCCCACAGAGCCCATGCCTAAATATGTGAAGGCTCTACATCAAACTATGACGACTCACTGGCGTGTCTTCCTACCCCTGGCCCTGCAGCCTGCTCATTGAATTAGCCTTGTGATTTGGGGGAAATACTCTCCTCCTGCCCAGCCCCTGTCCTCAGCTTGACAGATTGCATGGATCTCCTGGAACAGCGGGAAGTGAAAACTATTCCTGAGGGGACCCGGGGTGAGCACTGACTTAGCTTCCTGGGGAGACAGGCTGGGCTGTGTCCTTCCCCTCAGGCCACTTCTGTCTGACTCAGGACTCCTCGGCAGCTCTGAGGGCCTTCTAGGACAACACCATCTAAATATGGGGGAGCAAGAGAACAGATATCTGGAGAATTGGTCTGCTAGAATCTACTTTGGGCAATGGAGGGAAGCCAACTTAAACAACAGCAGACACTCTCTTTTCTCTTGGGGGCAGTGGCTGTGATCATGCCCAATCCTACCCAACCCTACACTCCCCTACACACTCTCAAGCATTCTCAACCCTGCTTTTTTCTGGCCCGGTGGTTCAGTTTAGCTCACACCATCCTCTCTCATAATCCTTGTTTGTTCCACTAGTTACTGAACTTTCTAAAATCTGTTGGCATAGACAAGGAAAAGTCAAGCATCTTTTATGGTAGAGTTCATGATCCCTGGGGTATACGGGGTAGGTACCCTCTTAACTAGGTCCAAAGGGCAGCAGCAGAACTGAAACGGTGTACCTAGAGGATATTATATGCATCTCCCTGGCGAGTCTGCCCCCGAACGATCATTCCTGTTGAAGCATTTTGCTATGGCTGGTGTATACCCCTGACCAGATTCACCCACAGGCCTTGCTAAAATATAGGCTGCTGAAACTCACTTCCAGAGTTTCTCATTCAGTAGGTAGGTCTTGGATAAAACCTGAAAATTCACACGTCTAACAAGTTCCCAGGTGATACTGCTTGTCTGAGGCCCACACTTTGAGAACCACTGGTGTGTGTGATTGTACAGTCGGTAGAGACTTCAAAATAGCTATGGTTCTCATAATTCCACAGACATGCAGTGGGTTACCCTAGCTGGCACTGGCCCTAAGATATTGTTAGAAACTTGATCTTTAGTAGCTGGGAAAAAAAGGAAAACATTTAAAGCTGCAAGCAATTTCCAGTCTCTAAGGGTACTGACATGAATTTACCTCAGAGGCAAACTGTTGCTTTTGGTCTGGGAAAACCACTTGAGTCTGCCATTTATTTACAAAAATGTAAATCAAATATTCACCCACTGTTCTAGAGGGAAAAGTGAAGTCAGTATTAACCTGAACACAGATGTTTGAGACTGAGAAGTTAAGTGTTCTATTTGATAGCATACATTGTGAGAGAAGATCGAGCCAAATTTCTGTCTGGGAGACATAGTTGTCTGTGTGGGGGTGGATTGGGTGGGGGTGTGTGTACGTTCCAGCATTTCTAGGCCTGTCTGATTCTGAGGGCACTTCACTTCAAACTGTGGCCTATTATAGCTCTGTGTGTGCAGCCATTGTTTTCCAGAACTCCGGGGCTGAGACCCAAGGACTGAGGGAAGAGAGTACCTGTAGAAAAGCAGATCAACCAGGCACTTGGTATGTCTCATAGATTTTCTGATGTAATTTTTCTGCTGGGAGTGTCCTCCGGAGGAAAGGAATATTTCCATATCAGTCTGCCAGGGTATAGGACATTCAGCCTAGGAAAGTGAAAAGCGAGGGGATGGTATTCAGAGTGAGGGAAGGGATCTTCTTTCAGGACCTAAGGGAGCTAGCTGGGCCTGGGTTCTGAGGATGACGAGTCCCTGGGTGGCATGAGTGTGACCGAGAGCTCGAGGCACATGAGTTCGCAGCTAGCCTGAAAAAGGGGGCAGACTTCACGAAGACCCCTGAAGACAGGACAGGACTGAGGGCTCTGAAACTCACTACCTCCAGTCCAGAGTTACATGTTTCTTCTCTAATACCTGGGTTTTCGGTGAAATGCAGTTCAAGGTTGGAGTTTAATCTTTGTTGGGATACAAGAGTCACTAGCTTGGAGCTAAGTAGCCAAGGAGAGGGCAGGGCTACTGCCCAAGACCTCTTCTAAGGAGAGTGGACTTCTCCAGTGTGGGGTTGTACCAAGGATTGTTTCGAAGAGCTAAGAAACAGGAGGAGCCCAGGCATGAGTAAAGTGACACCATGGTGGGGCAGGGCAAATTCCTTTATGGGAAGGTTGGAGCTCAAGATGAACCATAATTTTGAAGTTATGGTAAGATAAAACTGGATATCTGAGCTACAAAGTGAAATACAGTTGGTTGGCTTGGTTAATAAGTAGAAATAATTTAGGGGCAAGCATTATATGTGAACATCCATCCTAAAGAACAGACATGGACAGAAATATCCTTTTTTAATAGGATAAGGTAATTCAAGTTTTCATGACAAGTGAATATATCCAAATAACTACATCAGCAAGAAATGGAATGCTTGATCTGTAGATTTTAGATAGGAAATGAAGTTTCATTGTACGAGCTTCAAAAACTCCCTCTAATTAGGCAGAATGATTTCCATCAATTCTATTAATCTTTCATGGCACACATACAAAAACCCTAACCAGAGAAGGAAATAAAACCATGTTAGAGCAACAGAAGGGTTTGAGTAGGTGCAGAAGGTCACTGAAGAAAATCAATTTTCCTGTAATTTTCTTGAGAACTCCAAAAATAACAAACCAATATCAATTTGGAACCAGATTCCTCCCTGCTTCCTCATGACTCCCTGGGGCTAGCAGACTGGACAAGGCCATCCAGAAGGTAGGACATCTTGACCGTGGCCAAAGTAAGCATACTTGTGCAGAAGACCAAAACAATTTGGGAAGAAGAAGCCAACATGTAACACATGCTGATTCAGTGAAAAAGTAATTTATATCTGGTATATAGAGACCCAAAGAGTTGGGTCAATCCAACCCCAAGAATTGGGTCAACCCAACCCAAAGAGTTGGGTCAAGGACAGCACTGTGCAGGCACAGGGGCCTTGGAGATGATTACCAGTAACTCACTCTGGGAGTGAGTGGCTTATGCAGAATGAACTCACCTAATGTGTAATGAGAAGGAGTGCTTATTTTCTATTGAAGAAGGCATGTATGTCTGTCGGCTTCTTGATCTGAAAAATCTCGTATGACTAAGTCCAGCCCTCACGCACTGAACTTTACAACCTTTGTTGAGTTGCTTCTTAACATAGGCCTTGGTGTCTCCTTTCAAAAAAAGATTCATATTTCACTGAGACTGTGAAACACTTTTATAAAAATTCACTTGGCCTCATTAAAGTGAAAAATTGAGGGACTTTATGTTTTCCACTTAGAACATGTTACAGACTAACTGACATTAGACCATATTTCTTGACTGTACTGTTTTTCCCTGCTTATATAATTTCCTTGGGAAACTGGACTGGTGTGTAACTATCATTTAACCATGGTTTTCTAGAAGAGATTTCAGAGAGTCTTTTTAGTGTCTTCCTATCCATCTCCCAGGCCTCCAATCACAGCAGAGATCATTCCTCTCCTTTGAATAATGGAGAAGACAGCAAAGAACCCACGAGCGAAAAAGTTTGCCCAGGATGGAATCAGACACTGATCCTGGGGCTCCAGACTCCCAGCCAGAGTTTACTGCCTTGGTCTGCAAGGCCTTTGGTGATGTTGAGCACACACCATTCTTTATGGAGAAGCTACTATTCCTACGACACCAAAAAGTGGCATAGAATAGAAGAAACACAGGGATTGCTCGAACTGAGGGAAGTGGAGACTGGAGGACATTCTATTTTGCTGGAACTTCTCAGACTAGGTTTTTGTCACACCCAACACATATTGCAAATGTTTTCTCCTTAGTCTGTAAGACACTTGTATTTCTTTTTTTTTTTTAAAGATTTTATTTATTTATTTGACAGAGAGAGAGAGATTACAAGTAGGCAGAGAGGCAGGCAGGGAGAGGAGGAAGCAGGCTCCCTGCTGAGCAGAGAGCCCAATGCAGGGCTAGATCCCAGGACCCTGAGATCATGACCTGAGCCGAAGGTGGAGGCTTAACCCACTGAACCACTCAGGTGCCCCCAGATACTTGTATTTCAATAGTTCTGATTAACTGATCCTTCACATATCAGAATAATTGTTCTGCAAGGTCCCTTTTGGCACCAAAATATTCAGGGAGACTTTTTGAAGCAGTTTTGAAGGGGTTTTCCTTTGAGTCATGTGATTGTCTTGTTGGAAGGTGTGAGTGGAATTTAAGTTCTCATTCCAGTCTGCACAGATAATCCAATAAGCCTATGTGGACCTCACCTTGGATACTTTTTCATATATTTGGCAATTTTATCTTTTATGGTATCAACTAAACTATAAGCCATTTAACCTACTGCCTAACAAGAAAGTACTAGAAAAGAGTGCCCTCCAAAGCATGAGGGTCAGTGTAATACATTTCTGCATGCAGAGTGTCTGCTTTTTAAGGCACCACACCCCATGTTTAGAAGAACATAAAGCAGTCTTTGCTTTTAAGGAATTTAACTTTGAATGAGGAGAAAGAAACTCACAAAAAGGTAATAAAAGCTATACTGAGTACAAAGTATTACCAAAGTATAGAGGAGGAAGAAATCTTTTTATAGGAGATAAGAAAGGCTTTGTGGCTAAGACTGTCTTTGAACTACCAAGTGGCCGGAGATGTCCTACAGGGAGAAGAAGGCCCAGGTACCACCTCAGGGGTACTAAAGGAAATATGAGCTAATTCAGGAGGCAGCCATTGGTCTGATGAGACTGAAGCCAGTTTTTCGTGTTTGTAGCACCCTCTAAAAATGCTTATCAAGCATCAAGCAGAGATACTCAGTCACGCAGATATAAAGACCTCTGTGGTCTTTTACATTCCCCATTTTAGAGCTAATCAGTGGAAGAGACTGTCACATGGCATGTCCAAGGGACAAAACGGCTGGTTGCAGCTGAGAGTGTGAGGATCTGATGGGCCCCACAGACGCTAGTTGTCATCTGGTCAACCAACAGACAGTGGCGTTCCCTGAACCGCCACACTGTGCCCCTGGACCCGTGTCTGGTTTTCAGCTCTAAAGACTTTCCTTTGCCTCTTTATCGTGGAATAGTTTGCTATTTTATAACAAGACACCTTATCACTTTGTCCAGATTATTCACAATCCTCAATCAGCATGTTCTCTTCCAGTCTGGATTTATTAATTGATGGGAGGGGACCTAGCATCGTGATGACTGAGACACTAATGTCTGTAATTAAGAGGCTCTGTCTTCTCCTAGGTAGGCAAGACTTACCACTGGGTGCTGGGAGGACAGGACTGGAAATTTCTGTTTCCATTTTAATGTTAAAATAAGAAAGAGATGAAGTTTGCTAACTTACAAGGTGCAGTGTCAGGGGTGTACACATCAGAGTCTCATTCACATTCTCCAAGTATGGTGAGCCAGAGGGACAATAGGCATGACCTCTGTCATTTGCTCTTACTGAGACTTGTATTTATAAACTCATCATATTACATGGTATTATCTTTTATTATCACATTTAAACTAAACCCGGTATTTGCAAGTATCTTAAACAATTTCCACAAAGAAATCATGAATTGAAGTTATTTCTGATATGCAAACCAAGTTAAGGACACTTGAAAAGTATGGCAATTATTTTTCTTTCAAGTCCCTCTGCCACATCGTGAAGTTAAAAACGTGACAGTACATTCTAAACTGATAAAAAATTGCCAAAAAAATATAGTTACCAAGAGAACTTTTTAGATAGGAATTTATAAGACTTGCTAAGGATAATCTAGCTTTAGGAATATATTGTCCCTGAAGGTATTAGCTAAGAACGGTAGTAAGTAAATGTAATTTATGAAGAAATATACACAAATCAAGATATCTAATATAAACTGTTAGAGACTTTGCACAAGACCTTCCTCTTGTTTCTATAGGCACCTATTAAGACTCAAAGCACCATCATGAGCACTGCTCATCAGGAGATGACTGCCCTTTCTGCCCCATAACAAAATACGACCCCTGGGCCTCTTCCCTGGGTCAACACTGCTCAGTTCTGATACTTTGGAACCCCCTTTCTAGACTTGATGCTGAGCATGTCCACAAGGAATAGCATTCTGTCCTTAGCTATCTTTGTAGCACCCTGTTGTTCCTAGGAGACTCTTGGATTGTAAATTTTATTTCTGTAGGTCTTTATGTTATGTTTGGATTTTGTTGTGCTCCAAGTGAAAGAGGTTCCTTTCACCTTATATGCCCCCTGCAAGGGGGACTTTCATTTATGTTGAACAAAATACACTTCCAATCAAGATATTGAACAAACTGAATGGAAAAATGGGCTCCTTTCCAAACGTGACCTTCCTATGCACTATGGAATTCCACTCCTATTCCAAGAATCAGTGACATGAACATGAAAGCTAGCCACATGTGCTTTTACTATGAGATGGCACAGGGTGACATAGCTATAAAGCAAATAAGGATCGGTATGTGCTTTCCCACTTCCTAAAGATGTTGGAGCAGGTGGTCATAATTAAGTGACTCGTCCTAAGTTGAGTTAGCACTCACTCCTAAATTAGACTGTTAAGAAGTCTTTTTCCCCCTCCAAAACCCTTGAGAGGAGTGAAATTGCTTACCATGGTAGACACAAATATGTGTTTTACATGCTATAAATAGTTATGATTTTCTAATTTGTTTTTAATCTCTTTTCCCTTTTGAGACGAGGAACCTGAGTAACTGATATACTACTCTGCTAGCTCCTGGGGCTTAATAAAACTTCTGATAATTTTAATAGTACTTGAAATCTACTAGCTTTGTAATGTGACCTCCAGCCGTCTGCCTCCGTGGCAGTGACTATAAAATAATACAAGAGAATATAGGAATTAGTTTGTGGTCCCAGGTTAGGAGTGTAAGTCACATTGCAAGATGAAGATTTCATTTGAGATGATACTAACTACCTAGCTGAAGCCGGCTAGAGATCTGTCCTGAACTTGAACTTCTCACCTTTGATTTGGAGTGATGATTAAGCCAGATGAAAGAAAAGTCTTATGGGAGGGGTGTGGAATACACCATTTCATAGTGGTGAACCTGAGCACGTCCATCAGTGATGAACAAAACGCTTATCATGAATAGGTTGTCTCAGAGATCACCCAGGAAATCAACGCAAATGGGTCTCATAGTTTCCTGCCAGGTGGTGTCAAGTACCTGATCTAAATGAGTCAATTTAGTTTACCAAACTTCCTAATTTACAGCAAGTAAATATATCCCCTTGGAGAATGTGCCTCACTCCCCCTCTGCAATTTATGTTACTCTCCAAGAGCTGTTGACTTCCGTTCAGTGTCTTGCTGCTCTATGTTTTGGAATATTGCCTTCCCCTCTGCATTTGCCGTCTAAGGTAGCTAGAACTCTGCTTGGGGAAGTTGGCTGGTGGGGTCTCTGACCACATCCTACCAAGGGCTTTCATCTAAACTTTGGCTCTTTTCCAGGATGAAGCAAGTCCTAACTGAAACCCAGCAACTCGGAAACCAGTGAAGAGGCCAGAGCCCTGTGTCTGGCCAGCCTGGGAAGCCTGAACCTCTTGGCATAAAGAGTATATTTCTTTTTAATTTCTGCATGTTTTATAGCAGCAAGACCAAATAGGTCCCAGCCAGCTTCTGTTAACTCTCCATGATATGGCCCTGGGAGCAGGAAAGTATACCGCCATAACGGGAGGAGGGTTATTTACTTGGAAGAGTGTTGGGAAGAAGGCTAAACTCAAGAGATGAGGCATTTTGGCAAGATTGTACAGTTGGATCCTTTTCTGCCTTTAATGGAATTAGGGTTGGTTGCCACTTTCCTGCCATCGCTAAGATCATGTATGAAAGACCCCATCATAGTCTAGTACTCAAAAGAACCATCACACATGTGCCATCCCAAATAGGGATGCTGGCAATCAAAGGCGATGCCAAGGGGCAGTTCTTAAAGTTATCTGGTGAATGGCCCCCACCTACTTTAAATTGCCTTAGAACATTCTGAAAAATTCATTTTTCTTTTTTTGTGAGAGAAGAAGAGGTGGGAGGGTTGCGTGTGAAGGTGTGCCTCCATGTGCGTGCACGCGTGCAAGCGTACTGTGCTCATGCGTGCACCCTTGCTTTTGCCTGGGTGCGTTTGTCATAAAACTTGAAAGAAAGTACAAGTTTTCGCTGAAATGAAAGCTTTTTATAGCAGAGTTATAAATCACTTCAAGGAGTGATTTTCAGTTAAGAGCTGACAGCTCCCTTGTGAAGTGACCATGCCAGGCCTGCCATTCAAAGAAGATTGGAGACCAATCTTGTTTGTCATCTGAAATGGAAGTGCTATGTTCTTGGGGACGCCACGTGAGAAGGCAAGATGGAGTGTTCCTGCAATTTGCACTATCTTTGGATGAAACTAGAAGGAGGTGTTAGTATGATGTAATACATAATATTGAGCATGAAGTGATTAAGCAGTTGTATACTGAGCTACTGCTTGGGGCACAGTGGAAACAGAAATGCTGTTTATTATTACCTGAATGCTCTCTGGCCACCATGTTTCTGTGCAATAAAGGATTCATTTAAAAAAAAAAAAATAAAGGATTCATTTGCAGGTGTGCCCCTGAGTGCTATGTTACTGCACCTGCGTGGTGTACCTTGTAACCTTTTCCCATCCTGCAGTGAGAATTCCAAGCCCCGAGAGAGAAATCACACACAGACCTCTCAAGCTGGAGGTGGAAATCCACAGCACAGCAGAGTTAAAGCTAAAATTGATAAAGTTTAATGGAGATCAACAAAGGCATGCATAGAAGTCCATCTAGAACTCTGTAAGCAAAAGATGAGGTCATTTGGTCTCTGAAATGAGAGGTGGACATCCTAGCACACCAAGCCCAATGGTCATGAATAACAGAGGACACGCAATGTCTACACCAAATAAGAACTCACCTTTCATCCTCCTTTTAACCCCAGTTCCAGTGTAAAGGAACTGGAGACTAGACATCAGAAACCACCATATCTCCATTAGAGTTCACTGGATGTAACAATAAAATCTTGACTGGTCTGAAAGTTAGAACCCTACAAATAAAATAGTGGGTATTTTTTAAAAATTAAAATGATTTTTTAAATTAAAAAAATCCATGGCCAAAAATATGTTGTCTTTTTCTTGCCGTATCAACTATTTCATGGAATATCCAACATTAAAAAGAACTTGTTGTAGAATCAACAAGTCACAAACAACGTCAGCTAGAGACAGAGACAGTTCCAGCAAAAAGGATTTGGATGTTCTTCTGCACCCAGTATTAGAATTTCTTGCTGAAGAAGCCTCTTTAGGGATGGAGCGGACTAACCTTTCAAAGCAATGTCACCATCACTTGCTGTTGTTGCTGGGCCTTTTCTGAGGTAAGGCATAGGGCCAATGTCAGACTTAATTCATCATTCTGGATATAGCTAAGAAAGTTCTTTTTAATTGGAACTGTGATACTGTCTTGCTTCTTTTTATCTGCAGTCCTCCTAACAATGTTTGACCTCACTTAAGATTTAACACATTAAAAAACACTGGGAAAATACAGACCTTCAGAGACCAAAATCTCAGCAATGATTGCTTTTCTATTTATGAAAAGTATTCATTTGGTCCCCACTTTATTCCTTCCTAGAAATGGATCTTAACATGTAATTTATATATGTATAATTTGCACATAGCTTTTATGGCTCCATCTTGAGGAGATTGAGAAATGGCTGTAATTCTCATTACCAAGTTTAGGGTCTCAGGTCTATCATATACAAACATTGGAATCAGCAGACTTTCACTGGTGTGAAGCCAAGAGCCTATGGTATAGAGAGGGCAAAACCAGAATTAGCAGCATCCTTTGCAACCCTCTGCTCAGGGTTTCCTTTCAGCCTGGGTCTACAACATGTTCAGCAGCGCCTCTGGATAGCACCCCCAAAGCAGCCAGCACCCCTTCACCCCATCGCGCTCTGTGTGGGAGAGAGAGCCGGGCAGCAGATGAGGACAAAAGGAGGACAGTGTCCTCTCCGAACCAAACACGTAATGATCAGAAGAGGTCTGAGTTCACCCAGTTTGGAGATGGTCCTGGATTTAGGTGCCTCATTACTCTGGAAGCAGGCCTGGAACGTGGGGTTATTTCCCTTTCCGGTCCTCTAGCGAAGTGGCTTCTGCTCTCACCACGTTGCCCCTTGCTACCTCCCGCTCCATCGACTTCATAGATTTACACTTCTGTGAAATTAAAAGCAACACCAAGGTTCTTGTTGTGAACGTCTCACTGTTCACTGTTCAAGCCTGTCCTGAAAATGCCCCAAGTGGTCCCCACCATCCAGTGTCCTTTTGTCTCCTTGTCCTCTCGGTGGCAAGGAATCTCCCTTCACTCTGTTATCAGTCAGGGAAGGCATTATTCAGACCGGGGCCTTGCGTCCCTTCTCCGGGTCTCTGCTGCATTTAGCCACATGGAACCTGAAAAGCTCTGGAAAGCGAGGACTGAGAAAAACCACCTTTGTCCCTGTTACGTGTGTGTTCCCGCACACCTGAGTTTCTGCCTTAGAGACCGAGTTCTGTTTCTTTTCGTTCAGGCTGTGTCTACCACCCCCTGCCCCCATCATATTCTTTCCATGGGGTCTCCGTATGAACACCTTGGAGCTCATCTTCCCTTAGGCAAAATTCCTCCCCAGGAATTGGCCAAAACCTGGGCCGGAGATACCTGGGGGTACCGGGTACCGGTCATATGTTCAACACATGTAGAGGCTGCAAAAAGCATTTCCTTAGTGCATTTCCTTTCTGCTAATGCCCTTCGAAATCTAATAATATTTCATTTAGGGGGAAAACTAAGTTGTTCCCTTTCAATGAGGCAGATCATTACTTTTCCATTTCCTTCTGTAGGTATGTGTGCTGTCCTTCATAACCCAGAGGCTACGCATGCACCAATTGGCGATCTGCGATGGGAGTTATTTTTCTAATAAACAGCACCCGATATCGTGCTGATCTGGGCCATGGTACGTCATCCAAGAACCCCAGTGACCAATAACGTGTATTTGTAATGTTTCTGCCTGGTTTGGAAATAAAGTTTATTGTATGTCTTTCCCTTTGTGAAGCTGAATCATTTATGTCAGTCAAATTCCTAGGCATTTCATGTTTAGTCTCTTTAGGAAGGAGCGCAAAGTCGTGTGTTGAAGGGTTTGGGCTTTGGAGTCAGAAAGATCTAGAGTAAGAGGCCAGGCTCTGCTGTGAGCAGCTGAGTGGCTTTCTGAAACTAGACATTCTCAGAGCACCCATTTCGTTTCCTCCTCCGAAAGAAAGAGCAAAAGTCAGCCCTGCTCTGTGGTGTCCGGCATCTGCCTGGAACTGTTTGAAAGGTAACTTACTGTTTCAATTGGTTTAATCTTAGGGCATGGTGGTGAGACCCCATCCCCAGAGTGTACAGAAGTAGTCACTTTGTGAGTATTGTCGTAACCTCCCAGGAGAATATTCTGTCTCTAATCTTGGACTTCTACAGCACCCCACACTCTGTGGCGGATCCATGGCATCTCTGGTCTCCCGGTGTCCCATTTTTCTCTCCTAGCTGTTCAATGTCATCCTCGACACTGTCTTCTCCCACTTCCCCTGAGCCAAGCCCTCATCGAGCCCTACAGACCTGCCCTCTGAAATCCCCCCAGTTCTCCCCGTATGTACGCGTCTCTCTGCTTACCCAGCTTTCCCCTCAGTTCGCTTTCCACAAGATCGGGATTGCTTAAAAATGCAATTTCAATACATTATCCTCAGCCAAACCTCTGCCTAAAGCCCTTCCTTAGCCTCGTTGTGAGACCGAGGTTGTTAGCTAACCCCATACTCTGGGCCCTGTGAGCTCCACCTTTGCCTATCTGTCTGGCTTTGACCTGGATCGCTCTCCCCCTGTGCTCGCCTGTGCCGGCCTCCTGCTCCTAGCAACCGGGGGGCCTTGACCAAGCGATGGTTTCTTTTTTCTCTTCCCGAATCTGCTTTTATATTTATAGCCAGAGGAGAAGAATTCAAAACTTCCTCTTTCTTCCTAAGGACACGGAGGGGTTTAGTGAGTTTGAATTTTCCACAGACTTTTGGAGCGTCTCCGATGAAATGTCAAAAACAAGCCCAACGTATTATTACGATTTGAACGAGGCCCAGACATGTCGGTATTTCTAGGAGGATTGAAATTATTAGACCGGCCGCCCTTCCCTGAGCATGTGTGAACTTCACTTTCTAGGCCAGAGTCTAGCTAGAAAAGTGCTGACGTTGGAAATGTTATATAGCAGAAGAAGGTAGTGGAATGTTTTATAACCTCAAAAAATATTGAGTTTGGGATTCAGGTCACTCAGGTGGCAATGAAGTATCCAAAGCTGGATAAGTAACTCACCAGGAGGCCAGGAGCTTCAAATTCCCCGCTAGAAGTGAGGAGTCCAAGGTCTAGAGCAGAAAGCTGTACTGTGCAATTTCTTGGGGACACGCCAACAGGGCCACCTCCTCTGTTCTCCCTGCTGTTGTTCTGACATGTCCAATTTATTTTTGCTCACTGCTGCTCAGAGCCCGGAGGTTACCACAGAGGGGACCAGGTGACTGTCAGGAGAGCCCCGATTGGAGATAGGACAGCAGCTGGAGGGCACCCAGCCCCCCACCTCCCAGAAGTCTCTATCCTCGATTCCCACGATGGGAATCCCCAGTTCTTCTGAGGCTTCTAGTACCTTCTGGAACATGCGGCCAATACTACAGTTGTCAGTAGGTAGGGTTGGTGGGGACGTGGCTGGAGGTCGTTACTGTTTTCTGTGTGGCCCAATTTATTTCAGCCTTTGATGACTTTAAGCTTCAAGGTGAGTGTTTCTACAAATACCGGTATCCATTGGCCATTTATTAGGATGGAAATTTTATGATAATCTTTGAAGGTTAAAAGAGGTCTTCCCAGATCTTTTGGTTTAGGTTAGGTCCCTCTGTCATGCCCTCTGTAGTACTTTCTGTTTCTCTCTTCACATAACATATCCCATTTGTACTAGTTGGTTTAGAAGCCTTATTCCCTGACACACCGGCTGAGCCTTGTGTGCACATGGGTCCTGCCCATCTTGCTTGCTGTTCTCTCCCCATTTGTTAGATCTATAGAAACATATATAAAGAGAAGTGTAAATATAAATTTAACATAAGTTAAATATTATATATATATTTAAAGAATAGATGAATAAATGCAAGTCAAAAGCAGAATATGTCCCATTAAATGGAAGGTCCCACAGTAAAAGCAGGGGATCTACGATGAAGAACCTTACTGCTGGGATTTAAAGAGGGCACCTTAGAAACTCCTTATACTGATGTAATAATAATAATTTATACCAATAAAAAAGCCGCTAGCACATGAGTAACACTCACAGAGTGCTGGGTAATGTTCTATCACAATCTACGTTCAGTTGTATCCTCATCAGAGCCACAGGAGGTAGGCATGCTTATACCCAGTTTATGGATAGGGAAACTGAGCCCCAGAGTAGCTGGAGGCTGGGTCGCAGGGAAGGGGCAAAGTTAGGGCCCACCTCAGATCACACCCAGCTCTGTTCTCTCCATTCCATTGTTGTGGAGAACTGAAAGTCAGTGCTAAGGTCAAGAAACCAGTGAACAAGCATGTTAGGAGGTCCGCTCAGTCTGGGGCCCTGAGAGGCACCCACAGCCAGTTGGATAGGATTCCATCCCAGCCTTGAAGGACTCACTAGAAGTTAAGTAGCATTTGAAAAGCTAAATAACGACTCAAGGCAATGAGGTCTCTGTGCAGACAGGGATGACTAGCTGTTAGATAACTGAGCTCATCCAAACGCCACGGTGAGGAGGAAGGCGGGAGGGGCAGCCAGGCCTGGAGCAGCCTGGGAGTTTTCCAGGGAGAGTGGCTGACCCTGAACTTGGCCCAGAAGAATGGGTGCAATGCGGATGGCTTGGCGCAGATTCGAGAGTCGCAGAGATAGCATGAGCAAATATGCCACGTGATTAGTGTTTTTAATACAGATTCAAGATCATGAACAAAGTACTGCCCTGAAGCCCAGATTTTTCTCCACCTCTGAGAAGAATGGGGGCTTCTTGGTCAAATCAGTAGCTCTTCTTGCCCCACATTTCCCTAGCTATAAAATGAAAATCTGACTTGCCATTCCTTCCTCCCCATAGAGGCGCTGAAGGGATTGAAGCACTCCGTGTCAAGCTTTGGGGGGGGGGGGTTCTCTAAAGCAGGTATGCAAATCCAAACTGTAATCACCACTATTGTTTTTGCTGTTGGTTTTTATTATCATTATTGTAAAATGGCCCCTTAGGAAGCCTAACTCTTAGAGCAGCTGCAGCTTGCACAATTAGCTGTCCGCATTGTGCCCCATGTGACCGGAAAAGGCAGACAGAACCCTGGCACCTCAAACTTGCCTCCAACAAATCCTGCCGCTCCAGAAGATTCCTGCAGTGGGAGCCTGCACTCCCATCTCCCACTGACCAGGACTGGCCCTTCAATAGCTTTTTTTTTTTTTTTAAACCCCAGCATAGACACCGTTTAAAAAAATGAGTTGATATTTAGAGATCAGAAAATTTCAGATGAGAGTCTAGAATGCTAGCTTCCCTTCCATAGAACTGTACCTGTCACAGTGAGAATGAACCAATCCACTGAGTGTACGCTCATACCTTGAACTTTGTCACCATGGGCATCTGGATCTCTTGGCTACATGTGTCAGCGTTCCATCCAAAGCACTGGCGGGTTTAGGGCAAGCTGCCTGTGGGGCCACACAAGGTGAGGAAGGGGCTGGGGTGGAGTCAAAGCAAACAGCGTTGGCCGTCCTGGAGACTGAGTCAAAGAGAGGAAGGAGGGGTCTGGATTCACAGCATGGGGCCCAAGCCCAGAGCCAGGAAGTCGGGGACGAGGCCCCTCTGGTTGGTGATCGGGGAGCAGACTCCACGAGCCCTGAGTGTCTGCCGGGCCATGCCCTTTAATGACATCGTTTATGTTGATTAGATAATTCATACTTGCACATTATAAACACTGGGAAATCGCATGCAGGTATGACCTTGCCTGCGTTTGCACCCACACCCATACCCACGCCCAACCCCCCCACCAGCAATGCTGATGGAAGCATCGGGGTGGGCATGGGTTGATGGCATTGAAAGCTCCCAGGGCTTCCAACAGACAATGTGCAGCCAGGGTTCAAAACAAGCTCTCTAGGTGATCTGATCTTTGTGATACTCATTTTCCACTCAGTGATCTCAATCTGACCCCCAAAATTGATCACACTCTGAATAACTCAGTTCCTTTTGCATAAAACCCCCTTATTTTGTGACTGCTCCCTTCCTCTTTCAGTTCCATGTCTAGATGGAGGAGTGTGGCCTCCTTTGTCACATGGCTAGGGGGTTTCTCTTTGGCTCCTCTGGATGACATCATGTGTCCTCCTGGTCACTTGCAGCTCACGTTGGTCCTGGGTGGAACTTGATTTGACGTGTCTGACGGCCTCTGTGACCTTGCCCCAGCCAGCGTCAGGTGAGTACCATGCCCTCCAGTCGTGCTACTCAGGGCCAGGCAATCAATGCACAGGACTCTGCACTGCCCCCATCACAGAGACCCCACAGAAGTCCCGCGGGCCTTGGAGTGCCCCCCTCAGGGCCCGTGCCAACCTGACCTCACCATGAGAAATTGCGTGTAGCTCCCTGAAGTGTAATAGGGCATGGCAGGTCGGATTGTCATTGTGCTTTAAGGGACACTCACAGGACGACTTCCTCTGAGTTCTTTTTTTTTTTTTTTTAAAGATTTTATTTATTTGACAGGGAGAGAGAGATCACACTTAGGCAGAGAGGCAGGCAGAGAGAGAGGAGGAAGCAAGCTCCCTGCTGAGCAGGGAGCCCGATGTGGGCCTTGATCCCAGGACCCTGAGATCATGACCTGAGCCGGAGGCAGAGGCTTTAACCCACCGAGCCACCCAGGCACCTGCTCTGAGTTCTAATCAAATGGAAACAAGTCCACCCTGTGCTCAGTTTTCCCCACGATCTGCACCGCTTCCCTCTGGTTTCCCGGCTTCTGCTTCTCCTGCCTTTTGCTCTGTTTCCTCTTCCAGAATATCTGTGGCTGTGAGAGGCAAATTTATGTATACTCCCCTCCATGCCTGCCTGGGATTTCCCTCTCCTTTCCTGACTCTAGCTTAGTCGATGGGAATCTCACACATAAGGGGACCAAACTCAGGAAGAATTCATCTTGTTGTCCTTAATACAAATTAATTTTTTGTTAGTTCTTCTCTTTTCAAATATTCTTGGCTGTTCTCGCCCACTTACTCTTTCAGATGAAAGATCTGGAAGATTTAAAATCATGGGGGAAAGTTTCTTCTATTAGATCTGGAACACTTTGTGGGCAAAGAGGTCTCTTTGAGGGTCCCAAATTTATAAGACAAATATCCCTGCGGCAGTATCAGGGACACTCATAAGAATTCCTCAAAGCCACTATAGTAGGATTTAATATTTGGATTACAACAAAAGAACATGATGTTTATTGGGAGCTGTTCACACATATTCTGACTCCCCTTCCAGGTTGGAGGGATCTCTTTCATCTGCTGGAAGTTGGTTGTGGCCATAAGATTGGCTTTGGCCAAAACAATGTGAGGCCCAATTCTGGCCAGCCCTTTAGGAGCCTGTTTGAGCTTCACCATGGACTTGGGGTCCTCTGCCAGGATTTAGAACAATGTTCTGGGTGGTGGCTGCTCCGTCAGGTGAAGTCCTGGATTGAGAACCTCCGTTGTTGAACCTCCACCCAACCATTAGTGCATGTGTGCCAGAATGAGGAAGAAATCTATATGGTTTTTAGCCTCTGTGATTTGGGGTAGCTCAAAGTCATCCCATCATAACCATCCCAAGTCCAGGGAAGAATTTGGCTTTGTGCTTAGACAGCCAGGAAGCAGCCCACACTTCCCACCCAACTCAAGCACGTGCTTTCTTTGCTCTCTCTCCCTCTCTTTTCATCATTTTATTTTTGCTGAATGATGAATTCGTCCTTCAGAAAACCAAATATAAGTCTAAAACCACTCTTATTTGTTGAGGAAATGGTCTCAGACAAGGATCGGGTGGAAATGAACAACTTGAAGCCACCAAAGCACATGAGGTTGATGGGCTGTGTGCTCCAGCTTGCTGTTGGCCATCACGCTTGCTAACAAGCGTGGAGCAAGGGTGCGTGGGCGGACACCTGCTGCCTTCAACAGCACCTCTTGACATTTTGTCCCTGCCTCCCTGCTTCTCATCCTGCCCTCTCCCTTCTCAGGTCCCCACAGAGCAGTGCAGATAAAACCTGAGGGGTGCTACTGGCTCCATTTGGGGGGATATGGAATTTAGAGCTAGCTGGTCCCAAGCAACCAGTCTTCTGTTGCTTCTCATGTGGGCCCCACATGACTTTTCCAGCCAAGAGGCACATAGGCATTTTGAAGCTGCTACTTCCCCACCACACAGCCTGTGATTTCGTTAACCCGAGTATCGAAGCAAAGCTACTCATCTTTTGAGTTAAAAAAGTCCCTAACTGAAATGTTACAGCACCGAGATGCCTTTCATTATCCAAGATTACTAACCCCTTCCTCCAGGATCCCACCCATCTGCCTCCGTCCCTAGAAAGAGGATGCCTGCTACGTCGGCCCACTTTTCTTGTTTTTAATGGGTTTATCTTTTTGCCACTTTATCTACTCCGAACTGACTTAAAAGAGGACTCGAGGAGGACAAGAGAGACGTGTTCATATTTCAAGGTAAGAAGTAAAATACCTAAGAGGTTAAACAACGTAGCCCAGAACCAGAATGAAATAAGGACAGCTTGAAATCTTTTCCTCCTGCCAACTGTAGGCTAAAATCTGATTTTTCTTAAAAGGTCATTAATGTTTCATCAGGTCCACAGGGTTAAACCAAATTAGGTCAGGAAAAGAACAACGGTTTCTCAGAGTCAGACGACTTCCTCTCTCCAACCCCGCCAAGACTCTTCATACAAAGGAGCCCATATGAAGTAATAAAAAAGTCCTCTCTGTAAACCCGTGACAGATTTCACAGAGTTGTCACTTAGAATTTCCCTGGGTCTAGGATGATGACATCGTATTAGATTCCACTTGGCAAGACTACCCATGAGTGGTGGGGTGGAATGGAGTTGTGGAATTAAGCTACCCTGGAAGTCTGCTCATGAATCAGCTCACTGATCCAAGGACCAGCGTCAAACAATCTATAAGGGGAAGACCAGTCATCCACGAACTGTTGTTTGTCGGGTCAAACTTTCGAAAGGCGGAGGGCAGCAATGAATCAGAGAGTATCTCCTTTACCAAACAGGTGTTCCCTGTGGGCTAGTTAATCTCAGAGCCATATAGACTCTTTCAGTGAGGCCAGCCAGTCTGCTTCATGCAAATACATTGCAGTAGCATCACAGGACAGTGCACAAAGAGGTCTAAAATTAAGCAGAGGTGCTCTTCGTGCCTGGGGCCATGTAAATTAGCACAATATTGTCCCTAGGCATGTTTTTTAAAAAAGATTTTATTTGTTAATATGACAGAGAGACGCAGTGAGAGAGGGAACATAAGCAGGGGAAGAGGGAGAGGGGGAAGCAGGCTTCCCACCGAGCAGGAAGCTCGATGGGGGGCTCAATCCCAGGACCCTGGGATCATGACCTGAGCCGAAGGCAGACACTTAACGACTGAGCCACCCAGGCGCCCCTGTCCCTAGGCATATTATTACCAGACAAACATATGTACCTACTTTTATCCAGCAGTTCTATTCCTAGATTGCCTCCTGAGGAATTATTTCAGGATGTGTGCAAATATGGTATTTGTCCTATCGCTGCGTAAGTTAATGAGAAAAGAATGAGAACATTCTACATGTCCAACTCTAACTTGTGCTACCAGCATGTCACAGAATATTATTCCACTATTTAAAATGATGTCTCTGGTGAATATTTATGGGCATGGTCAGTGTACGTTATACTTGGGTAAATTTTATATGAAGTGGTTTACTAAAGAGTATGAGGTGTGGTCTCTTTTTTATGAAAAATGATGCCTATGTGCCTGTGTAATAGCTATTTTCAATATGAAACAACTTTTCCTCTCCACATACTTCTTTCCACTAAGCCCTTTGGGTTCCCATTTCCTTTCCCCCTAAAAACAGACGATTCCATCCGTTTCTAGTCACTTTGAGTTATTACAAGTACTCTCTGGTTTAAATTTTCAATCTCAAACCCAGGTCCAATGTCATCACCCAGATCCTGGGTGTCAGCGAAAGGAATGTGGAAGGTGGAAGGAAAGCCTGTTCTACTCCCCTCGGGGAAATATCTTCTCCTTGGGGACCTGGCCGTGGGCAGTACCCTGCTGATCTCTGCGGCTCTGGTTCACTGCAGCTGGCAGTGCTGCCTCTGGGGAGGTGGCCATCCAAAGGCAGACTCTCCCAGAACTTCCGAAGGAGCGTCATGCCAGGTCACGTGTCCACTCTTGGCCAATTCCCGCCACATGCAATCACACGCATTTTCCTCCCGGGATTCCCTGGCTAACCGAGCAGCCGGGCGAGGTGGGCTGGACACGGGCATCTCCCTTGGCTTCCACTTGACCATGCAGGAAGCATGTGCCCCTAGGCACTACTCCCCTGACACTCCCTCCTGCCACCCTGCCCTCTCTCTTGGTCATTTCCTTTGCTAATCAGACAGTCATTTAAGCATCCACCCCCCAAGGAGACATCCAACTGGAGAGTGTTTGCCAGTCACCCATTGTTGCAAGTAGCCCCAATCTGCTTTGATGATTCCCTTGACTTTGTCCTCACTTGCCCTTGAAGAGGGAAGAGCATGGATGCCTTCATTAGTGGAAAAGGTGAAAAATTTTATTCTTACCTTAAATCTAAACACTCTACAAGGCCAAAAACTTCAACAATTCCCCCTTGCTCTTCTTACACAGACTCTAAAAGGAAGGACTGTTGGGTTGCTGGCTGACGGTGCAGGGACTGATTTTGTCACCCCTTACTAAGCCCTGGGATAAGATTTCTAGCCTCATGACTGGCTCTTTGTCTCATTGATTTCAGCTTTGGGGCTTTAGATGAGTTTTAAGGATGATTAGGAAGAAGTCCTAATCAACATATTTTATAAATAAGCACATACCCAAAAGGAGTTCGGAAATGTTATACATCAGTGTTAACAACGTTTAGATAGTGAAATTATGGTTTTTATACTTTCAGCCTTCTTCTTGCTTATTAGGTTCTAGTTTTTCTACTCAAAACCTGCTTTGCATTTATAATGAAAGGGATAAGTAAATGGTATTTATATTTTAAAAATCAAATATTCATCCAATAGGTAAATGGATAAACAAGTTGTGGTATATCCATGCATTGCAATATAGCACCAAGGAATAAAATGGAACAAACCACTCATACCAAACACAGCATGGATGAATCAAAAAAATATTACGCTGACCAAGAGAAATCTGACACAAAAGAATATATGTATGATTTTATTTATTTGAGGTTCTAGAAAACATAAAGCTCATCTAAAGTGATGGAAATAAAAAGCAGTGGTTACATAGATTGAAAGGTGGGGAAGACTGCAAGGGGGCACAAGGACATTTTCTGAATTTATGGAAATGTCTTATATCTGTATTTGGTGTGGATTAAATTGGGGTAAACATCTGTTTAAACACAGTCAGTTGTACACTTAGTATAGGTGCTTTTTATTTTAAGTAAATTATACCTAAATAAAGTTGATGTTTAGAAAAAGGTTTTTGTTTGTTTTTATCAGAGAGCTATGAAAGCTAAAACTGTAGTACTCTTTAGAAGAAAACACAGGGATAAATCTTCATGAACTTAGATGTGACAACATTTTCTTAGCTCTGATATCAAAAGCACAAGCAAAAAAGAAAAATAGATAAATGGATCTTATAAAAATTAAACATTTTATCAAAACACATCATAAAGGGAGTAAAAAGACAGCCCACAGATTCTCTAAGAAGATATCTGCAAATCATATATCTGACAAGGCTCTATTACCTAGAATATATAAAGAGCGTTTACAACTCAACAATAAAAAGACAAACTAAAAAATGGTCAAAGTGCAAGAGTAGGCAATTAGACATGAGCAGGAGGGGAGAAAGGAGGATAGCAGATGGGAAAATTCTAGGGATTACTCAGTCTCTGCCCAGGGACCTCCTAGCTCCCTCGGAATAATACCTTTTGCAATTTAGCACAGTCTGATAAGTAAAAGAAACAGGCTGCATGGACTTTTCCAAGTTTGGAGCATGTGCACTTAAGGTAAATCTTGTCAGCTAGTAACCTCAAGGTTGTTATAATGTCATTATAATATCATTTGCATTGCCGTTTTTGGGCCCCTTTCATGGGTTTTGCTTAGGTGCTCATGGGGAGATGGCAGACACAAACATGCACAAAAGGTTGGGGGAGCGGGACCAGGGCAGACTGAGAGGGTGGTACGATAAATCTCTTTGTTGCTTTAACTCTCTATTGAATTCTTTTCTTCTGGAAGACAAAAATTGAGCAATTTTACAGTCTACTACCCGGTAACAAAAGGACTTGAGTAGACATTTCTTCAAAGATATCCAAGTGACCAATAAGCACATGAAAAAGCTCAAGGTCATTAGTCATTAGAGAAATGCAAAGCAAAACCACAATAAGATGCTACTTCATACCCACTAGGATGGCTATAATTTAAAAAACAACAAAAAAAGAAAAAGAAAACAAGTGTTGGCCAGGACATGGAAAATTAGAACCCTTTGAAATTGCTGGTCGAAATGTAAAAATGGTGAAGCCAGTGGGGAAAACAGTTTGGTAATTCTCAAAAGGGTAATTACAAAATTATTTTATATAGCCCGGTAATTCTACTTCTGGTATATACACAAAAGAATTGAGAGCAGGTATTCAAACGCAAACTCATACACAAATATTCATGGCAGGACTATTTACAACAGCCAAAAGGTGGGAGCAATCCAAATGTCCATCATCAGATGAATAGATAACTGAAATGCAGTATTGCTGTACAATGGAAGGTTACATAGCCCTAAATAGGAATAAAGCTACAATAAGAATGAACCTTGAAGATGTTAGGCTCAGTGAAGGAAGCCAGACACAAAAAGCCACACATTATTTGATTCCATTCCTATGAACCATCCAGAATAGATAAGTCCATACAGACAGAACACAGATTGGGGGTCACCAGGGGCTGGCAGGAAGGAAGACTGGGGAGTCACTGCTTGATGGGTATGAGGCTTCCTTTGGGGATGATGAAAGTGTTCTGGTAATATGACGAAGGTTGCATAACTTTGTGAATGTGCTGCATGACACCGAATTATGCACTCAAACATAATTGAAAGGATGAATTTCAATATCGTGTATTTTACCACGATTAAAAAGAACAGTGAGCCAAATGCTATGGTGAGACAATTACACATATTTTCCACTCCTCCTGGTATCAGATGAGGGAATTTCCTGACTTGTGGTCCTGGCCTCTCAGTCTTGGTTCAGTTGCTTCCTCCTGCTCCCTTTGGTATTGACCTGCCCTAAGCAAGATGTTCATCAGGGTGGACTCCAATGGTGGAGACATGTTCTTGCTTGGTCTGGCCATGATTGGCTAAGTTGGCCTCATTCAGGGAAAATGTCTTAGCAAAAGGCCCCTCGTCTATATCTAAACCACATCATCCAGACTAACTTATAAATAAAAAAGCTGTCATTTTGGTCTCACATGCTTCTTCTTCGATCTCTCTGGATATAAAATTTTAAGTTTAAGTTGAGTGGGAAGAGGGACACCTCCCTCCAAATTCCCTCCCCCCCAAAAAACCCCAACAGACCCCCAGTTCTAAACCACTGTCCATGGCCACCATTAACCTCTAAACTTCTTAAAGTACATGCAAGCAAACACTCACCTTGACCATTAAAAAAAAATTGAGCCAGAAATATATCAAAGAACATCTATCTTTGAGCAATGAAACTTTTTGATGTGGCCTCCAAGCTAAACTTGTAAATTGTACTTTTATATAATCAAATAGGTTGGATGACTCCTCGTGATTTATTCATTATAAGCTCGCTAAAATTAGAGAAACATTTAGAAAAAACATTTCACTCTCTTGCTCATTGCCTGTGTTTCTTCATTCCTCTCTCCACTTTCTCCTCTACTGCGTGTCACCCTTATTTGGAGAGTATGACTTATAGGAAGTGGTATAAGCACCATGAGTAGTATAAGGACTGTGAAAGCAAACACCATTTAGAACTGACAGTAAGTTTTCAATAAATCAATAAGTATGGTATCAACATATTCTCAAAATTTAAAAAACTTACTGGAATCTCCCAAAGTACTTCAAAGCAAAAAACAAAAACAAAAATGAAAACCCCACAACAATATTTCTACAAAACTGATTGGATACTTTAAAAATTCTTAGTTGCATGCCAAAGAGAAAACTTGGAAAGAAGCCACATAGTGAATGTAAAGAAGGGTTGAGGGCTTGAAAAAATGGAAAGATAACAAGGTTTTAAAGAAGGACAGTCTGACTGGCAATAAAATAAATGTCTTTAAATGTTTACACGGCTTTCACTGAGGAAATAATGTGTAGCGGTCTTTGTCTCTTTGGTCATCATAATTAAATTTTCTTCTAGAAAAGGAATGGCTTCCTGACACAGTCATATAAGAGTGAGTTCTTAACAGAGGCCAGGGAGTTCAAACATAGACAATCGTTGCTAGAGGAACATTCTCACTCTGATGGCTTGGTGCAGACTTGGGGAAGGCACGGGTGAAGGGGTAGCTTGTGTGCTCTTTTCTCCCCCAGTTCTGCTTAGAATGTTACCAGCTGCTACAGGAGAGCAGAGTGAGATGGAAGAAGGCAGGGAGAAGGCAGCCTAAGTGCCCCCAGCAGATTTTATTCTGTTTTCTTGTAATAACAACCCTGGTTGCTATGACTATGTTCTTAACTCCTGGGAATTTTTAGGAATCCTCTCAGTAATCCACATGATCTCTGATTTTATATTCTATGTTGAACTGTGCCCTCTTTCTGAGATAGAGAATCTTGAAGGGGCCAAGAGCTATGGCTCCAAGGAGGAAGGAATGTGACCCCATGTTACTGTCATAAATGCAGTGTGGGCGAAAAGTGTCAGCGACAAATGGGCCATACACATTTCACCAGTGAGGTTCGCATGCTTTCCAGTTAAGTATTACAAGCTGAATCCTTAGAGCTAATCAAAACAAAAGTGGAAAAACCTAAGTTCATATGGTTGGGAAAGACATGCTTTGTTCTTGTACAAATTACTGGATTTCTGTTTTTCGTTTTTTTTTTCTTTTTAAGGAACTGCAGTGTCTATTAAAATTAGTAATGATTATCACCTTCCACACACAAATTTCTCTTCCAGGTTTCTATCTGGAAAAGTATCTATATGTTTACCCAACAGCGTTCACTAAAGCATTCTCTGTCCCTTTCACTAACTGATAACAGCCTTAACACAATAGAATGGTTAGAGTATCTGTTGCATATTCATACCATGAAATATTGCACAGTAGTTATAAAGAAGGAGGTAGAGCTATATATCTAGACAGAGAAGGTGTCATGGATGTCTTGCTAAATGAAAAATCAAGTTTCATAAAGATGCACTGAGCATGATTCCATTTGTGTAAATAAAGATACATAAAACCAAACTATATATAGAAATATAAAAAAGAAATCTATATATAAGAATGTTTGAAAACTTCCCATGTGCCAGTCACTGCATTAATGGCTTTATATAAACCATCTCATTTAAAACTCACAATAACTCCATAAGATGTATACTATTATTATCAACATTACAGAGGAGGAAACTGAGGCACAGAGGTTAAATAACATGTCCAAGAGTCACTAAGTAGGTATATGAATGTACATAGAGAAAGCCCAAAAAGGGTATACATAAAAGTGATAACAAGTTTATTTTCTGGAAGGGGAATGAGATTGGATTGGATTCAATGGTGGCTTTATTTTGTAACAAAAATAATTCATATCTTAGTCAGTTCTGGCTGCTATAACAAAATACCATAAACTGGGTAGCTTAAACAGCAAACATTTATTTCTCACAGTTCTGGAGCCTGGAAAGTGCAAGATAAAGGTGCCACAGATTCAGTGTCTGGTGAGAGTTCTCTTCCTGGCTTGTAGACAGCCACCTTCTTGCTGCGTGCTCACAGGCCTTTTCTCTGTGTGTGAGGGTGGAGAGAGGATTCTGGTCTCTTTTTCTTCTTGTAGGGGCACTAATCCCATCATGGGAGCTCTACCTTCATGATCTCAGCTAAACCCAACCAACCTCCCAAAGCCCCCACCTCCAAATACCATCACAACAGGGATTCAGCTTCAACATACCAATTTTGGAGGGATACAAACATTCATCCACAGTGATACATAGATAGATAGATAGATAGATAGATAGATAGATAGATAGATAGATAGGTAGATAGATAGAGTTATAGATAACTTTAAATTAAGAAAAAATAATGGGGAGTAAAAAGAAAAGTGACAATTCTTCTTTCTTTTTAAGTCTTAACGGAGTGCGAAATTTTCCATTGACCTGAAACCTTCCCTTAGATGCACGTTTGTAGAATGTTATCTTGACTCTCTGCTAGAATCTCTTGGTCACATATTTGTAACTCTTGCTCCCCCCAGGCAACACCAGACTTAGTGAAGGGGGGAAGTTAAGGATTAGCTAACTGTCACAGGGTAATGCAAACTTCATTGGTGTTCCCCAAGGCTCAGACCCTAAGAAGGAGGGAGTTCTAAGATCAGGGGATAATCTCATCAATCTGCTGTTCCCAGGTCCCACCCCGCAGAGTCACTGAGACACCCCCTCAAGTCTCTGTCGTTTCCCCACAAGGTCCTAGGGAATTCTCAGAGATTGTCCTTCCTGGCTGCTTGTGACTCCCTCTGGGGACAAGGTCATGCTATCCTCCATTGCATGATTTCATTCAATACTCTCCTAGTTGCTGTTATTATTTCCAAGCCTACAAGTCTTGTCAATGAAATAATCCATTCTTCCACCAGTGTTGACGTTTGAGATTTGTTTGGTGTGTGTGTGTGCAGTCTTTTCAAAAGGGAATTCTCGCACTTTCTATTGTAATAGCCCTAGCCCAGAGCCAGTTGTGACATGTTCTCCCCAGGACAGCCAGGGAACATTTTAATGAAAACGGATTTAAGTTTCTCCTTTCTGTTCATGTAGAAAGCATCCAAAGACAGTATCCAGGAACCATAATGTTCTGCTAACTTGAGATGTGCTCCCTGTTGACTTGGGTGCTCTACCCCAAAGTTAGGGTCCTCTTTTTATTCAGGATTCACATTTTAGTGTCCAAGAATCTGACTTTCGTTTCCTTCCACTCTTTTTCCAAGAAGGCCTGTCAGGTCCATGTGCAAACATGACTCCCAATACAGTACTCTGGGTCCTCTGTTCCTGAGTTGGACGTTCAGGTGAGGACTCCTGCTCTTCCTTGTCTCCGGGCACTCAGAAAACAGTTTCCTAATGATGAAGTTGGAAAAACAGGAAAGAATTTGGAATGTGTGTGCTCCTTCATCTCTCAAACGGTTAAAAAATTGGAATGTCTATTATACACTTACTCTTGACTAAGATAAAATATGGAAAAACATATGTACATAAATACGCCCTTAAGACAAAGCAACATTTCCCCCTTCTCCCTTGTTGCGAGCTCCCACTCTGAGTATGGTTTGATGTGAGTGCACAATCACACTCAAAATTGAAGCTCTGGTGGGGAATTATTTTCCTCCAATGGTGAATACGTGTTTGAGGGGCAATGGGGTAGATAGTGGGTATTTTCTGACTCTAACACAGACATATACCTTCATTCTGGTTTGTTTATTCTTTTTCAGGGTAAATAAATCTGAAAGAAGATAGGAACTGTCTTTCTTAAAACTCTGTATAATAATAAAAAAAAACTCTGTATAATGCCTATGAGGTTGGCCATAAAACAAGTGTTGATAAGGATGTGGAGAAATTGGAATTCTTATTTGTTGCTGGTGTCTTTAATTTTTGTTCAGTCTTTCTTGAGAAATAGACATTCTGAGAGTAGACTTTCTTGACAATTCATATGCACAATTCTAGTTGGACCTCCCCCACAACCCTTGGCACTTTGAAGATATTATTCCACTGGCTTTGGTTTTCATGATTGCTGATGAGAAGCCTGCCGCCAGTTTGTTGTTCCTTTATAGATAAACTACCTTTCCTTTTTGGCTGCTCCTACTGTTATTATGATTATGATTATGATGATCATCAGGCCCCACCTATTTTCCAGCTTAACAATTCTCTTTAAATCCTTTAAATACTTCGTGCAATCAATGTATGCCCTCTTTCTTATGAATCTGTTATTTAAATTCCATAAGCATTAACATTTCTTGGGGTCGTATACAATTTCAGTCAACTTTCATGCCTGAATATTTCTTTTCACTTGTGTATTTTGTTATCTCAATGTATGGAAAACTTGGAGGCCTAAACTGGGGATTCTTTTTTTCCAGAGAGGATTTGTGCTTAATTCAGCTGGGGACACTATTGCTCCTGACAGCTCTCATGGGTCCCAGGTTTCATCAGAGTGCTTCAGAGCCAAGGCCTGTTTCCAGCTCAGGGTGTTTTGTTTTGTTTTGTTTTCATCTTAGAGGTATTTTTACAATCTGTCAGCCCTGCGATGCCAATTTATAAAAAATGCAGAATTTGTAGCAACAGAGCCACTTATGGATCCTGTCCTCTGTATGGCTGCTGATAGAAATCTCTGCTTTATTTCAGCTTACTTTACATTATGCCAAATTTACTTAAAGTATAGGGCCAGGCACTCAATAATAGGAAAGATTAGATCCTTTAACTCATTTCCATAAACCCAAATCATTTTAATAATATGAATTTTAAAAGATTTTGTATCTAGAGACTGACATTAAACTAACTTCTCTACGAACATTTCTTTGATATAGTCACAAAACTGAGAGTGGAATCATTTCCTACAGCAGGAGCTAAAATGCATGCTTTGGGAATGCCTCCAATGCATTAATATCTCATCTTATTTATTTGTGTTAAAGGATACATTTGAAAACAGGGTTAATCTTTACTCTAAATGAGATCTAAAATAAACCATACCAAAGACTTTATTTAATTCATTAATTAATGAGGGAACCAGTAAGATGTTGCAATGTCTCTCAAAGATAACTAGAGAATCTGAAAAATCTACTAGCCTATTTTCTGCTGTTTTGCCTTCTGTCATTATGACTCAGTATCATTCATGAACACAGATGGTCCTGCCCAGTCTGATGTAATTCCTTGCCACCATTGGGATGCCACTGTTGGTTTTGTAGTAATTGCTCCATGTGTATGAGAGTAAGGAAGAGAAGAGAGGTCCTGGCTCTTGAAGTTGCAGTTCCTCAAACACAGACCACTGTCTGCATGTGTTACAATCCTTCTTCATGGGCGGACCACCCCACTTACTACAAACCCGAATACAAAAGAAAATATTTGTCAAAGGAGAATGGGGATTCTTGCTTCCTAGTAGAGAAGGGTATGGAGACTGTTCCCAAACAAATCTTCTAAAACTAGGTCAGTGTTCTGGGGGAAGTGGCTATGTGAATCCAAAGCATAGCAAGTTGGATGCCCAAGACAGTTCTTTCTTAAATACATCTTTACTAAATAGAAGGTCTATTGGCTGCATCATTTGATCCATAATTCCATCTGAAAATTTATGACTTGTCAACATCGGTCTTCATTGACCACACTTCTCAATTCATGTCGACTTTCCCCATGAGACTAAATCACTCTGATACATTTCATGTGCACATCTCAGTTAAGTACTTTCATCATAAACAAGGATTTCAATACATGCTCTTCAGTGACCACAATCAAGAGCAGGGAATTCCTGATTCCATTAAAAAATCTCGTTAATGTTTCTCTCATTGTTTTCAAAATATTTTTAAGGAAGTAAATCTTAGAATGATAACTTCCCATTCACATGATTATTTATATTCCCCTTATTTATATCTCTTCTAACATCATTACTGAACTTGTTTTCCTTTCCTGGTGATGTTTATCCCCTCCTACTTCCTATTCCTCTCATTCTCATTGCCAGTCTTTCATTTTCTCACCAATGTCCTCCCATGAAAGGAGAACTTTATAGTTTACTCCAAATAACTGCTCTGTCCATAGCCCCCTAGAGACTTTCTTTGTGGTCTCTACAGTTAGTCTTTTCTTTATTTCAGCTGTTCTGTAAACCTTCAAAAGAACTCTTGGGAGAATCTCTGTTTAAGGTCTTTATCTGCAAATTCATGTCCATCTTCTCCACTGTGTAAGGATAAATTTTATGAGCATATTTATAAGCTCCTGGTCATTTTGGCAATAAGAAACTCATTATCCTTTGAGCAGCACATTTCCTCCTATAAAAAGAAAAAAAATTATGGGATGTTAGATGAATGCTTTGCTTTTCTGACATTGCTATATTTGTCATTAGATTGTTTATTGAAAAAACATTTATTGAGTGCTGACTATGTGCCAGGCACTGTTGTAGATACTTGGAATAAAAAATGGGGATGATACTCACCCCCTGTCTGCCTGGAGTTCCCAGTCTAGTGGGTGCTTTAAATATTTAAGCAAATGTAATATAGTGAGAATTACTAATAGAGTTAGAAGGAAGTCCTCTGACAGCACATTTGCCTTCTGTTGGGAGATTGGAGGTGAGAGGGGACTACAGGATGGAAGAGGGAGTCATACAATTATCACACAGGACATTTGAGCAAGGTTTTGAGAGAACAGAGGTTCTCCAGGCAGGGCACACAGGTAGAGGGAGAACACAAGAAAGAAAGGAAAGAAGGAAGGAAGGAAGGAAGGAAGGAAGGAAGGAAGGAAGGAAGGAAGGAAGAAAGAAAGAAAGAAAGAAAGAAAGAAAGAAAGAAGAAAAAGGAAGGAAGGAAGGAAAGAAAGAAAGAAAGAAAGAAAGAAAGAAAGAAAGAAAGAAAGAAAGAAAGAAAGGGAGAAAGAAAGAAAAGAAAGAAAGAAAGAAGCAGCAAGTAGGAAGTAAGGAGACCTGGAAAACCATGACGTTTTGAGAAAAAGCCAGAGTTGCCTGTAGTAGAGACAGTATTCTGGGGATAAACACAAAGAGGGATGAGGGTGAAAATGTGTATGAGGCCCAGCGAGCAAAACTCCTTATATGTGATACTACTGCATTTCCATTCATTTTCCAGGTGATGATAAGATATCAAAGACTTTAAAGTCTCAGTTGGCCTGAGGTCTGGAAGCAGTTTGAAGACCTATTGAAGGAGTTTCCTGGCACAGGGAAAACCATGTAAGTAGCTTAGGCAAGAGATTACAGGCCTGTGGGGGTGGAGATGGGAGTGCAAGCTCTCATGTGACCAGGCATTGAACAGACTGCACAACTGAAGAAGGCAAAGTGCACCATCCAAAGACTGATGAGGTGTGTTGAGAGAGGGACAGAGGAGAGTTAACTATCATTGAGATTTTGACCTGGAGCCTTGTGTGACTCCAGTGCCATTAACCAAGATGTGAATTCGAGAGAAGGAAAAGGATGGGTCAGGGCAACGTAGGAACTTAGTTTAGTTTTGAACGTAACAGAACATGAGTTTCCAGGTGGTTATCAGAGTAGAAATTGGAACTCAAGATAGAGGGGAGTGCATGGAAGGAAAGGGGAAGAGAAAATTGTTTTTATTCTAGATGCTAAGAGCTATGCTAAGTGCTTCAGACTACTATAAGGCACCCAACACAAAGGGATCTCAACAATTTCTTAGAAGTTATCACCGTTCAGAGCCTGAAAGTTCCCTTTACCATAGATTCTTCCTGTTCTATGTAACTCCAGTTACATAGAAGTAATTGGAGAAAAAATGAAATTCATTATAAATATGAATATAGATGCCATAACCTGAGACTTTAAGTGTTCTGTTTAATCATGTAAATTGAGTATCTTCAGTGCTGAACTGTGGCCTTGAAAGGTTAGAGGCAAGTTTCCCATACATGCAATTTTAGAATGAACCATTGGTATTTCCCACAGGGTATTTTGTAAGATTGACAAATCCAGACTTTGGCAAATTCCTATTGACAGTTTGTGGGTAGGATGGGGGTGGAGGTGCCCCTGAAAGAACCTGGAAAAATAAGTGAGACTCAATTCCATCTTTCAACAGCATCCAGTAGAACCATACAAAAAAAACTAATATCCAGAGGAACCTGGTGAGTTCATTGAAAGAGAGAGATTCAAGAAGTGTCTATGGGAGCCTTCTGGGAAATGCCCAATGCAGCAATGGTTGGAGGAAAGCAGGAGTAAAGTGGAGACCAGGCAAGGGCATAAAGGAGGTGATGTCTGTGCCAAGTCTCTAATGGTGAGCAGTAGTTGTCCAGGTGAAATGGTGTGGGAAAGGCATTGCAGGGAGAAAAAAATGGCCGTGGTGGGGGAAAGGTCCTGGAGTAAGACAGTAAGTGAAAGTCAAGAGCTCCTCACTTCAGCATCTTGGAGTCTACAGTGCTAGAAGGAGGAGGTGGGAAGGAGCTGAGCAAGAACAGTAGGGAGTCTGGAGTAGTGAGCAGATTAAGGAACTGGAGCCATCCCTGACAATGGTAATAGAAGGCCATCATATGAATTTAACCAGAGGAGCATCATGCCGTCACAGCAATTGTATGGAGGACTGACCAGAACAACTTGAAGAAGCCAACATCACCTCTTACACTAGGTCAGGCGTGAAATGCTGAAGGCTGAAATCAGGTCAGGGGTAGGAGGTCTGGAGAAGAAGGCAGAGCCAAAATACATATCAGGCCGGAGAACTGATAGTCAGCTGAGATTTGGGTGCTATTGGCCAAGGTGGGGAATAAAAAAATAAGGGAATATAAAAGGTAGGGAAATGGGGTGAATATAACTCTAGACATATTATTTTGAGGTCTCTATGGACATCAAGAGAGAAGTCCAGGCTATAGACAGAGATTTAAAGGATGATGACTAGGGAGATGGTTGTGGCAAGCCTTTGCTGAGCATCTCCTCCATGCTAGGCACCGTACTAACTTTCCTGTTCATTAGGTTGTTAATTCTTGTTCTGCTTAACTCTTCAGAGCTCTCATCACTGTTGCATATCCAATGGCCCATCTGCTCATTTGTTCAGTGTCTGTCTCACACTATAGTAAAAGTGCCATAAGGACAAGGATTTTTATATGTTTTGCTTATTATTATATATCCAGTGCATAACAGAAGTAGCTACTCAAAACATCGTGGTAAATGAATGAGAATCTTCACGATAACAGTAGTACTTAGGGATATTTTTTTTTCTTTTATGTGTGTACAAACAGGCTTAAGGGATTATTTATTTTGTCCCAGGTCACATGTCCAGTTGGTAGACGTTCCAGGATTTATACCCGAGTCTCCATGGTCCCAAAAGTTAGGCACTTAACCACACTCCATACCACCATTAGCATAAATGACCACTGAAACCACAGGAAGCTATCAATCCCTTTCCCCAGGAAGAAGGGTAGAGTGAAGAAAAAGAGAAGGACAAAGAGGAAATCCTCAGTGACTCCAACCATTGTCAAAAGGAAGAACACTGAGAGTAATACCAGAAAGGGAAGAGGAAGCCAGGGAAGGAGCTGTGTTCTAGAAACCAAAGGAGAGCCTACCCAAATAAGGCAGTGGCCAAGTAGTGACAAACTCAACCAATGGTCAGGCAGGCAGTGCTCTAGAAAAGGCCTACAAATTGGACATCTCCGTGGCTGGACTATTGTCTTGAGGAGTGAGAGTCAAGTTTCCTTGATCATAGTGAAAACCATGATGAACACCTTGTCAATGGGATGATGGTGGCAGAAGCCAGCCCATGGATAAGGACTGAAGGGGAGGTGGTGGAGAACCTGGGGATAGAAAACAATTGCTGTTAGTTAGTTGCCTGTGGGGGAAAGAGGAAAACATGACAGTGACTAGTAAGAATGAGGTGAGGAATGATTTCTTTGTTAAGATGGGAGAGAATCCAGTTCTTTGGCTTGAACTTGACACAACTAAAATGTGTGTGTACGTGGGAGTACAATGTGTGTGTGGGGGTGTGTATGTGTGCATGTGTGGGGTGTATGTATGTGCGTGTGTGTGACATGGTACATATGTGCAGGTGTATGTGGAGGGGTGTGTATGTGGAAAAGTACATGAAGTGTGGGGTGTGTGAATGTTGAATGAATGAATGAATCAATCAATAAAATCTAATAATGCCCATTAACCTGCTTGGGAAGATGGTGCCTTCCAAAACCTCACCTTATGCTGAACTAGCAAAGGCACTTGCTCAGATGGTGCTCCCCATCACTCCCCCTTCCACAGGGACTGTGCATCCTCTCTTATGCCATTGCTTATAGGGGGTTTATAGGGAGAAAGCTGTCTGTCCTCCTAAAGAGAGGGGGGACATTGTGCATCTCTTATCTGCAAGTTTTTGTACAAGTGGCGTGTGCCAGGATGAGACCTGAGAGGAACGAGCAGAGCAAGCCTTCTCCCCTTGGTGAGACTCGCTCCTCCTACAGCACCAGCGTTTCCTACTCAGGCAGAAAGGAGAAAGCAGATTGCCTGTGGACAGGACTGGCCACATCATGTGTGGGTCCCATTGCAAATTAAGTGGGGCAAGGGATGTCCCTGATCAACAATGATTATGAGTCTAAGAGCAGAGCTTTGGCCAAGGACGGGTCCTTCCAAGTTTAGGGCCATGTATCAGAGACCAGTGGTGAGCCCGCTGAGAGCCCTGTTGCCAACCAGGCTGAGGTTTGAGTAGAAGTTTCAATTCTCATCTTATATAATATCTCTGCGAACCTACCCATTATTGATTTTCTTCTATTAAATATCAGATGATTTCCTGAGACATACTACATGGCACGCCCTCTCTATAGGTCCTCTTCCCTCTTTCTTGATGGTTCCTCTTCCCACCTTTCTTGCAAAACTATCTGGCAGTATCATGAATTCATTTATTTCCAAGGCAGGAAACTTCCCCGGCTTACATATTTGGTGAGTTCCTGAAAATGTGAACCTATGGCTATTTATATGTGATAGCATATCCTCCCTTGGGTGCTCATTAAATTTGCAATGACTTTCCCACAGGTGGCTACAGAGCATCCCGAATACTTTAAAGAATACAGGCCAACAATTGCTTATACACAGTTTTGGAACTCCAGAGGTGGGTGAGGGGGCAACTCTGAAAGCTGGTTATTTTTGGTCAATTATTTGAACCAGTGTGAGAATATTTAATAGTGATTATCCCACTTACTGTGAATATTTCTATGTTTTGCTATAGGAAATTTAACGGGTTTTAGGGCTTCCTCTGGCCCCCAGCGGGGTTGCTACACAATATACACCATGTACTCACATTACCTTTCTGAAATACAATAAACTCTGAAGTCTAGCCTGCATGGGTTGTGGCTCAAGGACTGTGATCTGATATTAATATACACTTTGAGAAGCAGTTTGCACTAGTCGGCGTATAATCTATTATCATTTGATTCATACACATTCTCTCTGGGAATGTAATTAAATGGGTACATAAGCCATCCCTTTCTTTAATATTCAAATAAAGGCCAAAAAACGTGGTTATATGCTTCCTACATATTTTGATTTCTCTGGGAACATTTGCTGACTGTGGAGTTTTAATATTCAAGCCTCAAATCTTTAGCAATGAATTTTTCATGGATTTATCAGAGTTTTACGGACTTAGGAATCCTATATGGAAGTACCATAATAAAGAGCTTCCTGTTTTAAAAAAATATGCCATTACTGTAATCAATAAAGATTTCTAACCTCATTAGAAACAAGCAAAGGAAGAAAATACAACCCTCAAGCACAGTTAATCTACAGGTGGAATTATTCAAGGACCCAGATAATATTTTATTTTCTATGGAAAGTTATGTGTAATGTGCCTGATGAGTGTTCATAGTTTTGTAGCTAGTGAGAAAATACTAACTGTGGTTATAAATAGGGCAGAAATATAAATACTAAGTAAGCCAGAGCTGAGCTGTTACCCCTATTTCCCAGATAAACAAACTGAGGCATGGGAATAAAGGAAATGTTCTTCTCCCACTTTTAAGTTTACTGTTGGTCCAGAGAGTAACTCATTAATTCCCGAACCTCCTCTTCCTCCTCCTCTTTCTTCCTCTGCTCCTCGTCTGCGTCTTCTGCAGCTCAGTGCCATTAGCTGACTCTTCTCTTTACTTAGCATTTCTATTATCTTCACTGGCACCAAGAATTTTTCAGTTTTCATGTAAAACAGACACAATGTGTTTGGGATCAAGGATTATCTTCATGGAGACAGAATTAAAGGCTGTGAAAAGTATATGAGGCCAAGGATGGGTTTTACTGGCCTATCTAAGAAACCCATTACTTGACAGAGTCACTGAGGTTTTGTAGGACTAATTCTAGTGGCCATAATTACAAACACTACTAAAAATGAGTGTGATTTGATAACATTGTTGCAATTATGTTTGGGCAAATCTCAATTTATAGGCAGTGAGTCTTCACAAAACATCGGGGAGACTGGCACTGGACAGGTTGGAGAAGGATGCAAATTTTTATACAGCTTCACAGACGATTTCACAATATAAGTTGGTGTTCCTTATAATTTTGGTAAGGTGAGTTAGAGTTGAATACGGTCTTCCAGGAGCCATATGCAGGAGATGTTTATAGTATACCTATTGCAGAAATGAAGTCAGTGGCGGAGCCAGAATTAAAACTTAGGGCATCTGAGGATCCCGTATCTGCTCTCACCCATTAGCCAGAAAGGGGATGAATTGAGTCACCGGTGTGAACTCTGGGGGAGGGGGCCCTAAAATAATTTCTCCTGACTGTGCTACATCTTATCTTGCCACATTGTGGGTGACAGAGCCTGTCCTCATTATCTTATGCCCAACCATGAGCCCTTGTGTAGGAAAAGTGAGAAAAGTGAAGTCTGTGGTGTGATTTTGATTGTCATGTGGGAAGGCGATGGAAGCGACTCCCTCCTCGTGGACCGGGGATCTGAGTGAGCAGCCCTTTCAGGATGGATCCTGGGCACAGCACTCTTTTCTCGGCCTGACAGCTGAGAGTGCACCTCCTACTTCCTTGGCCACGAGCACACATTTTTAATAAGACATCAGTCGAGCAGTAGAATATTGGATATGACTTTTAATTACATTCTGCTTCCCATAAGCTCTACCTCCTCAATGCTAAAGAAAATATCACTGCCTTTAGGGTCACAGAGCTTTCTGTGGTAGGCAATTTTCAAATTTTACTTCAAAATTCTCATGAAGCTATGACCCACTTCACCAGCTCGCAGTGCAAAATCAGGTCTCATTTCTCCTCATGTCCAAATCGTTATTGACTGCAAGCCTTTGTCATGCCTCCAGAGGCTCTAACAAATTCCTCTGACTGGAAAGGAATCAATGAATAACCCTTTATAGAGAGGAGGAAATGGGGATGTTTGGCGATTTCCTCTGAGGAGACTCTTTCTGTGACTGCCACCGCCTGGTGTTGCTACCAAGATGGGCCAAGCATCCCCGAGCAAGGCCTCATCTGCTTGAGAAGCCCCAAAGACGCTGAAGAGCACCCCGGCTTCCCCTCTGGATCCAGGTTGTGCAGGAGACTGCTCCCGCTCTTGGGCAAATTCTCATCTGTGGTTGCTTCACACTGAACCAGACACAAATTCCAAGATGTATCCTATCACATTACATTCATGCACAGACGCTTCCCTAGGACACGCCCATGCCATGGTTCCTGGACATTCGTTCCAGAGGGGTCACAGAACATGGTCTGTCAGAAGAGCTCTCCTCGGGATGCCTGGGCGGCTCGGTCGGCTAAGTGTCTGCCTTCTGCTCAGGTCGTGATCCCGGGGTCCTGAGATCGAGTCCCTCATCGGATTCCTTGCTCAGTAGGGAGCCTGCTGCTCCCTCTGCCTGCCACTCCCCCTGATTGTGCTCTCTCTCTCTCTCTGACAAATAAATAAATAAAATATTTAAAAGAAAAAAAAGGAAGACGAAGAAGAAGAGGTCTCCTTGTCCTCTCCATTAACACAGGCCCTGATTCCGAGCTTCCTTCCAGCTTCCCTGGAAGCCCCTTCTCTCACCTGCAGGTAACATTCTGGGCACCCCGAGGCCAGCAAACATCCTCTGGTAAACGGGAACCTCAAATCCTTAATTCTTTTCCTTCTTGGTGGTTATCTGGGCCTTTTATGAATCTACCGATGGAGATAGATGGCAAGGAAAGGGACTGTGCCGAAATTTATCCACCTATGGAAGCTATGCCTCCCGACCTGCCTTGCCAACCACAAAACCATTATGGACTTGTCTCAAAAGACATACTTTAAATGGCTACCTAACTACTTTTTCTCTTTAAAAAAAAAAATGGGGGGGTCTTCTATGTTGCTAAAACTAGAAATGACTGGTGCTATTTAATGTCAGTTTAAAAAAAAAAACAACTAAATAAAACAAATTTAAAAGATTCGCCCCACCAAACAGTACTGCTCTGGGCTATGTAGTCACCTCAATAGAAGTTCTGTTACTGAGGGAGAAGATGGAGGATTTCTGATCAAAGGTGAATGTTCCACGTGTGAGAATAACCACCACCTGACTACGTCAGGGACCAAGGAAAAGTCCATGGAATCTAGCAGAGCCAGGAAGCCTGAGTGGTGGATGAGGACAACCCCATCTCAGTCCTACAGAGCCCAAAGGATGCCTAGCTGCTGGGCAATGAGGAGATGGATGTGCAGGTGACTTGCCAGGACCCAAGCTGACTGGAGCTCAGAACACTCCATATTTGCTTTTCGTTGATGAACTTATCCTGCACAGTTTGCTCCCCATTCCAGTTCAGGTTGGGTGGAATCACATCTAACATGATGCTGGATTCTAGATAAGCACATAAGTAGATATGAATGAAATTATCTTGAAAAGTCCCACAGTCTACCCATAGGCTCATAATGTATTGATCTGTGAGTACGACCCCAGAAGAACTTCAGAAGCACATTGATTTCCCCAGTTCTTGGGCATAAGGATTGATTAGACTGCCAGGTGGAGTCACCACACTGTGTGTTCTCTCCTTTCCTCAACTGCATGTAATTAAAATCACACGAGTTAAATGTGCACATGATGTGACTAGAGTCTAAGTGAGAAGAGTGGACTTCTACGTGTGAGGTCTTGAAAAAGTAAGAACACACAGGCAAAAGAAATACTGGCCAGTGCAAAAGAAAAGCATCCTTCTAAAAACATTCCCTGAAGCAGGGAATTTTTTTCTGGTGTTCTCGAAAAACTGCTGGGCTAAGAGGAAGCCACCGGAGCTAAAGAAGAGATTGACCTGATTCTTGCAACACTTTCTGAAGTGTTTCTAAATCTGGCTTCCAGGGAGGGCACCACACCACTTCTCCTACTCTTCTGGTCACTCCTTCTCAGTTTTGTTGTGTTTTTTTTTTTTTCTTCTTCCTCCTCATCATCCCAACCTCGAAATGTCAGGAACCCACAGGCCTTCGTCTTTGGATTTCTTCTCTCCTACATATAGTCTCACTCAGTGACCTCTCCCACTCTATGTCTTATATTCCATATATCTACAGCCAGCAGCTCCTCTGGGGGCTCCAGACTCACATATCCAGTTACCTACTTAACATTTCCATCTCACGTAACAGGCATCTCGAGCTAACGTGTCTAAAACCAGATTCTTGTTTCCCTATTTCCATCACCTTGCTCTTCCTCCAGCACATTTTATCTCTGTCAGTATCACCTCCATTCCCCCAGTTACTCAGGTCAAAAATATGAAGAGTGGACTCTCTTTCTTGACTCTCTTTCTCTCCCACACCACATGAAATTCATCAGCGCATCCTGTTATCTGGATATTCAAATACGTGCACAGTCTGTGATCTTCTCTTCATCTCTGACACCACCCTGCTCCAGCCCGGGGACATCTCCTGCTTAGACCATTGCCATCGTTCCTAACTGGTCTTCCTTTTTCCACTCTTGCCTCCCACAGACCATTCTTCTCATAATGGTCAGAGATGCCTTATAAAGATAGAAATCAGATCATGTATCGTCTTTGTCCCAAAGTTTCTGATAGTCTCCCATTGTGGTGAGAATAAACCTTCCAGGCCGTTGATGGCTTTCAGACCCCCCCACGATCTGGCCACTGCTCAGCTCCTCAATGACGCATGTCTTTTTGGACCCTTCTTTGACTAATCTTAGGTCACTTTGGCCTTTTAATAGTTCCTAGAACACACCTAATTCTTCATCTTGCTAAAACATTTTTATATATTTTATTTATTTCTTTATTATTTATTTGCTAGTCCCTTCAGCCTGGAGCTGCCTTTTGAAGTTTTAGCATAGCTGTTCAAAATGCTCTCCATACAGCAGAGGGGAGAGTATAATTAAAAGAGGTAATCAGGTCTTTCTTCACCCTTCAGAGTCTTAATGCCATGGATCAAACCTATGCCGGGAAAGAGACAAGGTATTTAAATCAACGGCATGGTTGAATCTTCCCTCTAGATACATTTTCATAATTAAAATATTACAGAATCCATCCAAGATGTTGTTAAGAGATATGGATAGAGGGACGCCTGGGTGGCTCAGTTGTTTTAGCGACTGACCTCAGCTCAGGTCATGATCTCAGGGTCCTGGATCGAGTCCTGCATCACGTTTCCTGCTCAGCAGGGAGCCTCCTTCTCCCTCTGCAGCTCCCCCTGCTTGTGCTCTCTTTCTCTCTGTCTCCTTGACAAATAAATAAATAAAATCTTAAAAAAGAAAAAAAAAACAGATACGGATAGACAATTCAGCACAACATTGTTGAAGGCAAAGTTTGGGGAGGGGGAAGATTAAGAAAAATAGAAGAAAACATTTTATATTTATAGTGCTTTAAGTTGACATTTCTCAACAAGCCAGTTCCTGTGGTTTAGGGAACACTGCTTATCCACACATCAACGCCAACCATGTTGCAAAACTTCCATGTTGGCTTTAATTATATTCCAATTGATTATTTAAAGTTGTCTACATATCTGGGGTGTACTACAAGAATAACGTACCCTAACTGAGTAGCACTGTGTGTAAGGCAAAGAAGAGTTGTCAGAACGCAAGAAGTCAGAAAATGAAACTCTTGTATGCCTCCACTAAAACGAAACAAGATTCACCTAAAGATGGGTGGCAACTGATGAAGAGGGAAATTTAAAATGACAGTTAACAATTCAAGAATGGAAAAGTCCTACATAAAAGGACTCAAGGTAAACATTAAGATCAATGAAGTTTAAGACTTCATTGTGCAGTACGTGTAAATAGGGATTTGTCCAGTACGTGTAAATAGGGATTGGAAACATAAATGTGCAGGAGCACGTGGCTGGTTCAGTCAGTAGAACACGTGACTCTTAATCTCACGGTCATGAGACCAAGCCCCACATAGGGCACAGAGCCTACCTACAAAATAAAAATAATTAAAAACAAATAAAGCAAATAAAAAAACAAGTGTGCAAGGCAAAGCAGTTTTTATTTTTTATTTTTTTTAATTTAAGTTAAAGTTAGTTAACGTATAGTATATTATTAGTTTCAGGGGTAGAGTTCAGTGATTCATCAGTTGTATGTCACACCCAGTGCTCATAACATCACGTGCCCTCCTTCCTGCCCATCACCCAGTTACCCCATCCGCCAACTCACCACCCCTCCAGCAACCCTCAGTTTGTTTCCTATAGTCAAGATTCTCTTATGGTTTTCTCCCTCTCTGTCTTTACCTTATTTTATTTTTCCTTCCCTTCCCCTAACTACATCTATTTTGTTTTTTTAAGAATACAGTGGCATATTATGAAATTCATCATGTAATAATAAAATGGATCTATTATCTAGATCAATTAACAGTAGTTAAGAAATAGAACAGAGAGGAGGAGATGAAGTAAAAGGCCTTGAATTCCTTACAATGAATATTGTCAGATTCAGTGTTGCTGAGAATTAGAACATGTGGCTTTAAATATGTAGCTTCCTATTCTAAGAGATGACCCCTGCAGAATGAAAAAATTACAACTTGAAAATCACTATAGAATAGAAAATAAAGATCTTTCTTTATTACATATAATGTGTTATTTGAAAATAAAGATCTTAATGTCAATATAACTGTCAAGAGTTTTTGTGATCTGAAAAAAAACCAAAAAAACCTTTCATTTTGCAAAAAAAAAATTGCTGATATAGGAAAAAATGTGGGAAAACATAAGAGTGTTGTAATCTGTTAAAGATTAATTAAAAAAATCTTGCACACAAAAAGTGTATATAATATCCATGAGGATAAATTAGTATGTATATATCTACTTTTAACTTCAAAATAAAGGTATGTCCTCTTCTTATATATTCAGAAGACATTTAGAAAACATGAAGCACATCTTAGGATTCAAAATTTCAATAATTTGCGAAACAATAGATATTGCACAAAATATCAGATGGAAATTCCAGAAAGTCATACCAAAAAAAAAAGTGCGTTTTATTGCATTTTTAAACCCCAATCTCATTTGTATGCCTGCGTGTTTGTGTGTGTGTGTGTGCACGCGTGAGCATGCGCGCGTACATGTGTGCTTAGGCTAACATTTCGTATACAAAATTTAAAATGTCCAAATATCAGTTTTTTCCTTCTTTCTTAGGAATGGAATCCTAAATTTTAATGGGATATTTAACCAACCAGAATGGACTATTTTTCCCGCCCTCCCTTGTGGTGAGGTCTGGATCTGTGACTGCATGGAGGCCATTGAGGTGTGAGCTGAAGCAGCGGACAGGGTTGCCAGTAGGTAACCTTCAGGGGAAGAGCACATCTCTGTGCATCACTTCCTTCCTACTGGCTGAGCAGAGCACAGGAGTGCAAATGGCCATCTTGAGCTCTGGTGCATTAGTTAACTATGGATGGCTGAGCAGCATGGTAGATAATCCTGGGAACCTGATGTTACAGAAGGCTTTGACTACCTTTGAGACAGCAGTTCCTGATTAAGGCTAGAAAAATGAAACCGAAGTGGCTTGTATGGAGGAGGGAATGGCTGATGGAAACTGAAGCAAGGAGAGAGTCTACACTTTCAAGATGCCTCCTAGTGAAGCTACAGAGACACAGGGCAGTGGTTTGTGCAAGAGTCGAAGTTGGGAGAGGGTCGTGCCTTTTCTGGGTGGGAGCAGAACACTGGAGAATCTGGAATGTTTATAGTCTTAGGCCAAGAGAGAAGTACCCGTGAAGAGGGAGAAAAACTGACCAGATCATGGGAACAAACAAGGAGTAGTTGGGAGGCGGGAATAGAATCCCAAGCAAATGGAGAAGAGGCTAGTCTCCTGTCATGGAAGGGAAGAAGGGACACAGATAAAGACAAATCGGGAAGTGCCGGGTAAGAAAATTGAAGGCCGAGTAGCTGTGGCTATTCTCTGGAAGTGAAGAAGCAAATCAGGTCTTGACAAGGAGAGCAGTCACTGTTTGAAAAATCCCTGAGGGATTAGAAAAAATGGGCAACCAGCAGATAAGAATGAACACTGCTGAACCTTCCCAATGTTCCACCTGAGACAGGCGGGGAGGCCGGAGCCTCCATCCATGGGCAAAGGTCACGCTCTGCAACTTGGGAATTAGAGTCGGCTCAAATGGACTATGAGGCTACTGTGGAATAAACTAACTACTTCAAGGCTTATATAGCTGACAATCCAAGGGTTGGAGGAAATGAGTGTGTTGATGACAGTGTGGTTGAAATAATAAGGCTTGAAGCACAGACAAGTTAGGAAAGGAATTGAAGCAAGAGGTTGGAGAGCCTGCTTGGATGGAGACCTGGAGACCGGGAAGGGAGTTGAGGTGCAGTCGTGCTGACAGGGAGTGTGGGCCTGAGAGGGGTGGGGTGGGCAGAAGGAGAGAGATGGGAGGGGAGGTCCCCAGTGGGAACATAGGAGGTCAAAGGGCTGAGTGCAGAAGGAGGTAAGCAGCGGGGGCAGGGTGTGGGGTGTTGTTAGTAAGAGCACAGGGGCTCAAAGGCCCATGAAGCTGAGATATGAAATGCTGTGTCCAGAGCGAAGCCCACATCACACATGGTTCTGGAAGGAACAGGTTTAAAGAAGAAAACTGGTCCAGGGGCCAGCTTGTTTCGGAGGCCATGACTATAAACCAAACACAATAGTATGGAGACGCACAGTCACTGGAAATAAGACAGCAAGCCAAGAGGCTAAGATGCTTCACGTTGTTATCCTTCAGGAAGTTTCGTCAAGCTAAAACCTGGAAGACATGCACTATTAGGTCTGTTTAATGAGTAATTTTTGGAAAAAGTTTTGCGTACTCTCAGGTAATTGTGAATAACAAATGTGGCGTGCTTACAATTATTACTATTTTCCCAACAACAACGACGATACGTTAATCCTTAGGATCCAGCCTTCCAAGCCCTCCTCCTTGCTATTGATTTTTTCCTTTTTTCTTGTTCCAGTAGAGGGCACTCAAAGCTCAAATAAATTCATGCAATCATTTTATAGCAATTGTTTTATATAATTAAAGCTCATATTTAAATAAAAAAGACACATTCTGATTTAATGAGACTTAATTACTAGTCATGCGTGTAAATTTCACTCACATGAAATGAGATCCTGGAAGTGATTACATGAGAACATGCCTCCCCAGACACTTCATTTTCTCTCAGCACACACTAAAAGTAAGAGGGAATGTCTCTTGCCTGGAGGACAAGATGGGCTTTCTAAATGCATGTCCACAATGGACAGCTGACCCTCGGGTTTCATTTTCCTTCCTGTCTGACTTCTTTGAGAGGGGTCTCAAGTGATCCGGAAATTATCCTCTGGGCTACTGGACAAACATCCTTCAGGGACGAGGAAGCTGAGAAAATGGCAGTGGGACAGAAGTGACTATGAGGAGAGAAAGTCCCTTGCTGGCACAACTGTGCCACAAATGGGGGAGGTGGCCAAGAGGGAGCTTGCGGCCACTGCGCACAGCCCACGGAGGGGTCCTGAGGGAAACTTCCAGAAGACCTTGTGATTCAGAGAGCTGTGAAAATCCAAGTATTGTCAGTACTTGAGGGAAGACAATCTCCCAAGCACAAGATTAGCCTTGTGTGGCTTTGGCTGCCAATTTGGCAGAATTCCAGTGGAAGATGTGAGCAGTGGTAATGTGGCTGTCAGGATTCTGTCAGAGATTCTCTTGGAGGAGTTAGACCCTGGGGTCAAGTGATTCTGCAGCTCTGGCCTTTGCCACGAAGGGGCTGCCATGATCCAAGCACGGCAGCTTCGCCAAACACAGAGGACGGTTCGGTTTGGCTTTACATCTTATGTTGGGGTAAGGGTTACTTTGCAGGCAGTGAATGGGAATCGCTTCCAGCTTCCTGTAATAATGCTGATCTATCAATATGAATTAGCTTCTTAGGTAGTATGCAAGCTGCTTAAAGGGAAGAGAGGATTCTCCCCCAAAAAGTCTTCTTGGCAGAGATCGAGGACCTGGCATTATGAAGAGTGTGTTATGGCTTTATGACTTATTTATAACAGATTTTTTTAAGGCACTCTTACAAGACTCTGAAACTTTCCGATTTAAACAACTTCCCTTATCTGCCCCCACCTTCACCAGACACAGCCTTCACAGCACTTATAAAGTCAGTCCTGTCTCCTCTGGGTAACTTAGTGCTGGGATTCTGAAGTCACACACTTGTTTTAATTCCCTTACACTCAGGATGCAAATGCCGGTGGGCCAAAGGGCTGAGAAGCTATGCAAAATGGAATTTTTTAAAAAAGCACTTTCTCTTCTTCCTAATAACATGACGGTACAAGATAAAGGATTTATAATTTAAGCCCCTGAGGGTGTGCAAACATCAATAATGAAAATCAAACAACTCTAAGCTTGTGGGGTTAAATATAATATATATTTATGGCTAGTTGTAATTGTTGGGCATGTCTGGCTTTGCCATATATTGTTGACAGATCAGATGGCAGCTGTCCTATTGTTTATTCTTTTTCTCAGCTTTCTGACATTGGCTTGATTTATAGTTGCTGGCGATAAATTACAAGGTTGAATCTAGTTTCTAACCCTCCAGCTGAAGATTTCCCATTACCTGGTAAGGCAAGCTAAATATTGCATTTAAAATAACAGCAAGACCGTACTAAAGGAAAGTCATTCAAACGAAAGTGAATGCCGATGGTCTTGAAATGAACCAGCCACACCCCGTGCGGCAGCGTGGTAGAGTGGAAAACACACACAGCGGTCCCGTCAGCAAGTCTGGCTTCTATAATTTAAGCAAAAGCCACATCTTCTCTGGGAGTCGGTAAGTCACTCCAACCAACCAACCAACCAACCAGCCTCAAGATTCTGTGCCTCTAAGGACGATTTTTTGCAGCCCTTCGGAGACGTTCCGCTGTAAGTGTAACAAACAAGAGACCCAGCTAAAAATGGCTTAATACACAAAGGCGTGCTTGATCTTACCTACCAGGAAGTCTGGGTACAGGGTAATTCCAAGGACGTTGGCTTGGTAGCTCCGTGAGGTCGACTGGCCTGCAGAAATCTTGTCTTCGGGGTCGCGAGATAACTGCGGCCAGTGTCTCATCCTCACACGGTGACATTCACAGAGAGGACCGACCGTAGTTAGCCTGGGTCGGTCATCAACCGCGCTCTGCAGGAGGACAGTCTCAGTGGGCCCAGGGACAGAAGGAGGCTGTGAACGAGTCTGCGTTCAGTGAGGGGAAGGTGATGGCCTTCGGTGGGGCCATCGGTAGAAGGTGGGGGTTCGGTAGGCAATGTGCAGTGTAAACATTTACACGAGACACACTGGTAGGTTTCAGAGCGTCCTGAGGCACAGGACATACCCCAGACGACAAATCTTTCTATCCAAGTAACACAGTTCCATTGGGTGGGGACTGCCCTCATTATTCCCCACTTTGAAGATTATCCCCTTTGGAATGTATTCCCAGCTGGCCCAAAGCACTTGGGAGCACATGTTAAATCCCACAAGAACCATCTCCTAAATCTACCGAATGTATTTGAATCCTGATCCCGGTAACTAACAACAAATAAGAAGCATGACATTCCATGTCATAGATTACGGGGGGAAATCTGGTCCATCGTTACTGTTTCTTACTAAGTGGTGATGGTGGGGGAGGGAAGTAGTGGGCCATGCTGCTTCTAGAACTCATCATGGTCAAATTGTAAACTTCAGATAATGAGTTTTTACTGCCTTTGTGTTTGGACAAAGATTCCCTTGCAAAAAGATCCAGAAGTCTCCTCATACCAGCTATCTCCAACCCCCTTTCCATTTTCAGGGGGCCTCTGCAATTCAAGATTTTTTTTTTTTTTTGCCTATGACCAACATGATGCTGTCTTCCCTTCCTTTGTGAGAATGGGGACACAGTTAAAATAACTCATGACCAGGAGACATGTCACTTGGTTCCCAGTCTGTCCTTTCATCTTAGGCTTCCTTATATTGTCTGAAATCCTATTGTTACTGGTGAGGGAGAGAATAATGGGGTTTTCTGTTGGCATGGGGCTGGAGTCCTTCCCATCTCAGTCAATGAACCAGGACTGCAATGCAGGGTCTGGGGAGACAGTCATTCTAGAAGAAGAACTGCATTTCTAAATTATAAGAGAGTTGAGATTCCAAATACCAGAGGGTGAATCAGGATATTCTCAGCAATCAGAGGAGCAGGACAAAGGTGGATGTCTACTGGGAAATGGATCCAAAAACTGAGAGTCAGGGCAGTGTGAGCAAGAGAAAGCACAGAGGATCAAAGGAAAGGAAAGAGAGAGAGAGAAGGGGACCGAACAATTGACGTATATGCCAATCAGTCAGCCTGGCTCAACCAAGAGCAGTTTATTGCAACTTTGAGACTGTTAGTGATGAAAATAAGAATGCATTTCTAATTTGGGGGGTGGCGGGATTTCAGAGTGGTTGCTTCGGGATCCAAAGCTATTTGTTCTCAGCCTCACGTGAGGTTGTGTCAGCTCCATTTTGCTGATATTTTAACCTCGACTTACTCCAGATTCTTTCTAGATATGGGGAGGACTGGTCACATGCAGTTAAACTTTTGTCTTTGAGAAGAACGCGCTGATGTGGCATTTGTCGTGTCCACCTTCCTGTTATTTCTACAGATTTAGGTGGGCTTTTTGACAGGGCATCACAAAGAAGGAGGCTTGAGTCACGACGCATACAGGTTTGAGTTCAGATGAGAATTCAGTCCACGGATTCAGATCATACAGAACAATGAAACTGTATTATCGTTTGTATGTTAGGACTGAAAAGGATCAGAACGTTTTCAACAGATATATATATATATATATATATATATATATATATATATATAACATACAATTATTATATTACATTTGAATTACATCATATTTTATAAATATATACTTATAAAATATATAAATATACTATGTATATTACAGAAGGTTTGTGGCTTCAGCTAATAGAAACCTTGACTAATAGGGACTTAACCAAACAGAAGCTTGCATTTTTCAGTTAATGCCTCTGGAGACAGACAGCCCAAGAACTGCCTTTTTATCTTTCCACATTGCCATTCTCAGCATGATGGCTTACTGCCTCGTGTCCATAGATGGCTGCTCTGGCCCTAACCATCACCTCTGCATTCAATGCCAGACGTAAAGGAAATCACTGGAATCACTTATCCCTTTATAGGGAAAAGATAGGTTTCATTGGCCAGAACTGAGTCACATGGACATTTAGCACAAAGAAAGCTGGAAAAGCTTGTATTTAATTCACATAGCCTGAATCGAGAAGGTGGCCTAAGGCAAATGGGGTTAGGGACTTGGAGCCAACCAGCCAAGCTCAGCTGCCACACCCTGCTACAGCAAAGGTCCCACACAGGGACGACATTAAAATCCAAAGGCAAGTTCTTATCTAAACAGAATTTTGTGCAACATACCCCAACAGCCCGGAAAAATAGGAGAAGCCTAAAGGTTCACAGACTGAATCGAACAGTCTGAAAGCTGGCAAGTATGAATGATATAAACAATTTTTGAAATCTGATTTATTTGTGGGGCGCCTGGGTGACTCAGTCAGTTAAGCATATGCTTTCGGCTCAGGTCATGATCTCAGTGTCTTGGGATCGAGTCCCGAATCCGGCTCCTTGCTCTGTGGGGAGCCTGCTTCTCCCTCTGCCGGCCACTCCCCCTGCTTGCCTTCTCTCTCTGTCACAAATAAGTAAATAAAATCATTTAAAAAATAAATCTTTCTTATTTACTTCATTGCCTTCCTATTTTTCTTCAGTTATGCCAACATTTTCACAAAAGAATTTCAAAAATCTTTTAAAGGCACATAAATTATTAAAAAGTAACACAAGTTGAAATTGGAGCAAAGGAACAAAGGTTGATTAGCTGAACCGTTCATGGTGATCATTTCACAATGAACGTGAATCAAACCATCAGGCCATATGCCTTAAATGTATACAGTGATTTTTTTGGGGGGGGTCAATTATTTCTCAACAAAACGGGGGGAAAAATTTTTTTATGGAATAAAGATGAAAGCAAATTGGAAGCAGGAATTTGACTAGAAATGCATTCCTCGTGAGGTAAACAGATAGTATGGGCAGACCCAAAATTTGCTTTTACTCTACCTCTTATCTTTGGCCTTATGTTCCTCCTAACAAAAGACCCTACTAGGTCTCCTTCAGTTGTAGGGAGAATGAGCTCTCCCGGGTCCTGGAGCAAAATCAGTGGGAAAAGCAGGCGTCCATCCACGTGGGAGGTGACCTCTTCCCTCCTGAGTTACTGTAGCCACTTCTTGAGACTGAGGTCTCCATGGTGACTATGCCACTTGGAGTGTCTTTTCAGTGCTTCTCCTGTTCAGGGACATTTGATCATTATTATTCAGTCAATAAACACTTTTGGTTATTTTCTTCCTTGGGTTAAAGGAGAAAGGAGGGAGACTTAGTAACTGAGGATTTTCAAGGTGTCAGGGCCTGGCTCTGTGTCTCCCTGTGTCTCCTTCAATCTTCCTGCTGGCTTGGAGGGAGTCGTGTACTGTAGGCGGGGAGGCTGAGGTTCAACCCGGTTGAGTCTTCTGTCCGGTTGGGCCCAGTCATTGGCAGAGCTGGGTTTTGAGCTTGGATCTGACTCTGAAGCCCAGGCACGTCCTTTATTCATAAGCCTGAGGTCCCCTGTCAGAGATGGACATCAGAGGCCTATCCCTTCTCCACTGTTCAACCAACTTCTCTGAAGGCTGTTCTAGGAAGGTTCCTGGGCTTGGAATTAGAAGGCTTGCTCACCACTTTCAGCTCTGGACTCAAGAGCTGTGTGACCTCGGGTAACTCACCGAAGTCTCGGGAAGCTGGGTTTATGCAATCACGGACAGAGGGCGATGAGAGTGCCCCTGTCACTTGGAGGCAGGGCTGGCGGGAGTGGAGGGAATTGGTGCAAAGCTCAAGTGAGACCCTTTGTGATACACTCCTCGGAGGAAGCATAGGCTTCAATGATATTCCATGCGTTGTCTTATTTGTTTATTACTGAGATCTCATGATGTGGTTCCAGAGAAAACATGACACCACTATTCAGGCCCTGGTTTTCTCACTTAGGAGACTCCAAGAACCTCCCTGGCCCATTCCCGGCACCAGCCATGTTGGCGGGTTAGCATGTCCCAACACCAGCGTCCGCAATGCTGCCATGTTGAGAGGTCACTTCGACAATTCCTGAAGCCCAAAGGAGTGAATCTCTCTTAGCCTGTATTACCTGCCACGGGGGTAGTTCCTCTGGAAAGCGAGGGCTTTTGGGGTTGTGTCAGAGGGAAACAGTTTTGGACTCAGATGTCTCATACAGCTGATCCTACGTGAGAGAATCAATGCTGGAGAAGTAAGCACAGGAACTACTGGCTAAATAGATCCTAACTGATTGGCATTTTTATGTCTCCCTAGCAAACGACCTGCCTGGATACCACACTTACTCACACACGAGGTCACACACACCTGCACTCATCCAGGCGGCTCATGTGCACAAACACATGCCATTGCACCAAGAACCTCCAAAGACCATTCCAGGGAAAAAAAGGTCGACTTTGGAAAGCCAGCTAAACATCTTGCAGACCCTGCGGGGATGGTAGCCACCATGCAACCACAGACTCAAGCAGTCTCCTGATCCAGCCCTCTGGATCCGCAGTCTTCTGACTCAGCATTGTTTCAACAATTTGGGGGAAAAAATAATAAGTGGAAAAGATTATTTTCTCATAAAAAATAAATGCAAAGCAAAATCAGCTTCTACCTAGACTCCAGAAACATGTTTTTGGATCTGGCGATCTGGACATAAGACATCCGAAGCAGGGTCCTCCCGGCCTGACCTCCCAGCCAAGGGCACAGTTCAGGGAGTGCACGTGGCCAGACAGCACCAGGGTGGCACTCGAAAAGAAAATGGAAATATTTAAAGGAGGCAGTAGGAACATTTTTTTGACTATGCACTCCATCAAGCAATGGAATAAATTACTTGGGGAAACATTTGGGGCTCCTTAAATAGAAACATTCAGGAGAAAAGTGAGATGGGACACACATTCTCATTGTCATTATTAAGCAGTGTATATTGAGTGTGGACAGGGTACGAGGTAGCTTTCCAGATGCAGAGGCACCCCCAGTTCCTGTGGAAAAGTGTGGGGAAGGGTTGTGTGTTGGCAGCTCTCGGCTGTGGCAGAACCTACTCATGAAGACCCTACTGGCTGGCCGAATCTGTGCTCCGTGGCAAGTTTACAAACTCTTGAGATGCCTCCTGCTCAGAAGACTGTGTCTTGGGCTGGTGATGAGCACAGAAACATTAATTATTGTGATTGTTAATGGTATTTCAAATAATGCACTTAGGGTTCTATGTGTTATTTTACTTGCTATCATGTTTTAAAACTTCTCAAATCAGACAAATCATCTCTGTTGGGTGTTTGCTAAATTGTGATTAGCAACTAAGCAACTAAGTAATACTAGCAACTAAGTTATGATGTCATCTGGAATAGAAACAGGCTGGTTAAGAGAAAATGGCATGAATACAGGGATACAGGCTGGAAAGGTATATATGAGACAGAGAGAAAGGTGAAGTCTAGAGAAGGCTTTGTTCTTGACCAGAATCTTATTGCGTATCAGAATGATCTTACTGTAATACTGAAGGGGGAAAATTGGTTGGTTAAAATGTACCATAAAAGCCTTGCATAAAGATCTGTCTTTCCCCAGAATCACTTTACTGATGGAAAACAGGAACACAGTTTGAGCTGATTTGTTGTTTCACAGAGAAGCCATACTCTTGATTCACTTTTTGGTTACATTCAATACTGATGACCAAACCAAGAATCTGGGAGAGAGTTTCATTAACTATCATTCCGCTGGGGCCTAATTGGACAAACTATGCATTGACCCACGAAATAAAGCAGCACTTTTCATCAGACAGAAGAATGGACGGTACTTTGTGACTCCCGGCTAGTCAACTGAGCATCCCCTTTCACTGCATCGGTGGGCCTTACCAGTGGGGCTAATGTATGACCCTTTCCCATCTTTCCTGTCTTTTTCTGTCCCTTTAACGTTCCTGCATCAATTGTGGGACTGTCACTTCCAGAAAACAAGGGGACATATACTAACACTGGAATCATCATCCCATTGGTAAAGCCCTGGAAATATCACCCCCTTGCTAAGGCCCTCTTGCAGAGGTAGAAATGGAAGTACTTCTATAAAAGTGCCTTGAGAATTGTAGATTTTCATATACAGCATTGGTGCAGAGTATCATAGAATCAGTCATCTTCAGAAGAACACTTGTCAAATTCTAGGAGTTACTAATGACCTTCCTTTCAGAGTATTTAACCATATCACAGGAGTCAGAGAACAGAACCAAAGAATCCACACACCCTATCTCATTGCAAATATCAAATAGGAATAGCTCTCTTTCCAACTGAAGGTGTCGGGATGCCTGGGTGGCTCAGTCGGTTGAGTGTCTGCCTTCGACTCTGGTCATGATCCCAGGATCCTTGGATCGAATCTTGCATCAGACTCCTTGCTCAGCAAGGAGTCTGCTTCTCCCTCTGCCTGCCATTCCTCCTGCTTGTGCTCACTCTCTCTCACTCTCTTTCTGACAAATAAGTAAAACCTTAAAAAAATCCAACTGAAAATGGAGAGGAAAAAAAAAAAGACCAACATAAGAATGAAGTTAAAAATAGAAAGTATCCATAATATTTGGAATTCAGCAGAAAAATATTCTTCCTACAATGATTTTTATTACAATTATTTAGAAATTTCATATCCTAAAGTTATCTAAGAAAAAGTGACCTAAAAAGATGTGATAAAGGGCAATAGAATAATTTAGAAAGAAATAAAGAATGAAGAAAGAGCTAAGTGAGATGAAAAAGGATTGTAAAGAAACTAAATTTGCCAGAGTAGAGTTAAAATCTTTACTAGAGACTGTAAAGAAAAAATTCCATACTGAATGAAATTCGACAATGATGACAGTGGCATTTTTCAGTCACTCTTCCAGAAAGAAAAAACATACCAAGAGATGAGCATGGAGAGAAAAGATTTAGCACTCCTAAAATGCAAAACCAAGCTAGGAATAATAGATGTTCCTGGAGAGGAAACCAGACTCATTGTAAGAAAACATTCTTTTTTTTTTTTTTTTTTTTAAAGATTTTATTTATTTATTTGACACAGAGAGAGAGATTACAAGTAGGCAGAGAGGCAGGCAGAGAGACAGGGAGAGGAGGAAGCAGGCTCCCTGCCGAGCAGAGAGCCTGATGCGAGCGTAAGAAAACATTCTTGAACTGGAAGAAATATTACAACGTACAGATCAAAAACGGTTAAATTGGTTTCAGGGAATGCTAATAAAAAAAAAGCACATGTGATTCTATCATTATAAGTGTTTGAATTATGAAGATTAAAAAGAAAAAACAAGCTTATAAGCATCTAAGAAGAGAATAAAAGGATAGTAACAAGCTAACTTTGAGAGGAACAAAATAATCGAGTTGACTTCAGACTTTTCCAGAAGCAAATATGTGAAGGGCACAGAGAGACAATAGAATGTTAAGGTTAAGAAATTACTTCCTGAGAATTGGATTTGATCAAGGTTTTATTCATATGTGACAAGCCAGAAAGGCATTATGTGATATGTGTAAGTTAATAAAATGTGTTATCACACACATTTTTGAAGAATGGCTTGTGGACAAGAGCTACAGGACAGTTATGAGTTACGGTACAATTACAAATGAAGGCTGGTGGTGGGTATTTAAAAAAGTATTGTTTCCAAGGTGACTGAAATAACCTTTTAAGATATTGACTAAAATTCCCAAAAAGCCCTGGGAAACTAACAACTGATGAAATCCATGGTCTCTCTATTTAGAGAAAGTACTATTTAGCTAGATTTAATGGTATGTCTCAGAATCTCGGTGATACAATGGAATCAGGATTCGTATCCTCTGTTCTCAATGCAGAGGACACTAGTTATCAGATTAGTATTACCTCTTTCTATTTTGAATTAATTTTAGGAAGTTTCTATAATAAAAATGAAAGAAAAAGAAAGTTGGTTTGGAGTGTTGATCATGCTTAAATCCTTCTTCTCTTTGCCAGGATTAGGTTGGTGCCTATGTTTCATTAGAATTTTCTCCAGATTTCACTCATAATCTTGTCAACTACAATAAGAAATGCCTTCAATAACTATGGGTTCTGACTTTTAACGTCCTTGGTATGCTCCAGGCACTGTTTTAGGCACTAGGGTGTAAGATACAGAGAACTAAACCAAACAAAATCATGTGCTCATGTCTCCTACCATCAAGAGTTAGGCTCTGGGGACAGATCCACCTACTTAGACTAAAGAAAAGGGTGCTTGTCTTAGTCTTGGGAATTAGCACACTTCATCTTCACTACCAGGGACAACCTAGGATCACCAGGCATGAGAAAACCCAAAGTTATAAAAGATGAACAGAGAAACTGCTGGTGGAGAAAACAAATTAAAGGCACAGAACAGAAAGTGTCTTTTCTAAGGGCACTTTTCAAAAGTGCCCTTAGAACTATTTTAGAAGACATAAAAGAAACAGAGACAATACAAAAGCTTTTACAAACTAAAAATGTTAAGTTAAAACAGAAATAAGGGAAGGGCTGGAAGGTAAAATTGAAGACGTTACTCAAAACACAGAGCAGAGATATGAAAAAAACATGAAAGAATAAAGAAAGAAGGAAACAATGAGAGCGTTAATCCCAAAGTGCCAACATCTGATTAATTAACAGGGGCTGTGGTGACATGGTTTGCTTCTGTTGTGGTGCTGGTGGTTGTTATTGTTTTTGTATTAGTACAAATAATAGCTAACATTTGTTGAAGGATTTCATTGTACCGGAATCTGGGCTAAGATCCTAACCCACAATATCTTGCTTTATTATCCTACCAGTTTTTTTTTTTAATGGAACAATGGGGCTAGATCAGAGGAATCTTTAGAAGGTAAATGATTACGATGTGTTTACTGAGTGTATTTAGTTGTGGGGAAGAGAAAATAGTCAAGGGGTAACTCGAGTGGTTGGATGACAACAACTGAGATCAGAAATGCAAAAGTAGGCGCAGATTTGGGGGCTAAGCAGATACATTCAGATTTAACATGTTGAGTTGAAGGTGTCTGAAGGATATCAGAAGGGATAAGATCAATAGATAGTTGGCTTAGTGAGCCTGAAGCTCAAAGACAAGTTCCAGCCAGAGAGAGACTTAAGAATCACCCACCTATCAGCTGAAGCCAAAGCAGATCCAATTACTCAGAGGAAGTCTGAGTGTAGACAGAGAAGAGATGAAGGCCAAGGCCAAAGCAATCTGAGGGAGAGTGTCAAGTGGCCATGGGACAGGAGAGGCCTGGGGAGGAAATGGTCAGGGACAGGGTTGCACTGGAAAATTTTCTATGTAAAGGATGATTGGTAGGTGGTGTTTTTCAGAACGATTTGAATGTCATTCTGGGAACAAGCCAGATAACAGCTGAAGAATGAATGAAAAACTAATTCATCAAGTTCTTTGCCTGCCTCATGTGTGAACTGAACGAATCAGGCCTCTATCAGTAGATAGTACAGGATTAAGAGATAATGTCTGCAGAGTATTTAGCAAGGTGCCTGGAATATAATACAGGCTCAACAAATGTCGGAGGTGTACACATATACACATGGATTACTTTTTTAAACCAGTGTATTGTAGTGACTGGGTGTATACATTTCGGATCTGGATAGACTTGAATTTATTTAGTTTTGTCACTGTGTACTTGTGTAAAGTTGGACTGGTCATTTTGTTCCTGTGTCTTTTCTTTCATCTATAAAATCGAGTGTGGAGAAGTATCTACCCTCTACAATGATTTCTAGGTCTTCTCCATTATTTTTTTCTATTATGAGTGATATATTAAATTGTGGATATTTGTTTTGTCCTCAGGCTAAACTCTCATGTTAGTATGTGAATTCATCTGGTTAGGTACTGGTGAATACAGTTTGGTTTAATGCTGGTTTGAGTTTGTTCTCACTAGCATTCTCTTTTCCCCAAAAGAAAGGTAGAAAGCCAGGTCTTTTGTATATCTATGTCCTGGGTATTTCTGCAGAGCAGACTCCTGCAAAATTTGGAAAAGGCAATGGTGGGTATCTGGAATAGGAAGGGAGGAGAGGACATGGCCCAGGGCAGAGAAGGAGACGTGGATGGAGGGTAGACAGTGTCCTGAGACAGTGGCAAGTTCTCAGTCCTTGCAGGACCTTGTGCCCAACACAGTAGTGTCCCAGCTCAGCCAGTTAGGGACCTCTAAACAGAGGGATTTTCCTTCGGTGAAGACCCAGGAAACATTGGAATGAAGGGAAGGCAAAAAATCATAATGGAGATTCAATTTGCCATTGCTTTGTGTTGATTTGAGAACTAAAGAAATGGAATGTATCTTGCACATGAGTTTGTGCACCGTAAAACTTGACCTGCAGCATACTCATACTACCTACCAAGATATAAATGTAACTTGTTTTTATTTTCCTAAGATTTTTCCCATTATTTTTATTTCTTGCCTGGTTATACTGACCAGAACTTGCAAAATAATGAAGAAACCACAAATTAAGAATGAGGGACAATTTAGGGGTGCCTGGGTGGCTCAGTCAGTTAAGCATCCGACTCTTGATTTTGGCTCCTGGTCGCGATCTCAGGATTGTGAGATCAAGCTCCACATTGGACTCCAGGCTCTTTGCAGAGTCTGCTTGAGATTCTTTCTCCCTCTCTGTCTAACCCTCCCTCCCCAGTCTCTCACCCTCTCTAGAAAAAAAAAAGAATGAGGAACAATTTAGTCATGACCTGCCTAGACCAAGATATCTGAAGGGACATAGGTGAGATAGATGGTGATCCCTTTATGCATTCAAGCCCATGAGACTGGGAAACTAGGTGACCTCTCTCACCCTTCACTCAGAATTGAGGTGCAGGGGACAACTTTGAGACACCAAATAGAGTGAGGTTCATTCACTGGCATACGGAAAATTGAAGGGTAGAAATTCAATGCAATTATAGGGAAACAAAGTAAGTTACCTATCCTGACCACCAATGTATATAGATTGGTTCATTCCCACTCTTAGTTCAATGCTTCTGGAAATTTCTACCTTGTATAATATCCTCATGAAAACAGGTATGGCAAAAACCAGTTGAATGCTACTATGCTAACCAGGAACTCAGGAAATAAAATATTTTTCATCTTTAGTTCTTTTTTTTTTTAAAAGATTTTATTTATTTATTTATTTGACAGAGAGACAGAGATTACAAGTAGGCAGAGAGGCAGGCAGAGCGAGGAGGAAGCAGGCTCCCCGCCGAGCAGGGAGCCCGATGTGGGCCTCGATCCCAGGACCCTGAGATCATGACCTGAGCCGAAGGCAGAGGCTTTAACCCACTGAGCCACCCAGGCGCCCTCATCTTTAGTTCTTGTCTAGTATCTCCTAATACAGATAATCATCACACTTAAAGGTTTTCTCATGTCGTGAGAAATGACTATACAGATACCATCCATATATATTGTGTATGTAGGAAAGTTTAAGTAGGAAAGTTTAAGGTCAATTAATGTTTGTCAGCCTTTCTCCCCAACCCAAATCAAGGCCTTCAGAGAATCATCCTTCCCGGTAATCCCATCCAGAGGGCTCTGGGCTCCCAGGCTTCCTCCTTGCACTGCACCCACCCACTTTGCTCCATTGTGAATAAGTTACCAGTCACTCTGCTTTCCTCCTAAACGCTTGCTCCACCATCTAGTCACTGACTTTGAGTTCTCATGGACATTCTCCTCCCAATCAAGCGTGCTTGCTTTCCTGTAGCTCCCAGATCCTTCAAAGCCTGGGGGTGGGAGCGAGCCACCCAAGATTCTTATTACTACCCACTGCTGCTCTAGAGGTAGCTTGCACGGACTTTAGTGGGATGAAAATCCTTGCTCCTCCAGAGTGCATCCTTGGACAAGTCATTCCGTCTTCCAGAGCCTTGATGGCTTCATTTGTGAATGGCAATATTACAAAAACCTACTTGAGCAGGCTGCTCAAAGGGTTAGAGATTCCACACATGATGAGCATATTGATCCATGCCCCGCAGAGGTGAGTGCTTGACAAATAAGTAACAATGGCATGACCTTCATTGTATTTTCACTCTCATATAAAATCAGCTTTGAGGTGCTGGACATCCAGTTGCCCATGTTCTGTACTTGACCTCACCTCAGCTTTTTTATTCATCCTACCCTCTCTCACAGACCTTCAAATTCCTTAACGCCAAGGACTTTCATACTCTCTCCGCATAAGAAATCCATCCCCGTGGCCACACCTTGCACTTTTTCACAGTTTGCAACTGTTTGCCTTTTGAAATCTTAAACTTCGATATTCCACTCTCTGAGAAACAGTTCCTGTCAGCTCTCTCCATCTGGCTCCAAACGTACCACTTCACATCACCCATGCCTCTGACTCCTGGACGGTTCTATTTTCCACAAACTATCAGTCGCTTGCTGGCTTCACTGCTTTCTTCACCAAGTTCAGTTCCCTGAGTCTACCTACCATTTCTTTATTGACACTTCCTTTTGCCCCCACTCTTTGCTGACCTTTTGTGGCTCTGCCCCACCAGAACCGAGTCGAGCTCCCTCCCCACACGCTGTCCAGTGTGGTGGCCTGTCGTGGGCTGTGGTCACTCTATTGCGCAGCACCCATTACAGAACATTTTCGTCATCACAGAAAGTTCTATTGGACAGCAATGCCTTATCCAAACAACGAACTTTTTCTCTTCTACACCTTGTGGTTCAAAAGTTCTTGCGTGAAACAGAATAGCTATCAGGTGGGTACCCCTTGAAACTTCAGTGTGTTCAACCTCAGTGGTCCTTAAGGATGCCTGAAGCTCTTCTGAATTAGCTCTGCCTCCTACCTCCTTCTGCCCCATTACAAAATTTCAACTGGTTCCCCAAACCCTCCAACACACTGCCTCCACCACCTAAAGGTTCATCACTCCCATCAGGTGAACTGGCCTTCCTTTTCACTGCAAAAAACAATTATAATTCATGAGAATTCTCTTCATTCCCTTCTCTGTCAGGTATAGCCCCATCTGTCTATGCCCACACTTTATTTCTTCTTCCTATTCACAGATAATCCTTCCACCTGTGCTTAGGATCCCCTCATCAGACCACAAATATGTACTGAGCAGCTACTAAATGTCAGGCACAGCTTTAGGTGTTGAGATTTAGCTGTTAACAAAACAGTGTCTCTAGCCTCATTCTTAGGTAGTCAGGGAGACAACAAAGAAGTATCTCAAATGGTCATAAGTATAATGAAAAAAAATTGGCTGAGTGTTAGGGAGTGTCAGGGTGGAGTCAGTAGCTGTTTTACATTAAGCAGTCAAGGAAGGCCTTATCGAACTGGGACAACTGTCAGGAAAGTCAGGAAGTGAGCTAAGGAGCCGTCTGGTGGAGAAAATGAGGAAATTCCTGGCAGGAGGAAGGGTAAGTGCAAAGGCTCTGGGGCAGGTACGGGCTCCGTATATTGGAGGGATAGCAAAGGGGCCTGCATGGCTGGACTGTAAGGACAGGATAACAGACAAGATGTGGTTAGGGGCATAGCCAGATCATGTCACTCCGTTCTGGTGCAGTAAGGACTCTGATTGGGTCAAGAAGCCATGGAATGGTATGAGTAGGGGAGGGACCTCATCTGACTTACATTTTTTTAAAGGGCCATTCTGAGTGCTGAGTTCCGATTATCCTATAGATGAAAGGATGGAACTAGGGATATCTGCTAGGAGGTTATTACAATAATTCAGGTGCAGTGACAAATTTTGGTCAATTGGAATCGTGGGTTTGTCAAAGTGGCAGTGATGGGGTGGTAAGAAGTGACCTGAAAATGGGCTTATTTTTTTTTTAAGATCGACTTTATTTATTTTAGAGAGAGAGAGAGTGCGAGCAGGCTAGGGAGGAGCAGAGGGAGAGAGAAACATGAGCAGACTCCACACTGAGCTCAGAGCCTGACGTGGGACTCGATCTCACAATCCTGAGATCAGACCTGAGCCAAAACCAAGAGTTGGATGCTCCCCTAACTGTGCCCCCCAGGTACCCCACAGACGGGCCCATTTTTAAATCAGTCAAAAGAAGGTCACAGACTATACCTGGGCGATTACAGAAGAAGGGACCAGCAAGTGGCCAGCAGTCAGCCACAAGAGGGCTGTGCCCCACCTCATGGCGGCCGCAGGTGGAAGGACTCAAAGATGGCCTGAGAGCTCCCTCCAGGGAATGAGTCAGCCGTGAGCACATGCCAGCCCCAGAGGGCATGAGGCCGGTTTTGTTTTCCCTCGCTAAGTATTGTTAGTAGTGGCACAGGCTCAGCTCTGGAGATGGGGGGTGGAGGGTTGGTTAGAGGCAAGAGAAGAGAAGGAGGAATAAGAGCAGTAAAGGTGGGCAGCAACCAAGAGTCAAATACTTGCAGCAGCACAATAGATGGCTCAGTGCGAGGCATCTTTCTAACACCCTTAATTCCAAAGCCAAGTAACAGAAAACCTAAAGGGAATTCCTCCGAGAGAAAGGGACCTACCTGCTCCCAAGTTGGCAGCCTGACAGTGGCCACAGGGACACGATGACAGCTCCCGCTCATGGTTTTAGCTCTTCTCCCCAGAGACCACCAGCACATACCCTCCCGGCTAAAGGTCCGAGACTAAGATGTTAATGGTGTTCAGAAAAGTAGAAAGGAAGATAAAGGAGACTGCATCTAGTATTTTGAATGGAACCACCAAAAAAGCCTGAATACCCAAAGCAGTCTTGAGAAAGAAGAGCAAAGCTGGAGATATCACACTTCCTGGTGATCGTGCCATCTTACCAATTGCAAAGCTGTAGTAATCAGAACGGTGTGGTATTGGCAGACACATTGACTGGTGGGATGGAATGGAGAGTTCAGGAATAAACCCATGCGTATGTGGTCAATTAGTTTGTGACAAAGGCCCCAAGAGTAGACAATGAGGAAAGGACAGACTCTTTGATAAACAGTGTTGGGAAAACTGAACAGTTGCATGCAAGAGAATGAAACTGGACACCTGTCTGACCCTGTATGCAAAAGTCAACTCAAAATGAAGCAAAGACTTGAATGGAAGACTTGAAATCATAAAACTCCTAGAAGAAAACATACATGGCAAGCTCCTTGACGTGACTCTTGGTAACGATTTTTGGATCTGACATCAAAAGCAAAGGCAAAAAAAAAAAAGCAAAAATAAATGAGCAGGACCACATCAAATCAAAAAGCTTCTGCAATCCAAAGGAACTCATCAACTAAATGAAAAGGCAGTCTACTGGATAGGACAAAATATTTGCAAACCACCTATCTGATAAGGGGTTAATAAGCAAAATATGTAAAGAACCCACATAACTCAGTAATAACAAAGACCAATCTGGTTAAAAAGTGGGCCAAAGAGCTGAATAGGCATTTTTCCAAAGACATTCAGATGGCCAACAGGTACATGAAAAAGTGCTCAATATCACTAATCATCAGGGAAATGCAAATCAAAATCACAATGAGACATCACTTCACAGCTGTCAGAATGGCTATCATCAAAAGGACAAAAGATAACGAGTGTTGGCCAGGATGTGGAGAAAAGGGAAGCCTTCACTGTTGGTGGGAATGTAAATTGGTATGGCCACAGTGGAAAATAGTATGGAAGTTCCTCAAAAAATTTAAAGTAGGACTACCACACATCCAGCAATCCCACTTCTGGGTCTAAAGCCAAAGGAAACAAAAATCACTATTTCAAAGAGATATCACATCCCCCGGGTTCATTGAATCATTGTTCAAAATAGCCTCAACATAGAAACAACCTAAGTGTTCACTGACTGATAAATGGGCAAAGAAAATGTAACATATAGATAAAATGGAATATTATTCAGCCATGACAAAGCAGGAAATCCTGCCATTTGCAAAAATATGGATGAAACTTGAGGGCATCAGACAAAGCGAAGTAAATCAGACAGAGGAAAACAAATACTGTATGATTTATGCTGTATTTAAGCATAATACTGTATGCTTATACATGGAATCTAAAAAATATGAACTTGCAGATACAGAGAGTATAGACTGGCAGTTATCAGAGATGGAGGGTGGGGAGTGGGTGAGATGGGTAAAGACGGATAAAGACGGTAAAGATGGTTAAAAGGTACAAACTCCCAGTTACAAGATAAATAACTTGGGGGGGTAGTGGACAGCATAAAAATAAAAATAAATTTAAAAGAACAACATTAAAATTGGAAAGAGATGTGAATGGAATGGAGTAGGAAGTTCAGCAACAGATTGATCAGTGGAATGAAGTGTACTGTTTATATTTGTACACATTCAATAGGAGATGAAAATGGCATTCCATAAAAGGAAATTGGTAAGTAATTCTGATAAAATTTTTTTGATAAAAAATTTGAAGTTATAGCTGTTCCTTGTTCTGTATGCCAAAACACAGCCCAGATATTTTGGATTAAAGAATAAAATGTCAAAAAACATTTAGAGAAACATGTAGATGAGAATCTATTTAATTCCCCAATGGAGAAGAAGCTTCAGCATAAAGTAAAAGATTCCTATATTAGTCTACAGAAAAATGTAAATTCTCTTTTGGTCAGAAACACTGGGAACAAAATTAAAGGGCAAAGAGCAAACTGGGAGAGATTAAAATAATATGTAGCCAACAACAGGTCAAGGTCCTTAATATAAAAGTTTTCATCAATAATAAAATACATTTTAAAATATATACATATATAATACAAATTTATATGTAATGAAAGTTTATTTAAAATATAAAATTATATGAGTCGAGTTCTTATAAATAAAAGATATAAATGATGGGCAAATATATGAACAGCTACTCAAAAGAAAGCTGTTCAGATGGACAATGATATGTTTTATCCCAACTAATAATTAAATATAGAAGCTCCCACAAACCACATATTATATTTGGCCTGGGGAAAGACTGTAATAATATTCAGGTCAGAACGCAGGAGAAGAACCATGCCCTACACTACTGGTTGTAATGGAAATAGGTAAAACCCTTTAGGAGGGCGATTTGGTAATAATATATGGGAAGGTCTTAAACATGCCCATGCTCTTAGATCCAATGATTCAACTTCTAGGAATTTATCTTTAAAAAATAATCAGAGATGCATTCGGGAGTAAAAATCTATCCGCAGTATTATAATCTGTCAAATTTTGGGAACAAATTCCATGTACGATAATAGTAGACAGGTTTAAAAATAAAGGCAAATCTATATGATAGATTACTCTTCAGTCATTCATAGTTTCAGGGACTTGGGCCATTGAAAATCATCACCCTACAATGATAAATGAAAATTATTATACTAAATTATGTTAACAGTACGACTGCAGTTTTGTTTTACATAGACGTGTAAAGTATGGTGTACACATATGCTATATGTATATATATGGTCGGTACTCGGTATATATGTATGTATGTGTAAATGATGTATATATATATCAAAATTTTAATTATTTCTGGGAGAGATGATTGAGATTTATACTTTTGTCTTCATCTATATTTTCTACATTTTCTACGAGAATGTGTGTTACTTTAAAAATCAGGATACATGCCATTTAAAAGGCAATAATTTTGGGGTCGCCTGGGTGGCTCAGTGGGTTAAAGCCTCTGCCTCCGGCTCAGGTCATGATCTCAGGGTCCTGGGATCGAGCCCCGCATCGGGGGGCTCTCTGCTCAGCGGGGAGCCTGCTTCCTCCTCTCTCCCTGCCTGCCTCTCTGCCTACTTGTGACCTCTCTCCCTCTGTCAAATAAATAAATAAAATCTTAAAAAAAAAGCGCAGTAATTTTGCACTGGGAGTGCCTGGATCAGAGAGAAGAAGGCGCCCCTTGATGCCGCCTTCTTAGGCTTTCTCTCTGTACAGATGCACCAGGAGAGGGCGCCTCAGTCTCTCCCCACACGCGGGAGAGCTCAATTACCTGTCAGGGAACGGGGATGCTCCCTCCACAAGTGCGTAGGATCCGAACTTGAAAAGTCTCACTTCCCTGGTGGTCACATTCCTTTTCCCGGGTCTCCCAGAAATGGGTACAGGAGAAGGATATGTAGTTTTGAGCGCCCGGTAAGACTTCCCTCGGGTCACGCTTTTGACAAACCCCCAGTGTGGATGGCTTGTGTTTGGTCTCCCCTCTGACCCCGGCTGCTAGATACCACGGGTGCCCCTCATCAGCAGAAGGCTGAGGCAAAGCGGGACCCTTCTCAATGGCCTTGCCTTCCCGGCCACACGCGGGTTTATGGAAGTGCCCTAGTTCACACCTACAACCTAACAGGCTGCCCCAGCCACCAACTGTCCCTGAACCCTACCTTGCTCCTTAAAAAGTGCGTGCTATGCTCCTCGGCATCGATAGGGGGCAGCAGATATCCTGGCATCCTCGGCTACCTAGGGGAAGCTTCCGATTTGGAGATCCTCAAGTGGCTTAAGTTGTATGACTATTTTACTTACCATGTACCGTGGCCTGGCAGTTCCTTCCTGCACTAGCTGACCGTTTTGGGAGCCTAAACCTTTCACCTAGTAAGAGTGCCTGTAACTCAATACTGAGCAAAGGTGAATCTGAGTAATAAATTGTCCTGGATAATAATTATTGCAGTCGGCCTCAGCCAAGCCAGTTTTATCACTATCTAAGCATGACAAAGCCCCGGACTTCTCTTTTGGCTTCTCATTCTGTCTCTCACACACGCCTAAGTAAGCTTTATTTTGACTCCTTAAAATGCCCTCAGGATGGGGCTGCAAGTAAATGAGAGCAGAAGACGTCTATGAAGTTGCTTCTGCAGGAGCCCTGAGTTTAAGAGAACGAAGTATAGCTCCGCCCATGGTAAAAACATGTTTTCTCTGATGCACACGCATTATGGAGGTGCTTTCCTTTTAACAGTGATTATTTCTGGGAGGGATGCTAATAGGGGATTTACATCTCTTGTATCTCTCTCTGCTTTCCACATTTCATGCAGAGAACGTAGGTTAGAGAGAGAGGGGTGGGGGCCACTGGCCAGCCTGACAACTTTGTTCAAAATGTCTTACAGAAGCGACGGCGGCTTGAGGCTGAGCTCGTGAGCATCCTGGAACCGAAAGTCTTCTTTTGGTTTTAGTCATTTTGGTTTTGTCCACTTTGTGAGTTGTCAGTGGCTCCTCATCGGACCAACACAGGAGGTGGGGACCCTGGAGAAGGGACACGTAGACTGACCAGTGACGTTCTAGCCAGTGACAGAGCCACAGTGTGCGGGCGGGTACCCCCAGGACCAGTCTGCCCTGATCGCTTTTTTTTTTTAATTTATTTGTCAGAGAGAGAGAGAGAGAGCACACATAAACAGGGGGAGCAGCAGAGGGAGAGGGAGAAGCAGGCTTCCCGCTGAGCAAGGAGCCCAATGTGGGACTCGATCCCAGGACCCTGGGATTATGACCTGAGCCGAAGCCAGGCACCCCCCTGATCATTTTTCATAGCTCATCTGCCCCTCTCTCTGCGCTCCACAGAACAGGACGCTGACAGTTCAGTTCAATTTGCCAAACTTTTTAGAGAAAGGAGAAATAATACCTAGTAGGTAGCAGGCACACCCTCTGTGCTTTGTGGGGCTTAGCTCATGAGTCCTCCACGCAATCCTCGGAAATGGGTGCCATCATTAGCAGCATTCACTGGTCAGGAACTGAGCGACGAATGGGTCCTTTGCCCAGCATCCAGCTTGAAAGTGGTGGAAGCCGAATTCGAACCCAGGAAGTCTAGCTGCAGGACCCATTCTCTTGACGGTGACCTTTCAGCCCGTCTTCAGGTGGAGTTTTTCCTATTTCAGATCCCTGGAGGTGCAGAGACAGTGCCTTTGGTGACCAGGAGAGCATGGGTAGCTGTGTCCACCCTGATCATTCGGGTCTTCTTCCCGATGGGCTGTCCCGTCCAGTCAGATGCCACCGGGCCAGTGTGAACCGAGGGTCACTTGGGATGCTCTGAATGGTTCCAGAGACCGCCTCCCTCTAAAGCCAAGGAAGAAGCTGTTTCTGGGGAAGGACCTTCCTTCTTGGAACAAGGACCCTTGGTGGGATCTGGCCTTTACGTGCCTCCATCTGAAAGCTAAGCTCTTCTATGGGAGTTTGGATTGAAGGTTAGGGATGATGGCTCAGAGGGGGAAAGTGTGAAATGGTAATCGCTTTCATATGACACTTGAGAAATGTTATAATAAAGCTGAGTAAATTGGAGCATGAGTTAGCCCCGTCTTTTGCCTAATGATGTCACCCACTTTCTGCTTCCTCCAGCCTATGATTAATAAAAGGGGGATTATTACAGTAACTCATTCCTAGTGGGCAGCAGTGACGTCAGCAACAGCTGAGCAAACTGACTACATTTAGTCGTGCGTGTGTATGTGGGCATTTTTTTTTCCTGTGACTAACATGAAGCTAAGAGCATCTAATAAAACAAAAGCTCCTTGCAATTTGGGGAACTTACTGGGTAAACTCTTTTCTACAGGGAGCACCATTTTAATTTTGCTCATTTCATAGTTCAATCACGTTGGAGTTGGCCAAATGACATGATGGGCTTTCTGCACCTGTTCATTAAGCGATTCCAAATTGACCCCTGCTCTTTGGGGGAAGCTGTTTTCCTTCTAATACCATGGCTCTTCCTTCCTTCATCATTCTATCTCACCCTTAAAAAGGAGCTCAGTGAGGATCAAGAAAAGGGGCGGTGGTCATCAGGGTTTTTTGGTTTTTTTTTTTTTTTGAAAGTTAAAGATGAGTCGTAGAATCCAGAGGTTCTAAATTCTCAGAACATTGCACTCACAGTTTGCTTTTCCAAGCTGATAAAGGCTTACAGAGGTCCTGCTTGCTAGTTCACCTTTGCAAACTTGACCTTCCTCAAATGAGAGCAGGGCACCTGGAAATATTTACTAACCGAGCTGAACCAGAGCCAGAGCGCGCTGTCGGTGTGCACGAAAGTACACAGTGACCGGAACAGCGGCGCTGCCATCGTGCGGGTCTGGACGTGCCACGAGGGTGCTCCCACAGAGGCGTAGAACCTTTGGACTCTTTCTATCAGCACACGAGGGACGCAGCAATTCACTGATAAAAAAAAAAAAATACACACACAAAAAACTGTCCCTGGCCTTTTCCGCGTCTTCCCATCTGAAGCTACAATTTGGGAACAGGTCGTGAGGGTATCTTTGTGGAGAGGTGGAGCTGGATTAGAATCAAGATCTCTGCTCTTGTGGGTCCAGTGGGATTTCTATGCTGAACGTACATGTTCTCAAGACAGCCCCATGGATGTTGCTCCCCGAGGGGACCCAGGGGAGAAAAATGACTTCAGCAATCCATTCCATGGTCTCTTGTGAGTATTTTTCGCACTCTTCTGGGGCGATAGGCACATCCATCATTGTAGTCGGGTTTTCCTGTTTGGCTTAGAACTGGGTTACGCTAAACAATTTGGAAATATACGTTGGTCGGGAAGGATTGGCGTGCACATTCACTTGGTTTCTATTAATGAGAGTGGTTTCTTTTTTCTCACTGTACGTTTTTTGGTAGAGGTTATAACTGATTATTTCTCTCTATATATTGAGTTTTTCCTAAGTACTAAGTGGTGACTTCTTGGGAAGAAATCCAGGCATTTCTGAATCATTTGGAAGTGGACTGGGGCCTCTGGTTCCAAAATAACCGTCTACCTGAGGAGACTGTGATTCACATGTTGGAGTTGATGAAATGGCCTCAGGGCGTCTAAGATATTCCGCTCAAGGGTGTCTCTTCGTCTTAAAACAATCTCTGACTGACCCTCTCCTTTCTGGATGAGCCCAGTCACTCCGGGACTAAGTCATGAGCCAGGCAAGTTGGCCTCATCCTGTGGAGAACGGCATTTCACTTCTAAAGGAATTTGATCCGGGCACATTCCCTCTCGTGGGTCTCAGCAACATTTGTGGGTGATGACGGCGATGAGTTTCCGAAAGGTGGGGCCCTACACACGGTTCTTCCTGGGTCGTACGGAAAGCACCACCTGAAGAGGCACGGCTTTCCTTAAATAGTCAATACCGCTTCCTCTTAAGAGGGAAGTTTGGGGACTATAACTCGTTTGGAACAGGCGTTAGGATTTAGGAAAGCATTCTGTTTTATCTCTTTGGATATTGACTGTGTGTCATTCCCCTAAGGTATTAAACAAATAAAACCAAGCTCCATCATATTTGTTTGCTCGGGGAGAAAGGCACGGTAATCTCACTTTTGTGAATTTTACTTCAGGGAATTCTCCCTTGCGTGGATTTATCTGATAGTGAATTGCTAAAATGAACAACTCATTCTTCACTCACTTACCCTTCTCCAGGAGTCTCTTGCCTCCTAACGACTTGGGCGTGGGCCAGTTCATCTCATTTTGTTGCTGGTCACCAAGGCTCTGCTTCTGGTTGGAACACAAAGCCAGCACGAAATGTCTACCAGGCACACTGGACAGTTAGTGGGGGATGGCCCAATGTACCCCAGAGGTACCCTTTCTGTGTCAGTATCTCCGTGGATTGCGGGCCTCCGTTAATCGGGAAGCACAAGACACGCGAAGAGGCAGAATCACTGAAATTATGAAGATTTGGAGCATGCGTAGGAAGGGAATTAGGCGAAACCGGAAAATTACAGCTCTCAGTCAGGGTTTGTCAATTGCAGGACAATTACCATTAGGGGCCAGAAAACTTCTCCATTATTGGGGCCTGATCTGTGCATTGCAGCATCCCTTGTCTCCACCCACTAGGTGCCAGTAGAACTTTCCTTCCCAGTCACGTCAGGCAAAAATGTGTTCAAACATTGCCAAATGTCTCCTGGGGAGGAAAATCATCCCAGTTGAGAACCACTGCCGTAGAATGAAGGATAAGAGTTTACTGGGTTTTTTTGGGTTTTTTTCCCCTTCTTTTATTTCCCTAATCGTTCTAGTCGTAGCATCTGGGTTCCCTCGGTTTAGATAAGACATTTCCAAATACTCGGCAAACGGAGCAACCATACACAGCACAAGGCTTTGTGGGATATTCCGGTGGTTCTCAGAGAAATGTGAGGTTTAGGAATTGGGTTTCGGATTAACTATTTCTGACCCTGTTGTTCTCTAATGAGTTCTGGAGGAATTTTTAACGTTTCCCTCTCCCTCCCTGTTTGGCTGTGTTCGTTGCTTGATTTGACTTAAAAGCCAACAGCTTCCCAGTTCCACTGTGAATCTGGAATGCTGATCCTTCTCTGCCGCAAATCTCTCTAGCTAACCCGAGGGCCCGGGCGATGGGCAGGCTCTGGCCGTCCAGGGAACAGGCAGGGCTTGCCAATCCTGCATGCCATCTCAACCATTTGATGGGACTCCTGACCTCACGGCAGCAAATATCACTCTGGATCCTGCCCACGTGTTCTGGATGCGGAGCTGCCTCCCCGAGGGAGTCACTGCTCCCCACCGATGCAAGGCTTTCCTGCCTTGAGCCCAGAATAACACGGCAGCTGCTGAGAACACCTCGAGTCCTTTTGATTTCTCTCCATAGTCACGTTTTATGTTCCGTTTCCCAGACGGGATGAACCAGAAATCATGCTTTTTTGGAAACAGATTTTTCATAGGAAGGAACTAAAACACCCTGAGTCGTCAGCAGCAGAGTCCGTGCTCCGAACCCCCAGCCTCGTGCCACTTCAGCTGAATCAGATGGCCACTTGCCGGTCACCTGCTTGGGGCGTTCGTGTCCCCTGGCGTGTATTTTGCACCGAGTAGCAGCAGTGCGTGAGCTGCAGCGAAAATAAGAGAGCCATGAAAAACGGCCCCCTTTTCTAGGCCTGTCTCCTTGTTCCTGGAGTAGCGAGCAGAGAGACCAATTAATAGCATGGATGAAAGCCGAAGGACATACGGTTTGCCTGAGAAGAGAAATGAACATTCTTGCTTCTTGATCTATGCCAACTTTGTACAGGGACAGCTGCCGCCACGGGTAAACACCACGACAAGTTAGCCGTGCCCGAAGGTGTGCGGTGGCACTGCAGGCCACGGGGAGGCCCGGGGACGCCGGTCTCTCCTCCCTTCCCACCGCCCAGCTCCTATCCTTAAATGAACTTTGTTTTTTGACCAGCTCACTAATTGTGATTGAAAACACCAGCTCCCCAGCAAGGCACAAGCCCTGGAGTTAGCAGCAGCAAGACGGGCCCTAATTGCTCCATTTACATAAAAGTAGAAACATACAACGTCTAAATATAAATCTCTGGCACATCGTGCCTTTTGCAATTACAGTAAAATAAGGTACCACAGTTTCCCTCCCGGCTCCTTCTCGCAGCAAGCTGCTCCACCGGGTTCTCCAGGGGCTGCTCCTCGAGGCGAGAACAGAGCCCTGCAAACGCTCCAGCGAGTAGTCGGGAGCTCTGTGGAGTCGCCAGTACATCAGGCCGCCCGCACTAGGTGAAAAACGCGGTGGCAGCGGGCCGCCGTGCTCCCGCCGAGAAGCGGGCCGGACCCAAGTCCGCCCTGGGAAAGGGGGCGGCTGGCGGG
>LNAC01000785.1:0-97852 GCA_002007465.1 Ailurus styani | reverse complement strand
GGGGGGGGGGCCCCCCCCCCCCCCCGCCCACAACCAGCTCTACCACCATCAAGGCCAATGTGCTAGCGACTTTATACCAAGATGCCAGAGAATCTTTTGTATACATATGTAGCCTTTCCTGGCCTTGGCCTCAGTGAATTTACCACTATCAGAATCACAGCGTGCAGAGCGTGTTAAATTAAGAACAGAATTTTCAGTGCGCAATGCACAGAGAAGCCTGCCTTCTGATGCAGAGAGAACTTGAAACTGTGCCGAAAATTTATAGTACCGTAAACATCTCAGGGCTGAGAGTGATAAGTATGGCTGGATTTCCGTTAGCTATAGAAATCCAGGCAGGGAGACGCTCCGAGGGAGTTGCGAGTTCTAAGATGACCTTCCCCAACATTGTTCCCAGATTTGCATCCAGGATGCGTGTACGCCGGACAGTTGTCAGCAGGTACCCTCAGGAGGCGGTCAGGCAAAGAGGGCACGTTTCTTAGACCACCGAGTGGTAAAAGTGCAACTGAGGGAAGCTGTTTCCTCGATCAGAGAATTCCAGTCTGGACACCTGCTCCTTACAGTAAACGTTGCCGCATGTATAGACATACAGGCGCTTATGGAAAGAGAAGGGAATGATTGAACTTAGGCAAGAACTGCATGGTCTCTGAATCCAACTGCCTCGCCAGTGTGGGGATTTCCTTTCTGTTAGTTGCAGTTGCTGTAATTGGGGCTCATTAAGTGGCATTCGGAAGGGAAGGAGGCAAAAACGGGGGATGCTGCAGTGGGAGGTAGATCTCTTAATCTAACGTGACTAGATGCTGAAGATGCAATTGCCTTGTTCCTGGTAAATGCTGGGCCATGACAGTGAATGAGATAGATAGGATCTCAGACCAGGGGCGTCCTAAATCAGACTGACAGGGGGGTCAGGGCGGTCAGGAACTGAACCCTTATCAAGGGCAGCCACAGAAGGTGATGTGTTGGGAGCAGGAGTATTCTAGGCAGGGGTCACCGCCTGGAGGTGAGAGAGTGTATGGGGTGCACCTGACCTTGAACAAACACCGTGAGGATGGGGCACTGGGACAGAGCTGGCGGTGAAGGCAAAGCGGTCGAGGCCGAGCCCAGAATCCTGGGTGGTTTCTGTTTTATACCTGCTTCGTGGAGCAATGATTGGAGAGGGGCCTGGCTCCATGCTGGAGAGCCATATGCAAGAAAAGGCTGCTGCAGGGACCCGGGAAAGACAGGATGGAGGGTTGGGGCAGGTCTTGGCCAGGGAGGAGGAGGCTAGCTCTGTGGGCACTGGCCCCACTTACTTACTTGGGAGGGTGGGGTGTCTCTGTATTTCTGAATAGCATCACTCCCACAGCTTGCTAGAGCTCACAGTGGGTTTTCTTCCCCCCCCTTTTTTATTTTATATTATTATTTTTTATTTGACATACCAAGAGAGGGAACACAAGCAGGGGGCGCGGGAAAGGGAGAAGTGGGCTTTCGGCCAAGCAGGGAGCCCAGTGCAGGGCTCGGTCCCGAGACCCTGGGACCATGACCTGAGCCGAAGATAGACGCTTAAGAGCTGAGGCGCCCCTCACAGTGGGTTTTCATCCGTGTTAGGTCACGCCGGCTGTAGAGTGGGTCCAATGTCATTATGCCATTCCCATTTCATCGAAGATACTGCTGAGATTTAAGCAGAGAACAGAGGCAGATCGGCCTGGCACCCCGGCCCCAGACTCCCGGACACTGACTGAGATCTAGGCTCTCTTCTTTTTAGAGCCAGGAGTGAACAGACTTTCTCCAGAAAGGGCCGGAGAGCAGATGTGTTGAGCTTTGCGGGCCAGTCCCCGTTGTGGCCATTCAACCCCAGGATCTAGGGCAAAAGCAGCCATAGGCAACCTGTAAAGGACTGAGTGTAGCTGTGGTCCCATAAAACTTCATTTATGGGCACTGAAGTGTAAATTTCATGTAATTTTCACATGGCACAACATACTCTTTCTCTTCGACCATTTAAAAATGTCAACACCTCTCTGCCGGCCGGTGGGCCGTACCCCGCTGACCCCTGCTGGAGACGGCCGGCCGGGGCCGAGGTGCCCCGCTTGCCTGAAATGAGTGTGTCCTGACCCTCCCCCACCCGCACAACTAACGAGTGTCCCTGCTCTCTCTTGTGCTGTGTTTGGTCCGCAGGCGCAGCCAGGAAAACGCTGCACTTCGAGATTTCCAAAGAAGGCAGTGACCTGTCCGTGGTGGAGCGAGCCGAAGTCTGGCTCTTCCTCAAAGTCCCCAAGGCCAACAGGACCAGGACCAAAGTCACCATCCGGCTCTTGCAGAAGCACCCGCAGGGCAGCGCGGACACGGGGGAGGAGGCCGAGGAGACGGGCTTCCCGGAGGAGAGGAACGAGGTGTTGATATCGGAGAAGGTGGTGGACGCGCGCAAGAGCACCTGGCACATCTTCCCGGTGTCCAGCAGCATCCAGCGGTTGCTGGACCAGGGCAGGAGCTCCCTGGACGTTCGGATTGCCTGCGAGCAGTGCCACGAGGCGGGCGCCAGCCTGGTGCTCCTGGGCAAGAAGAAGAAGAAGGAGGAGGAGGGGGAAGGGAAGAAGAAGGACGGAGGAGACGGAGGGGCAGGGGGAGACGAGGACAGGGAGCAGTCCCACAGACCTTTCCTCATGCTGCAGGCCCGCCAGTCCGAAGACCACCCTCATCGGCGGCGCAGGCGGGGCTTGGAGTGCGACGGCAAGGTCAACATCTGCTGTAAGAAACAGTTCTTTGTTAGTTTCAAGGACATCGGCTGGAACGACTGGATCATCGCCCCGTCCGGCTACCACGCCAACTACTGCGAGGGGGAGTGCCCGAGCCACATAGCGGGCACGTCTGGGTCCTCGCTCTCCTTCCACTCGACCGTCATCAACCACTACCGAATGCGGGGGCACAGCCCCTTCGCCAACCTCAAGTCGTGCTGCGTGCCCACCAAGCTGAGACCCATGTCCATGCTGTACTATGACGATGGGCAAAACATCATCAAAAAGGACATTCAGAACATGATAGTGGAGGAGTGTGGGTGCTCATAGAGCGCCCGGCCCGGGGGGGACGGGAGCCGGCGCGGTCCAGACAAGACAGTGGCAACATGAAGAAATGCCTAAGGTTTCTGAGTCAAGCAAGCAGAAAAAAAGAAGAAGAAGAAAAAAAAAAAGAAATTAAAAAAAAAAATAAACTAAAAACAAAACCTGAAACAGATGAAGGAAGATGTGGAAAAATTCCTTAGCCAGGGCTCAGGGGTGAAGCAGTGAACGAGATGGGAACGGGGAGGAAGAGGGACAAGGGACAACAGCGCCCCCTTCATTTCTTCCGATATCAAGGCGATGACTTCAGTTGCTTACACGGGAGTATTGTCCAGTCCCCTCCTTTTCGGTCCCCTTTTCAGTGTGAGCCTCGAAGTCGACTTGTCTAGTCTGCAATAACGTAGGCTGACACAACCCAAATAGCATCTAGAAAGCCATGAGTTTGGAAGAGCCAGTTACAGGCTCTTTCCCACCCAGTTACCTAGGTTGTAAGGTATGTCTGTGTGACCCTCTCTCTGTGTATATCAGCCCGTGCACACACACACACACAGACACACACACACACACGCACCCACACACAGAGGCATTTCCACACGACCCGTGCAGACACGTACTGGTAAGGGAACAACAGTGTGCAGTGGTCACACTTCTTTTTCTGCACCAGTTTTGCCACAAAGCAAAACAAAACAAAAAGCAACCGAAAACAAAACAAAACAAAAATTTGAGAACAAGAATGGGAAGAGAGCAAAATCAAGGAACAAAGAATACCAAGTTACATTTCGTTAAGGTGCTTATGATCTTAGTACTATGCAACCTAATAGGTTTGAAACTGTTTACCTGAGAGAGAACAAAATGAGAGACTTTTTTGTATTGGAAGTAACCTGATTAATTTTTATTTTCTTCAAGGAGAGATACTTGAAAGGAATATGTTTGTCCATCTGTTGGATCCAAACATTTCTATATTTTGTAAATGTTGTTTTTTTTTTATCGTTTACTATTTGCACTACAATGGTGTTTGACCTGTCTAATCCTTATTTAACAAGTATTTTCTTTGGGTGGGGGTGGGGGGTTAAGAGCTGCACTTAATGTGAGCTATAAAAGAACTGCTACAGCACACAAAATAGCTATTTTTATTATTATAATTATAATTATTATTATTATTTTGTACCTTAAAAAATAGACACATACACCAAAGACATTTGTGTGAGCCTTTAAACAGTCTGTCTGTGGTTGGTATCATTCACCATCAGCGAGTCAGGGGTTGGGATTCAAGGCGGGCTTGGGATTCAAGGCTGAGTAGGGTGGATTGCGTTCAGGCTGGAACGACCTGAGAAGTTTGGTTTTTTGACTCCTCTGACATCCGTGAAACGGGACATTTCATACTGGATGTACAGTAGTTGTACACTGTCGGCTATCATAGAACACGACATGCTTATCTGTGTATATGTATAGGGCTTGTGCATATGCATACCTGTGTGTATATATACATGGATCGCATCATATGCCCATGCGCATTTTGAGCACGTCAGGCTGTCATTTTGTAATGTTCTTAAAGCAATGAATGTTTGTGTGCAAAACACAGTATTTTTAAGAAGGATAGGCTATAGTTTTTGCTTTTCCTCTGAACTAGGTGGGTACATTTCAGAAAACGTGGATGGGAAGAAGCCTGGAAACTCCAGTGACTATTTTCAGCAAGACCCTCTTTCATTGTGCAGGGACCCAGATCCCTCCTCTCTCTTGCCCCCCACCCTCCATCCCCCCAGATACTCCCTGCAGGGAAAACAGGAAACTCTGTTCTTCAAGGTTCTAGGCTGATTTTGTGTGTGTGTGTGTGTGTGTGTGTGTGTGTGCACGCGTGTGCGTGCGTGTGACATATTTATTATCTATTGGAATCAATCTTAAATCGGAAAGAAAAAAATTTTCAGAAAGAAAAAAATTCATCTTTAGGCCAGAATAAGAGTTGGGTAATTTTCTTTCTTTCTTTTATTTTTTTCTTTTTTTGTGATTAAGGCCTAATTGTGAGAAGTATGACTTGCTGGGCTAAATAATGTTGTTGTCACTAATTAAAAGATAAATAACTTGGGGGGAAATCTTAAGAGATTGGGAATAAGAAAGAGAACTGCAGGGTGGCATCAGTGGTAAAAATCCCTAATATTTTAATTTACAGCCAAAAGTCTTGATATATAAGTTTGTATGTATTGACTCAGATGCAAAAAAGAAAAAAAAAACTTTGTTTTATAAATATCAAAGTACATGCTTAAAGCTAAATTTCTACTAATTTATTCCACAGTATTTAGCTTGCCTAGAATAGCTAATAAGTTATTCATTTATATGCTTTTAAAAATACAGAGCCTTATTTTTACTGACTTGTTTGAAGTTTGCAAAAATTGAAAAAAATACTAATGATTTGGAAAAATTGCATTCGTTAGTATTTTGTAAAATACTGAAGCTTTCAGCCCTATGTCAATTCATAGATTTTTTTAAAAAATTAATTGTAGGAAAATAAACTACTAAAAGGTGGTTTAGCTCTTCTTGAGCTAGATATACTAAATTGGTGTACTATAACACTCTGGTGTGTGTAGGCAAATTATTTTCATGTCGTTACTGGGTAGATATACTTACTACATCTTGAGATCTACCCTTTCCTATGCCGAAATACAACATGTACTCCATGGGAGTGGACTCTAAATGTAAGAGGGAGAGTGTGCAAAGTTGGTACTTGCTTCCTCACTCTTAACCATTGACCAGGAAATCATTCAGGTGAGGAAGGTGGGCATGGTGAGGGAAGTTTCAAGGAGAGGGGCATGGTGATGTTCAACTTTACAAATTTGCATGAAAAACTTAGAGGGCCTTTTGGACTGCTTCTTATCTGGTAGTGGCACTGATAATGGAACCCATGAAAATAGTGTGGGGAACCAAGTCCTAGTTCGCAGTGCACTAGCAGGGTTGGCCAAGGCAGTGGGAAAAGCAGGATGCTCGAAAGACAGCTAATACCTGTTTGTGGCTCCCATTCATCTCAAGTGTGTGCGCCATCTTGTTTAAGGCCTTTAAAAGAGTGCTCAACACAGTAGGGGTAAGGTGGAGCTTGATTAGTGGCTATAGTAATTGGAAGTAGAGCAAAATGAAATTCCATATGACAATGTTTTAATGGGATGGTTAATTGAAATTAAATGATCCGGTTGTCAAACATCCCTAAACTTTGACATTATTTTATTGAACTTATGTGGCCTTGAAATAGAATTATAAATTGCTGCTATCTTTAATAATCTTGGAAGATATGCAGTCTTGTAAACAACCACACTTTTCTTGTAGCAGCACGAGGCCAAAAGAAAAAAACTTTCAAATTCTACCATATTGGGTTCCTCACAGTAGGTTTTCCTTAAAACAGGGTGACTCTATCTGATCTTAGCATCTCTGTACTCTTTCTCTAGGGCTAATCTCTAGGCTCTTAAAAAATCTAGAGTTTAGACTAAAAACTCTAAAAAGTATTTGTTCCCAAGTATTTTTTAAGAATGATAAATATTTGGTAGTTTGGGTTCTTTCGTTTTCTTTCTTTCTTTCTCTTTCTTTCTTTCTTCCTTTTTCTTTCTTTCTTTCATTCATTCTTTCTTTCTCTTTCTTTCTTTCTTTCTTTCTCTTTCTTTCTTTCTTTCTTTCTCTTTCTTTCTTTCTTTTCCTTCCTTCCTTCCTTCCTTCCTTCCTTCCTTCCTTCCTTCCTTCCTTCCTTCCTTCCTTCCTTCTTCCCTTCCTCCCTTCCTTCTTTCTTTTTATTTTTTCAAAAAAAGCACGGCAAATTCCAGCACACTGAGTTGGGATTTTCTTGTCCCTAAAGACCAATCAATTTCATAGATATTTAAGATTGATTCCACACTTTGTTTTCAAGGAGAATGCCTGCATTCTCCTCTAAAGAAGAGCAAGTGAATTTTGTTTTTCACCCCCGTGGGATTGGACCTCAAGAGGTAACTCTAAAAAAACAGAGAACACAAATGCCTCAGTTGTATTAAGCTTAGATTCAAATTATTATGTTTGCTTGAAAAAAAAAAGATTTCCTGGGGGCTTTTTGGCAACTTCCCTTTTCAATGTAGAGAAGAACTTAGTCACCCTGAAACCCTACACAATAAATTGGAACTTGTAGATGTGGGCAGAAGGTTTGGGGGTGGACATTGTGTGTGTTTAAATTAAACCCTTTATCACTGAGAAGCTGTTGTATGGGTCAGAGAAAATGAATGCTTGGAAGCTGTTCACATCTTCAAGAGCAGAAGCAAACCACATGTCTCAGCTACATTATTTATTTTTTATGCATAAGTGAATCATTTCTTCTGTATTAATTTCCGATGGGTTTTACCCTCTATTTAAATGCTTTGAAAAACAGCGCATTGACAATGGGTTGATATTTTTCTTTAAAAGAAAAATATAATTACGAAAGCCAAGAGAATCTGAAGCCTGTTTTGTTTTAAAACTTTTTATGTTCTGTGGTTGATGTTGTTTGTTTGTTTGTTTTTATTTTTTTATTTTTGTTATTATTATTTTATTATTTTATTTTTTTTATTTTTTTTTTTTGGCATACTACATGCAGTTCTTTAACCGACGTCTGTTTGGCTAATGTAATTAAAGTTGTTAATTTATATGAGTGCATTTCAACAATGTCAATGGTTTCTTAATATTTATTGTGTAGAAGTACTGGTAATTTTTTTATTTACAATATGTTTAAAGAGATAACAGTTTGATATGTTTTCATGTGTTTATAGCAGAAGTTATTTATTTCTATGGCATTCCAGCCGATACTTTGGTGTTTGCGAGGCATGCAGTCAATATTTTGTACAGTTAGTGGACAGTATTCAGCAACGCCTGATAGCTTCTTTGGCCTTATGTTAAATAAAAAACCTGTCTGGGATTTATTTTTTTATTTCTATTTTTATTTTATGTCTTACTGGTTTTCCGAGATCAACTTTGCACACATATTGCTACCCCCTTTGCTGGGTGAGAATTTCCTTTCTCCTGTAATTATCAGGGCGAGTGTGAGAAACGGACTGAATGGGAGAGAGAGGAAAAAAGCTGGAACGAGAGAACTCAAGAGAGGAAAAGAATAAATGTTGATGTGGCAGAGCTTTGTAATAGGCTGCAGATGCTTGGACCAGCACTAGTTATATTGTATTCATTGTGTTAATTTCCCATTTCTCAAACTGTAGTGGCAAGTAACATGAAATAAAGTAACATTCCTTCCTTCCCTCCTTCCTTCCCTCCTTGCCTCCCTTCTTCTCTCCTTCTGCCCCTCCCCCTTCTTTCTCCTTTCTTCCTTCTTTCCCTTCTGGCTAGGAAATTGGAATTGCAGGGAAGAACTAGGGCTAGAAAAAGATATAACTTAGGAAAGAAAAGAACCGGGACCAAGAAGACCAATAAATACAGCATCACAGAAGTCCAGTCAAGAATGAATTGACTGTTCGATCTTTTCTTCTGTGGGTGTTGCTGCAGTATCTGTGTCCATCTAAGGGGTTATCTGGAGACAGTAACACCTGTCAATGACCGTGTGAAACAAGCAAGTCCCCATGTGACCACCCGGTAGATGTTTTCCGTGTTTTTACAGATGAATCAGAGGCATCAAGTAACATTAATTGGAATGAGGATTCCAACCCAGGTCTCTATTCAAGTTTAAAGTTTATTATTATTATTAATTATTTTGCTGCTCCATACTCCAATTTTGGTGTTGGATTCATTATGGGCTTGGAAAAAAAAAAGGAGGGGGTCGGGTGGAGGTTGAGTGTTGAAGACACTTCTAACTTCTTACCACAGACACTTTATACCCACCAGACAGATTACTTATCTCCAAGTAAAATGCCAAGTTCATGTAAACGCATACGAACTCTTTATTTCTTTTAGGTAGGAAAGTTACGTTTTCTGAAAATTAAAAAGTAAGACTTGTTAGAGTTTTACTTTATATTTACGAATATGTCCTATTTTTCTATTCTTTTGACCCCAAGTATTTTACTTTATGGGGCCAGTGATATTCGTGTGTGTGCACACGTGCGCACACGCGAGCACGTACATTAGCCTTTAAGTCCCACATGGTTTATTAATGAATCCATATCAGGAACTAAGTAAAAGCCCCAGTGAATTACAAATGAGTAACGTTATTTGGAAGTTTATACAGATGTTACTATAAATGAAGGCAAAAATGACTGAAAGAAAGCAAAAGTCAGGTATAGGAAAAAAATAAATATATACATATAACACATCTAACATACGTGATGAAGATCCATACACGTGAGGCACAGAAAGAGAGAGAATGTGTCATCATTTAAAGGAAACATCTAAATCCATTTCCCATAGAGGTGTGATGCTTTCTCAGAAAACAGCTGTGTGCGGAGGTACCCAAAGGAAAGGGAACACAGGGCTGCGTCAAGTCCTTCTTGCATCAGATATGGCGTCGGCTCCTTTGAAAGAGTTCTGTTGTTTCTGCCTTGATCCAATGTTAACTCTTCTCTTTGGTCCATGAAAAGGCAGGCTTCTTTAGAAATTCTCCATTACGCCCTCTGAGGCTTTCTTTAATTGTCACGTAATTAGCAGTAAGAAAAAATGGGAGGCAAATTGTTTATCCACAAGCAAAAAAAACCACAGGGCTGTTTCAGGCCTTTTTAGAAATCGACAATTGCCCCACTTGCCTGTGTGCGCTTTGAGAAAAGCCCAAAATCCTAGGGGTCCAGCAGGACTTCAGATCACCAGGGGGACACCGGAGAAGTCCCTTTCTCACAGAACACTGGTGAAAACCCAAAAGTGATTTTGAGAAACATTATGCCAACTGACGGAATGAAAATGAGGAATCTTGCTTTTTAAAAACTGATTTCTGCTCAAGATGGAGTCAGGAAAGAGTCAGAGGAAGTATGAGAGAAGGTCCGGTCAGTGTCAGAAAAGAACACTGAAAAAAAGAAAGCCACCCAGGGCAACAGTTAACACGCTGCTGTAATTCCTACTGTCATGGTGGTGGCAGTGCCTGGGTCCTTGTTCTGTGGGGAACACAGTGTTCTAAGACAAATACTATAATGTGGCAACAGAGATCCCATCAAATATATACGCCTTTCATTAATGAAGTCGTTCCGACACCGTTGAGCATCGCAGCCTGAGTTGTTTGAAAAGCTTGCTACTCACAGGGGATAAAGGCAGTCATTATGGGGGAACACATCCATTGTGAAAGGAAGAAAGAAAGGAAGAAAGAAAAAAAGAAAAAAAAAAGACAAACACTACTAATCCGTGCCAGAAACTGCAGGCCTAAGGCAGGGGATGACAAAGCACTGCCCTTCAAAGTGCTTATTGTGCCAGGGCTTCCCAGCGCTTTGAAGACAATCATCAAACCCTTCTAAATGGAACCAGGGAGGCTTCTTGTCATTGATCTCAACAACAAATGTTTGTGTTTCATGGCCAATTTATTTATCCCTCAAAGACTTGAAGTAAAATTGTCATTAAATAGGGTATTTTTAAAGATAAAACTAATTTTCCATCTGAGTAATCATATCCTAAACAATTTGCCAACGAGTTGAGATGGTTTGAAATGGTATTGCAGTGATATATTTAGTAGCTTTTATTATTCCAAGTATGATGGGGTTCGCCATTCTGAAATCAACTAACCCTTGTGTTCTCAGAGTAGTAGTGAGCTTTCACTCGTCCTCGTGAGGTCATGGATGAGCCCATCTTGATATGAAGTTACTACTAATGGTCTCGGATTGAAAACATGGAACAAGCAAATATAGCCCTCTCCTTTTGCGCTAGGGATGATAGGATTTGAATTACATTGAAAATTCTAGATGATTGGGTTGCATCAGTCATTCATTTAGCCACTTTACAAAAGTACTCTGGGCAGAGGACTTAAGAGTTTTTTTCTGAACTTTGCACTGCCTAGTAAGTATGCCCCTATGCTTCCTTGAAAGAGGAGTGAACGGCAAATGCTAGATGACCCCTTCAAGTGTCCCAGCAAGCCAAGTGTCAATGGGTGTGGAGAGGCAATACAAGCAAGCCAATACCTGTGGCCACTCTAGCTCACTCCCTGGACCAGACTTTATAGGGTGATGGTGAACAGCTTTTATCTTTAGGCTTTAAATGTTTCATGAAACAAAAAAATAAATCATAACCCATTTTATATTGAACAAGTACCCATTTAAGATTCTAACTAGATCCATCCATCATCTGGGAAACTGTCTTTCAAAGCTGTCAGCCCAGAATTCGGAGTATATGGATTAAACCCTGGAAGTAAATTCTATGAAAAAGAAATCACTGTAAAACAAAACAAAACAAACAAAGAACAAAAAACCAACAACAACAACAACACTTTTCAGATGGTCAAAACCGGGAGAAAGTACATGACACCCGTGGATGGTGAGGGTGAGGTCAGAAGCTTCTCTCCAGCTTTAGTTGTGACTTACTTAGCAGGACCAAACTGATAAGTGCATATGCTGGTTTTGAGGAATCACATTGCTTAAGGTTTTTGTGTTTGTTTTGTTTTGTTTTCCTGAGGGAGGAGTAGGGACCCTGGGAAAATAGGGTGAAGAAGGTTGCACCCTCCATCTGTCAGACTTCAAAGACTTGGGTCTAGACCAGTGGAGAGAGGGGGCAGAGACAGAAATGTAAGGACCCTTAACATCCAGGACCCTGTGGTTCCCAAAAAACAAATTGTGATATAATATGGGAGAGAGAACCATTTTCTCGATCATGTATTGAAGGTAGCACCATGGGTGCTGCAAAGAAAATGGGCCAACAGTTTGGGGAGCCATGAGACACAGGACCTTCAGCAGACTTCAGAATTTTTGCAGTGGCCACTAGAAGCTGTGGCCAAGTGATGGATCCCCATTAGAGGTGTGGAACATGCGCACACCCGAGGTTTCCCAGGCATAACTGGAAAAAGTGTTAAAATGGACTATGTGGTCAACTAAGCTCCATCTTTGATCCTGTAGAGATGGATGTGGTTTTAAACTGTATGAATAGGGCTCATTGTCATAACCCTGCCTCCTTGTTTTCACATTAGATTTACTATGAAGGTGATTTTAGTAATTATATGAACTAATTTCTGAGAAAAGTCAACTTGGTTTCTCATGAATGGATAATGTACAACATTAACCCTACTGGAAATTGTGTATGCATGGAGAAACTGAAGAGGAGTTGGTCATGGAGTGAATGCTAAACATATTTGGTCCGGGCTGTCCTTGAATTTGGTGACCTTGAACTAGATGCTTTGACTCCAGATTTATTCTTCTGTAGGGTGGAGCCAGTAGTCCCCAGGAGGGTTTGTCCCTGGGGTGCTGTGAGAGTGAGCTCTTGTCAAAGTGCTTTAGTGACTGAAGAATCAAAATAAGAATGAAGATACCCTTTCCATCTTTTTTAAGCCATAAACACAATCTCCCAGGCCATTAATTTGTTTCTAACATTTATTATTTTAGTCCAATAATTTATTTTTTGATTACTGTCAAGTGAACAGTCTGTTTGAATATAGTTTTTAAAGGATGATAGTGACCATGTAACACAACATTGGTCAAAAGTACTTTTTTAAACTTTGAAGCTTACTCCTCCAAAAAATTTTCAAGTAGAGCAAGTCCCAAAATATCTACACATTTGCCATCTCACTCCAATGTAAAGTCGTTGGAAATGCATTGATTGTAGGTTATCAATTTCCAGAGACCCACAGCAGAAAACTCCTCTATTTGAAAAGTCAGAAGAGCCCCTTTGGCCCATGGAGAGGCTACGTGCTATTAGAACAAGTAAAGCCAAGTTAACGATCAGTAGAGGAAAGTGCTGGAAGATGTTTCTAATCATTATAGTTATGCCTGCCCTGTGATACTTGGCTTCTGAGTTTTAATCTTCCTTTTTTTAGCCTATGAATTAAATAATTAGATTACATGAAACTTACAACATAGGAGAAAATAGCTTCTAGGGTAGGTAACACAAACTTCAGGTTTGCTACTTACTGGTGCTGTGACACTGGCAAATTATTTAAATTCAACAACTATGTTTCCTTCTCTTCTTTAAATTTAGGATCAAAATAATATCTATCTGATAGGATTTTTTTGAAAATTTCAAAAGTGAAAAGACATCTAAATGGCAGAGCTCAGTGTCTGACATGGTGAGTTTACCAATGACCCCTGCTGGAAATATCCCATTATATTTTTATGGCCCCACTCTCCAAGAATTATTGGAAACGCTTCCGACTGTTGGACCCTTGGCCCGTGCATTTTTGGACTCCAGTTCTGACAGTGGCCCCACAGGATGTCTTGAGAGTAGATGTTGCTGCTTGCTTTCAATGATTATTAATCAGGGAGCGTTCTTGTTTTTGATCCAAACAGCTTTCTTACAGAACTTGTTATCACCATCCTTTTTGGCCTAGTCCATCTCTTGAGGTAACAGATTCTATTAGTCTAATGTATAAATTAAAGTAGTATCTAATTTCTTTGAATTGATAGAAACTGAAATGTCCCATATAAAGAGGCTTTTTCATAATTGAAGAAGAATCTTTTAAGCACTGGAAAAAAAATAGTGTATGTGTGACTCTAAGAAGTAGAAATATGATGAAACAGGTTGAAATAATAAAGACATTTGTTGTTCATGTAAGTTGGAACCAAGTTTCCGGGCACAGTGTAATCATGGCACAAGCTCTAGTTCTTTAAAATTCTCCGATCATTCTTCTTGTTTTGACTTTGTCCTCAGGCTCATGATCTCTACAAAACCCTTAGCAAAACCCTAGGTGTTATTCATCTTCATCTGCATCCAGCACACACTGCTTCCCATAGTTTTCTCTTAAAAACAGTGAGGCCTTTTCACAGAGAGAGTAAATCTTTCCTAGTGACTTTCTGGTTCAAGCTGACCCAGGCCAATCGCAAGGACAGAAAACATGATTGATCCATCAGAGCCAACTTCTTGAGGAGGGTCAGTTCCCTAAATCACACTGTTGCTAGAATTCCTGGGATTAGGTAGAGTGAAAGGTAGAGAGAGAAATATTATAAGTCTTAAACTCATACTTCAATATTCTTGAGAGAAATCTTTACACAGTGTCCCCACTTTCTACATCCTTAAATGGACAACACCGATCATAATTTAGACTTTTTTTGGGGGGTGGTAGGAATGATGATACAAGGATTATTATTCAGTGATAATCTCAGTAGCGACTGTTTGGGGGGCAAAGCTGTTTGTACCTAAACTAAACAGTTCCTGGCTCTTTTTGAATTTTACTACTGTTCTTCTGAATACTTTGTCCCCTTAATTGTTGTGATGCTAATAAGTTAAGTTCTTGTGATAGATAACCGTCCTCTTCCCAACTTTACTTTGTGATGATGGGAAGTAACACAGAAAATCTTTTAAAGGATCGCACTGAACCGACTCTGGGATTGATGGATGATTCCCATTTCCTGCATAAAATAAGTTGTCTGATGCTCTCAGAATACCAAATACATACAGCAAGTCAGTCACTCTGGACAATACCTGTGCAATTTTGCTCTCAATGGTTGAGTTGTATGGTTTCTAAGGCTCAGTTGTGCCTGTTTCCAAATCTGTACATGCCACTTGTATTTGTGATTATGTTGCATAAAAACTTGAAATATGAGTAAAGCAAAACACAAAGAAGCAAACTAACAATCAAGTGAATTGTTTCTAAAGAGTTAAGGGGGGAAAAAATCTCTAAAAACATTGATGGCTAAATTAGCCATGGGAGAGATGGTTGCAAAAGAGTGAAGAAAAATGACAAACTAGAGAAAGAGTCTACATTCATAAGATTTTGCAGGGGTCTTTCCACTCTTGTTCTACTTTAAAGAATCCCAAACTGGCAATGGTAGAAGATGCATTATTCATGTGATTCGTACAGGAAACGATGACAACCTTCAATCAGCAGATCCACTCTCAAAAAGGGCCATGGCCCTGTATCTAGAGCTTGGTGAATGAACACACACTGACATACTTTAAGTTAAAACCAAATGTTAAAACTATTCATCCTCTTGTATAAGTACGCTCTTTAACCAGCTGCTTCGATTGACCAACCACCTCCACATTAGGCAAGAAGGCTTTATGGTCTATTGGAAGGATGAAAGTGTGGAAGGGTGTGCGTGTGCGTGGCAGGGAAGACAGTTGTTGGGCTATAGGGGTTCAGAAAGCTAAGTCCTCATTCAGAGCAAGACAATTTGTAAAGTGAATCAAAGATCATATAAATGTGTATTGTTTAGTACTTTAGAACAGTGACTCAAGAACACAAGGCTAAAGTTTAAAAAGCCTTTATCTTTGAGACATGGGACTGTTGCAGTGTGCGGAATGCATAGAAGGGATTGGTTTCTTGTATTATATGCTTGTTACTTCTGATTTTTTAATGGGGTGCAAGTTTTACTCTTATAATTATGAAAATATTAACCAACCCTGATTTTTTTGGAGGGGCAGCTGGCTTTTAACATAGCCCCCAGTGAACCTTCCTTCCTGGTATTCACACGCTAGCATGATCCCACATTCCACTTTGTCTCAGGGTTGACCTGTGTGACCAATAGGGTGCTGCAGACATGATGGTGTGTCACATCTGAGACAAGTTATAAAAGAGCCTTTGGTTTCTGTCTCTATTTCTGGCTCTCTCTCTCTCTTTCTCTCACCACACACACTCCCTGGGAAAGCCGGCTGCTGTGTCATGAGGAGCCCTATGGAGAAGCACACATGATGAGGAACTCAAGCCTCCTGCCAAATTCTTTAAGTCTTACTTATTTATAATTTTTAGAGAACTGTACCTTCCTTTGAGTTACTGTGGGATTCAGATATAAAATAGATAAAGTTCAGGATAAGAAATCAACCCTAAATCATAGCTGACACTAGTATTATTGGTGTATTTATTAACCTCACCAAAGTCACGCAGCTTGTATGTGGCGGAGAGAGGATTCCAGAACAGATTGGTCTGCATCCTAAACCCATTGCCTGTCCACTGTCCACTCGCGTGCACAGATGTCCATGGAAAATTTGAGTCAGTTTTCCTCCTTTTTTGTTGTGTATTTATGTAGATTATAGGAATCTCTGTAATTCTCTTCCAATGACTCCTGCAGGGTCTTCCGCTGAGTCAAAGGGATGCATGCCAATGTAAGGCAGAGTACTGGAGGCAGGCTATATGGAATGGCATATTTACAGGAAGCAATAGAGAAAGAAAAGGTAAATATGGAGCATAGAGACTGTGAGTGAAGAGAAGAGTGGAGGCACCATGCTAAAAAGACAGAAGGGGTGGGTCACAGGAACAGAAGGATGGTTGCAAAGGGACAGAAGCCAGGTGAGTGCAGGCATTCAGGGTGGTTCTGATCAGCAGCATGGACAGAGATCTTGATGAATATCACTAGGAGAAAGACCAACCAGGAACTTCATGTGGATTTGAACTCAGAGTCAGGAGGCTGCATTGAGGCCAGCAGGGCTAGGGAAGTTGTTAAAATGGAGCCAAAAACACATGGCAAGTTTGGTAGGAAGTTGGAGGAGCTCCTCTTAGCTGGGAGGTGGAATTGAAATGAATCCAGCAAGAGGATGGGGGCCCAAGAGTGAGAGATTGGGAGGAAGCCTGAATGCAGTGGAGGGGGACGGCAGCAGGGGCGCCAAGAGGAGCTGCTAGAAAATTACACTTGGTCTTGTGAGTTGATTACACTTGGTCTTGTGAGTTGATTATACTTGGTCTTGTGAGTTGATTACACTTGGTCTTGTGAGTTGATTATACTTGGTGTTGTGAGTTGATTACACTTGGTCTTGTGAGTTGATTATACTTGGTCTTGTGAGTTGCGTATCAGGAGGCTGATTGTTTCATTTCAGGTTTACATACCCCTTAAAATGTGGCACAAAATTGTGGCACTTAAATTATTAGACGAGCTGGATGGAATGAGATGCCCAAGACTTGGGGAAGAGGCATCTGATGTCAGCAGCACAGAATTTCGGAAAGGATCATCTTTCCTTCCATGTGCGAAGTCACCAGCCACGGTGTACGCTGGCGTCCTGAAGGTAAGAGGACAAGGCAAGTGCAGGACAACTGTACCTGCTGGGGACAGTCTTCTCTGGGAGGGCCTGGCAGGAGTGGTGACTGGGACACACCTTGATGAGGTGTGAAGAAAGAAGAAAAGCAGACATTCACATAAGCCCAAGTGAGAAGCAGAAATGACATGCAAGAAATATTGCATTGACTCCGGAGTATGAGCCTCCTGATGGCAGGAGCTCTGGTTTAGAGCTTTGGTCCTAACACCAACAAAGGTCTGACACAAAAAGCACAATAAATATTTAAGTGAATGAACAAATCAATGAATGAACCAACAAATGGCACATCTTATGAATCTGTGAAATATGAAGCCGGATATGTGGGTCTGCATACACGGGAGAGGTCTTGGCCCCGTGTAGATGTGGGAATAATTAAATTAAGGGTTTGGACACATTTCCAAGGAGAGACTGAAGGATGAGGGACCTACAGAAACATAAAAATTCAAGGAATTGGAGTTTTCATGGAAGCTCAAGGAAGTGTCTCTGCAAGTGGTAAGAATCTAGGGAAGAATGTTAGAGAGATCGTGTGTAGAAGAAGAGAATGCTCTAAAGAAACAAATCCCACAAAAGTAAAAAGACCAAGGAGGATATTGACTGAAAAATATCTGTTGGATTTAGCAACAAGGAGGTTATCTATAACTTTTGGGAGACCCATTTCACCAGAGCAGTGGAGGCAGAAATCAGATTATTCTGACTCAGGAAGTTGAAGGAAAATTAAGAGTCTATATATCAATTTGCAGACAGTTGGCATCTCTACCATGATGAGTCTTCCAATCCATGAACACAATATGTCTTCCCATTTATTTAGATCCCCTTTGATTTCTTTCAGCATACAAGTCCTATGCATTAGGATTTATACCTAAGTATTTCATTTTTTGAGTGACTGTAAATGGTTTCAGTTTTTTAATTTCCTTTTCCACATATTCAGTGACACTGTGTGGGGGTGGCTTTTTTACTGCTGGGCAGTGGTGACAGTCCTGTCTCCACTAGGCTTCTGGGGCCACCAGCCCCGGCAGGGAGGCAGAGGGGAGGGCTGCCTCATGACTGCCAGGTGGGGCTGGCTGGCGGGCTCCCCACGTGGTGTTCCTGGATACCATGAGCCTGGATGGAGCTCATTATTGGTTGGTGGGGGATCAAGGGTATCAAGGTACCTTGTAATAGCTTCATGCAGATACAAGCCTGGGCTCCCCACTTGGCCTTAGATAGTGTGGGTTGGGGCCAGGCTACAGTTTTTACTGTGGTGCTCTGCTGAAAGAAGCAGAGCAGTCATTGTTTAAATTAGTTTAGTTTGCTGACTTGCTAGGCTGCCCTTGTCCTGGTCTTGGATGGGCTCCTCTCTCTGCATCTGTTGCTGTTTCCAGGTTGCCCATTTCTTGAACTCCAACTCTGAGATAGAAGAGAAAGAAGAAAACCCAGGACACTGCCTACCATAGAGGTCCTCAGAGATCTACCTGTCTCCTTTCTACCTCGAAGAACTTTCTTAGGTTTGTTTTGTATATAATGTCCAGGCTTCTCACTTTACTTAGTAGGAGGAATAGGAAAAGGTATGTCTACCCCATCTTTCCAGAACTGAATTCCGCTCCCCAGACAGTTTTTAAATTCTTGTCCCTTTTCCCAAATCTAGGTTGCTCAACTAGACTGTCCATTGAGCCCAAGGCAGGTGACTTTGCCTTTCTGACTGTTCACCTGGGGGTCCCACAAGAAACTTAAATTCAACATGAATATGTGGGCTCCCTCCCCTGCTCTTCAACCCCCCTCCCTTCACTCTGTCATCACCATATGGCCATCTGAGCCAGAAACCAGAAGCTAATCGTCCTCGTGCTTTTCTTTCTTCACCTGCCATGTCTTAGCCATCCAAATACTTAACTCCCGCCTGCCTTTCTCACCCATTACCTCTGTGGATGTCTCTTTATTCAGGCTCTAGTCACACTTAAAATTTATAATGTCCCCGAATGAAGAATTCATATCAACTTCTGTTCTCATCATGCTTCGCTTCCTTGTTTTAGTTAATATCACTCTCATTTTCTTATTCCCAATTGTCAAAATGGTCACTAGATTTTTCACTCACCTTGCCCTACTTCCAACAGTCCCGGGTTTTATCATTCTACGATGCTTCCATCTTTCCCATCAGCACCTGCCTGTCTGTTTCCACTGCCATAATCCAGGTCTTCATCCCCTCTCATTTATCTTTTTAAAGTTACCTCCTATTTGCTCGCTCCTCCTCCAATCCAGGGCAACCCTTCTTGTGCAATATCTAGTCAATTTTCCTGAAGCCCTGTTTCTTCACTTGCTCTCCCTGCTTCAAAGTCTCCAACGACTGTCTGTGGCCAGTGGAATTGTATCCAGGGGTTTTAGTTTGATCTTCAAGATCCTCCACACTCTCTTCGTTTATTCTGAGTTTCTTCCCTGAGTTTTGTTTATTCCTCTCGGCTGGACCCGGCAGGTCCCTGTAGCAACCCCAGGCAGGTTATGAATGATCAGCTCAGCCTGAACCACTGCTTGAACTCAACAGCAGCACAGATCATGTTGCTTGGTTTATTACTTCTGGCCTTCGCTGCGTGAGATGTGAGGTGAAGAAGGGAGAAAAATATAACAAAGCGAAGATGAGTGATGTGAGAAGATGTAGACAAAAAATATTAACTCTGTGTTGAAGTGATCCTCATGTAAACAAGAAGGCCGGGTAGTTCTTCTCCCAGGCAGGGGAGGGAAGGGCAGGCCCACAGTGGGCCACGCATGTGACTTCAAAGATAGGAGCACATCAGCTGGCAATAAATATTTATAAAATGAGACGTAGGTATTTAGACCATTAGCCTGCCACATACTCCTTCTCCACAATGAAATATGAAGCCTAAATCATGACAAAGACAGGCAGAACAAATAATAGGGGACCTAAATTTAGGCCTGAGTCAATGTTCAGGCTCAATCTATACACACAAGCATTATAGCCAAAACCAGATTTTCAAATGGCCACCACTCTTTTCCATTCATTTCCCTTTGTTTCTATCTTTTTTTTTTTGAAAAGGAAAATCTCTTCTCTCAACTCACAGCATCTTTTCTTTTGTCACCGCCCTTTGTCATACCCAGTAAGACTGGAGACATTCTTGCCTTGTCAAGTCATGTGATTCATACGTTAAAATGGAGGAAAGAGGCACCTGATGCTGTTTTCATCCAAGCCAAGCTTCCAAACTTCCATCAGAGTCTATGCTAAGGGATTCCCAGCTAAGTGTCCAGGGCAGAGACTTCTTTTTCCACTGATCTTCCTATAAATTCATCTCACGCCATCGCGAACTAATAAGCTTCAGGACTGAACACAGACTCTTATGTGAACAGAGGGTTTGGGTGAGGTTCAGAGTTAATTCCAAATTCTGGCCTTTCCCAACTCCTTGTTGATAAAAACGAAATGTTCCACGTTCTGTCCTTTGAGATAAGGGGAAGCAAAAAACTAATGAGACAAGCCAATTGGGCTAAGTCGCTAAAGACCAGCTAAAGGGGCTGTAACAGCTGAGAGATTGAACAGGCTGTCTCTCCCAAAGGAAATAAATTCCTCTTCCCGGACCCTGGGGGGTGTCTCCGTCTTCCAAGCATGGCTGCAGTGGGGCTGGTCGCCCTGTCTGGGGGACCGTCCAAACTCTATCATGGAGTGAGGTTTTCTATGTACAGATGTATGCACTAAGCCATGATAATCTCGAGACTTATGGGGTATGGTATGGATGAGCAAGCCCACCCTTTAGAGCAAGATTGAGTCTCCCCCTAGATGATCTTGAACCAGTTATTTGAAATTTGGGGCCTTTAATGGTCTCACCTAAAAAAAAAAATGGAAGTAATACTGGGTTCTTTGCTTTTGTGAGGGTTAATTGGTGCAGCTCTATGCACGTTTATGACTGTCCTTGTTCCTGTGGGTAGGGATAGCCGAAGCAATATGGGACTTGCTGACAATGCTAGGCCATTGACGAGAAGGGCAAGTTCAAAACCCTGATTTCTGTGTTCTATCGCTTCTTACCATGGTATCATTCAATAAGTGTATTATCAAGTTTTCAAAAACATTTTCTCATCTCCTACCTCATTTGTATCCTTAACCGCCCAGTGAGGTCAGGTAAGAGAATTGTGATCATTCCCTTGTGACTGAAGAAAATATTACATATACAGAAAAGTGTGGCCCAAAGCCACACTGATCTTTTGTTTAGAGTCAAGTCAAGAACCTTCTTTACATTGTATATACAGTATATACAGTGGTTAAGTTCAGTGGAATTACAAATTCTACCAGCAAAGCCCTTTTTGGTGGAACAAGAGGAATTAAGAAATTCCCAGACAAGAAACCTTTGATTAATGGCATCCATTAAACCCTTTGTAGTCCTAATGTGAAGTTCACCGGATACCATTTCTACACATCTACAATGGGTCACTGTAAAATCCTTGAAAATGTATCCTTTAAGTATGAATATGATTAAAATCTGTCCCTTCTGTAATTCTCCTTCCTGCAGGATTTTAAGCCTCGTTACTAATTTGTAAATGCCCATATCAAAGCCGAACAGAGTAAAATCACCTTGGCCCTGGACTGCCTGCCCCCATGAAATGAAGGATCCAGAACGCCAGACACCTGTTCTGCATCCTGCCTTTGCTACCCCGCAGGCTCCATGACCTTGGCCAAGATATCAACCTTATGAGCCTCCACTTCCTAATTTATAAGATATTGATGAGGTTGATGAGGAGGCTGATAACTACCTCTTAGGAATATTCTGAAAAGTAAATGAAACAGTGGTTGAAAGTGGCGAGGATACTGGACATAATAAACAATCAATCAACATTTGTTTATTTTACTTCCTCCCACATATTTTCTTCTGTATATCTTTCTTGGGCTGAAATCAATAGACCTAATCCCCCTTTTGGTAATTCTTAGAAAGCTTGGATTTCCTCCTTATGAAGTAGGATTTTAATTGGATCTCTAAATCTTGCACTCAATGCCCCAGCCATTTAGCTGAATGAAGAATTTCTATGACAATTTCTTATAAGAATATCTTTAATATTTTTGAGATTTCTAGAGTGTTGATGAGCTTTTTGGAGAGAGGGTTTAGTTTGTTGCTTTGTTTTTTTAAAAAAATTCTAGTTGATAAGATTTGTAAAGACAGCTGGTCTATCATAGAGACTCCCCAGAAGTGTGAAAAAGAGACCCCCTGAAAAAAAAGTCTGACCTGGAATCCAAGTACCTGAATTGAAGAGCCCTTCTGGCAAGAAATCAAATCTGTCACAAGCTAGAATGGTTGTTTTTTCACACTCTATTGGAGGAGAGGAAAGTGGCCCACCTGTGGAATAGCCAATAATTTAGTAAGAAGAGAGCAACTAAAAATAAGAAATCAAGAATGTCTTTATAGAAAACATTTCATGTCCTTAAATACCCATCAAAGTTTATAAGAAGCATATAGAGTAGTCCCCTCTTACCCACAGTGTGAGTCACCCATGGTCAACCACGGTCCACAAGCAGATGATCTTCCTTGTGATGTATCATCAGGTCAGTAGTGACTACATCATAATGCCTCCATCATTCGCCTCACTTCACCTCATCACACAGCATTTTATCACCACACATCACCACAGGAAGAAGGTGAGTGCTCTACAGTAAGATATTTTGAGAGAGAAAGAGCGACCACATTCACATAACTTTGATTGCAGTAACTATTCTATTATTACTTATTGTCATTAACCTCTTTCTGTGCCTAATTTATAAATTAAACTTTATCATAAGTATGTATGCATAGGAAAAAACATTAGCATATAGAGTGTTCCGTACTATCTGTGGCTTCAGGCATCCACTGGGAGTCTTGGAAGGTGTCCCCCATGGTTAGAGGGGGTTACGAAATGTAATTAGGCACCCTAGCCTTTTTAGATCCCAAGACTTTTTAAGATGCGGAGAAATAACCAAGTCAGAAGTTTCTGCTTCCAGTGGGTAAAAATTTAAGTTTATCTTTGGGGTGTGTATACGTGTGTATTTACATATACCTATATACATATTAACACTAGGGTATACTTATTAAGTTAATGTAACGTGAGAAGCCACTCTTTGGGATATTGACTGAAGCCTTGAAGAGGGCTGAAGATCTGCAGTTAAGCATTCTACTTAATCATATAAACTGAGGGCGAATTTTATGTGAACGTCATCTCTGCAGACTATAGTACTTTTATGGTATAGCCATTATTTATCTCTTGTAGATGTAGACTCTTCTGTGCCTATACAGTTATTGCATATACTTCTGGAGTCATGTATTCACTCTTGACAAAAATACATTAAATGCTTACTATGGATTAGCCACTATTATAAAACAAGAGATACAGCAGTGAAAGAAAGTATAAGAATCTTTGCTTTTCAAGGAACATTCTAGTATGGGAAGAGCATCATATATTAATATACCATATATGTTAGTTAGTATATTAGTATAGAATATGAGTATAGAATTATTGGTAGAACTGAATGTGTACAAGACTTAGAAATGGGAATAGAGATCACTTGGTGTCCTTTCAGTGGAATGTCTTGTTTGAAAGGTCTTCAGGTGATTATCTCAATCTATAAGGTGTGTACCTTGATCGACTTTGATTGACTAGGTTATTTTACAATTCTGTTAGAATTTAATTTGCAGAAACTTATAAATTCTTATGAGACTGCAAAGGTTTCCTACCCATAGCAATGCAAATACTTCCTGCGAATGGCAATGCAAATGAATTTTGTTAAGTAAAGAATATAAATCTCTGCAAGAATTCTCAGGAAACTGTTTTGATAATTTACTGATGAACTAAAGAAAATCTTTGACTTGTTTTTATTTTATATTTATAGGAGAGTCATGATTTTACCTTTTTGAAAATGATATATTAGCATCATCTGCATACCTATTTATATACAATATTATGTAGTATGTAACATGGCATACGATAAGGTGACATGTACTGTGAAGAAAAATTGTGCAGGAAAAGGAGAAGAGAGGACAATTCCAGGCAGAGGCAATCACCAGTGCAAAGGCCCAAGATGCAAACCCTTCTGAGGGCAAACCATTAGAAGCCCAGAGCAGATGAGGTTGGAGACACAAGGTGGGAGAGGCAGGTATGATCTGCCCTTGCAGAACCTTATAAGACTTGAAGCTTTTCTCTGAGTAACATGGGAAGCATAAACCAGTCTCTAACAGTTCTAGGGCCCAGGTGAGAGGACAAATGGAAGCCCATACCCACACCCTGACCCCATCTTTTGGCTTAGAGGTGTCCATAGGTCCTCCACAATTTAACCTGGAGAAGACAGCAGAGACGGGGCTCTCACTGCGGGAGAAGTGGTCTGGGGACGTTTGGTCAGAGAATTCCTCTTCAGAGTACTCATCTTGCAGTGGATTTTGGGGGAGGGAAGTGGGAACTCTGCATGGTCGCCTGTTTTGGCTCTAAGACTAGGACTAGAGAAAGCTCGGAGGATTCTGAGCAGAGTCGTGAAATAACAGGACTTAAATGGTAAAAGAATTTCAGTAAATTACTCAGTGGAAAATATAGTAGGCTCCCCTCGCCCCTTGTGTGGGGGATATGTTCCAAGACCCCCAGTGGATGCCTGAATTCATGGATGGTGTCAAATCCTATATATACTATGCTTTTCCCTAGAGCTATGGTAAAGTTTAATTTATGAATGAGACACAGTAAGGGATTAACAACAATAACAATAATAAAACAATTACTGTAATGAAAGTTACGTGAATGCATTGTCTTTCTCAAAATATCTTATTGTACTGTCCTCACCTTCTTCTTGTGATGACGTGAGGTGATAAAATGCCGGGTGATGAGGTAAATGACATTGTAGGCACTCTGATGTAGCATTAGGCTATTACTGACCTTCTGATGAAATGTCAGAAGGAGGATCATCTGCTTCCAGACATGGTTGACCCCAGATAATGAGGGACTACTGGATACTGCTAGAGATGGGAAAATCAGGGCATGAAAAGGGGCAAATTAGGAGCCTCCTTCAATAATCCAGGCAAAAGGTGCTCGGAACATATGATACCAGTGGAGGGGGTGAGAGGAGCTCAGATTCTGGCTATGTATTGGAAACCACTAACATGATGCACTAGATATGGCTCTCGGACAAAGGGAGAATTCAGAGATGACCAGAATTCTGGCCTGATAACATGGAAAGAGGGAGGAGTTGTCACAGAATGAGAAGAACGTGCAGTAAACTTTGTTTCTCCTTCAACATGGTTTTTTTTCCTCTTGTTCAAGAGAGGTGAGGTGGGGATAGAGAGGACTTGGGGCACTTGATTGGGGTATTCTTCATTTTTTTTGGAGCCTGGTTTTTGAGACTGGTGTTCAGGAGAAATTCTCACTTCGGGAGGTACCTAGCCTATTCAAGAGAACGAAAATCTGGGAGTGAGGTTGTGATATCATCCTCCTTGGTCCTAGAGCCCTTTGTCATGGGTGCAAGTTGTTTGCTGAGTCTTTCTTCTTTTCAGGTTTCCCCCCAAATTCCAGCAAAGTCTCTGAGAGGTTGGAACCCAGTCTTCCCTATCACTTTGGGGAACTAAGTAAAGGGCCTGTGCTCAAAGTTGAGACAAAGCAATGGAGAAAACAGTAACACTTTGAAGGTTCAAGGCATCAAGAGCTGACCTACCATGAACTTTTCATAAGAAAACCACACCATCTATTCGAAGCAAGATGTCTCCTCAGATGGAAACAACAACAGGATGGAACCACAGCTCATTCTTGGAGAGGGTAGCCCCAGGCAGAGGCTGGAAATCCCATGATCAATTCAGATGGAAGCTGCTGCTCTCATATCTTAAGTGGTGAATTCTCACAGACCAGTGCAGTCAGGGGGACACCTGACCTATTTCACAACTAATGAGAAATAATCACATGTAAACAAAAATAGAACAGCTTGAGCTAAAAAAAATATTTCTAAAAATTAATAGGAACAGTAAAAACACTAAAATACATGGTGAGGTTGGAGTTTCGTGCTGACATTGGAAGACCACCCGAGTGCAGTCTGTGAGCAGATGCACTTGGGATCAAGCTATAAGAAGCATATGTGTCCATCTCAGGAAATCCTATCTGAAGACAAGATCATGACACACTGGGGGTCTCTTGACTCTTCCAAAATTAAGACACACTGAAGACCCCTTTACTCTCTGTACTTTCCTGGAGATGGGATATTTATTCAGTCTTGTATCTGGGGGATTTTATAAGATTTTGTTCTTTGCAGTGTTTTTATGTTATAGCCTAAACTCTATAAAAAAATATTCTGACCTCATCATTGACTATGTTTTTTTTTTTTTTAAGATTTTATTTATTTATTTCACAGCGGGAGAGAGATCACAAGGAAGCAGAGAGGCAGGCAGAGAGAGAGGGGGAAGCAGGCTCCCTGCTGAGCAGAGAGCCCGATGTGGGCCTCTATCCCAGGACCCTGAGATCATGACCTGAGCCGAAAGCAGAGGCTTTAACCCACTGAGCCACCCAGGCGCCCTCATCATTGACTATGTTAAACTCACTTCCAAGTCAATGATCTTTCTTTGACTTTCCTGTTCAGGTGTCACTATGTCAATACCTCTTATTTTGAAATGGAACAGCTTATCATACCGTCAATTCTATATCATGCAACAAAATTTTCCACTTTCCAGCCTTATACTTATACCCAGGTTTTGCTTTTCCTCTCCTGTTTAAAAGGTAACATTTGTTGACACTCAATGATCCTATATTTTTGTCTGCTATATCAGAGGGAGAGCAAGTCATGGTGTATTAGTTTCCTAGAGCTGCCATAACAATTTACCACAAAAGTAGAGGCTTAAAATAACAGAGATTTATTCCTCCATAGTTCTGGAGGCCAGATGTCCAAAATCAAGGTGTCAACAGGGTTGTGCTTCTGCTGAAGATTCAGGAGTAGAATGCTTCTTGTCTCTGGCAGCCTCGGGTGGCTTCTGGCATTCTCAGTCTTTGGCTACATCTTCACATGGTCTTCTGCTCTGTGTCTCTGTATGGACTGCGTAGTTCTTTTTTCTTTCTTCTTCTTCTTTTTTTTTTAAAGATTTTATTTATTACTTGAGAGAGAGAAAGAGATAGAGTAAGTACAAGCCTGGGAGAGAGGCAAAGGGAGAGGGAGAAGCAGACTTCCCCCTGAGCAGAGGCCCCAACAAGGGGTTTGATCCCAAGACCCCACAATCATGACCTGAGCCAAAGGCAGATGCTTAACTGACTGAGCCACCCAGGGGCACCTATGTCTGTATTTTTAATCTCCCTCTACTGTTCTCTTATAAGACACTTGTCATTGGATTTAAAGCCAGATAATCCAGGATGAAATCCTCTTGAGGTCCTTAATTTTATTTACAAAGATCCTTTTTCCAAATAAAGTCACATTACTAAGTTTAAGGAATTAGGACTTGGATATATGTCTTTGGAGGTCACAATTCAACTCATTACACTTGGTCACTGGGGGGAAAGTTCACTCCTCAGAGGTCCTCATTATCATATAGGTTATCAAGAGTGATGGTACCAATGTGAAGGTTAGGAAGGAACAAACTTCACTGGGTTCTAGGATGAGCAGTTGTGGTGTGGGGTCTGCTCTTCAGTAAGCATTTAAATCATCCTAGGCCAAACACGAGTATTCCTTCTTTGTTGTAAAATTATGAACCAGGGGCATACGATGTGCAAAGCAGTTCACTTAAGAATGATACACAACTCATGCTTAGACTCACCTTTTTATGCTTCATATTTTTAAAAGCAGAAAACACTTGAAATTTTGAGCGTGGTAAGATTTACCAGGTGTCTGAAGGAATGATGTAGCATCTTGGAAGGTACATATTGTCTGGTGAGATGTCGTCAGGACTTCAAAAATGATCGCAACCGAGCACATGGTGGTGAGAGCATGCAAGGGCGTGATGACCGCAGACTGCAACTGATTCAGACAGAAAGCCTCCAAGGGACAGAAAGCCAGAGCTTGAACTGAGGAACAGTAAATGACTCTATTAGTTAAGGTAGAGATACTATAAGTAAATATAGTAATATGAGCCTGACATTTTGAACAAGTTTTATTAATTATGTGAATTAGTACAGTGAGCCCTCCAATGCACATCTATAACTTTCATTGGCCAGATGGGTTACGGTCCCAATAGAAGACTTTGACTCAAAGTATGTTCATGTGTGGGTCTGTGTGCTAACATATGCTCATCATTTAGTCAAATGCAATGCACTCCTTCTTCTGTAAGAAATAACTTGTGAGTGGCCAAAATTTGAAGCACATGTTGCCATAATAAGATAGGGTACCAAGGAAGAATTTACTAATGTGATTAGCAAAGATCTAGGGGTTTCTAAGAAATTCTAGTATATGTAGACATTCTGGTACAAGGACATGAAAATTGATGAATGTTTTTGATTTAGAAGTATAATACTTAAATTATAGTACAGAACTGAGTTATAAATCTATTAAGAATTAGAAATGGCAAAATGGGTAGGATTTTGAGATATCTCAATGACACTCAGAGCCAGTGGATCAGGAATGTTCCACAAGGGATTGGAAAGATATGGAGTTGAAGAGACAAGGACGTATTCCTGGGAGTATTCCTGTCCCATTCCACATGAATTAATTCTGACCAATAGTATTGACAGGTCTGTAAGCCAATACTGATTTAGGTCAGAGTTACAACGAAAACTGTTTTCATTGAAGCCAAGTTTAGTAGCCCAATTCTTGTGGCACTGCCTGAAATTAACCACGTAAGTACAAAAGACACCTACCAGTTTTCCTTTTATTTAAAATTCAGATGATAAAATGGAGTTGGCCAAAGATTCCAAAGAGGTTGCAAAGGTGGGAAATTGGTGTGGTGGCAGGATTCCTTTAGGAACCAGGCACATAAAAATGGTCTGTAGACCATCTTCCAAGGAAGCAAGCTGATGTTGAGGCAAGGGTAGAACACCAGGGGTTTGAATTCACTGGTTCTTATATTTTTCTGCACAAAGTTGAACAATGAAAGTGATTTCCACTAACAGTTATGACCCTGCCCCTTCACAGTAAGCAAAAAACTGACATGGGGCTGGTAGCCTTTGTTAATAGACTCTTGTAACTGAGTGTTAGGGAGGAGGAGAGAGTGAAGCTGGTTGGTGAATTAAGTCATTTCACGTTTTTTCAGTTGACTAGTAGGGATGTCGAGGAGGCCCCACGTGGATATTATCTCAAGAGTTGGGTTAAATGACCACCATGAGGTACGATCATTTAGAAAGTTGTTTTATGCTCCAGAAGCCAAGTAATTTAATGGTATCATTGACATACACAGTGGGAACTAGTTTTTGAGGGGCAGGGGAACCCCAGGTCTAGAAACCTATTCCATTCGTCTTTCACTCCACTTTACCTCCCTTGGGATTTCCTGAGGCAGAATTTTTAACACTGCATGAAGCAATTGCTTGAAACATTTCGAAAGATCACTCATCTATCACAAAGATTGGGGAAATGCTGCCTTAGACCCAGGAACTGATTTCATATCCTTTTTTTTTTTTGTTCATTGTTCTGCTGTCATGCTATCTTTTTCTTTTCCTCCTCTCTCTCCTTTTTTTTTTTTGTTTTTGTTTTCACACTTTCATTTTACAGGTTTTGTGTGTCATTTTCCCCTAAATTACATAACCATAATGACTCTACTATTAAGGTTAGCTCAGCCTCACCCTTGGGAGAAATAGTTTCATGTTTTTGTTGTATATCCACCCACAATTTACGTCATCAGAGAGCTTGCCCCATAACCCATTATCACCTCTTCAACCTCATTTTTTCCCACTGTAAAACCAATTTTCTGTTGCCTTGACTATGAAGCCTTCCTAGTCCATTTACGTAAGATAGTCTTTCCTCTCTGCCCTACTGAAATTACAACCCATTGTTTCCCTGCTCGTGCCCCTGGGTTTACCTTCCTCCTGGCCACCTGGACCCGTTTTCTAGGGAGTGGAGCTCTCTCTCAAGTCAGGTAATTCTCCTGCACTTCTCCATCCTGAAATGTCAAGGGCACCTGCCTGGTCCACCAGGCCATCTCAGTGAACACTGACCCTCGATGGAGTGGCATCACAGCTTCGAGACTGTCCACACGTCCACCCACCAGAACTTGTCTGTACCATCATGGTGGAAGAGAGATTTGTTGTGGGAAGAGAACTTTGATTGAGGGGTTCCTTCTCTGTTTGATTATGACTATTCTAGAGAGCTCTCTCTCTGCTCGCTCTCTTTCCCTGATCATTGTTAAAGAAGCTGATTTAGAAAACTACTGGTTATTACTTATTACTTAATCTTTTTAAAAATTAAAATTCTTAAAAAAATCAAATAAGGTGAGGAGCGCCCAAGAAACCTAGCCCCAGAAAGATGTAAGACCTTAACAGGTAGCTTGCCTGGTCAGCGTTTCTCTCCATCTAGCTCTTTTGCTTTCAGTTACTATTTGCAACAGCAAACTAAATTAAAAAGGGTAAATCATAGAAGGTTGCCTACTACGCCTCCATAGAAAGCTTGTTTCTCAAGAGTAGGGAGCCCAGGAGTATCTCACTAGTATATTCTGCTATGTACCCCTAAGCTCTTATTGCTGCTAGTGTGTATTGAGCCAGATTCCTACCAGGCTCTCGCTGAAGCTGAACCCTGCTTTATCACTCCACTGTCGCTCATTATTGTGGCAGTTCTGTAGGTGAGGAAAACATACTTTCGCTACTTGTAGAAAACCTCGGTCTCATTTTCCTTCTGGAGAGCTGTGTCTTCATTTCACATGGGCATATCCACAAATTAAAACTGTGAGAGTCTTTCTGTTTTCTCATCACATAAGCTGAGTTTGGTTATGCTGCTGAGTAAGTATCAGGAGTAGAGAAAGCAGTCATTCCTAGGATGGATGTCAGCCTGGAAGGGAGATCTCTTTCCTCAGGCCTCCCTCAGTCAGGACTGTCTTTGCTTGTATGATTCTCTTCCTGATCTGCATTCCCCTGTAGGAACAGAACGCGACACCGATGCTCCACTGTGGTTTGACACACATGCCCTGGATGAACGGGGGCCCTCTTGTCTATCCACATTTAAGTCTGCAAGGACTAAAATAGATCCAAGGAAAATTTTTCTCCAAACTTCTTAGATTTGTGGCTAGTGCCCTCCTGAAAGAATAATGGAGAAATTGTTCATTAAGTGCCTGGTATGCTCCTAGGAACTGGCTCCGGTTCTGTGGAATGGGGGTGGGGTAGGGAAAAAGACACAGTCCTCTCTGCCAAGGAACAGACATGGCTGACCTTTCCAGTGGGCAGATGTACCAGCTGCCAGCATCTCCGCCCAGCTGACAGCCCCAGTTTCAGAAATGGCACCATTAGTTTAATTCCTTTGGAAGCCTTTTTAATCTGCAAACACTCCATATTACCACCTCCCCACAATAAAATGTAGATAGGTAGATTCTCTTGGAACTGGTCAGTTCAGCAAAAGCAAAGACCAATGGAAATGGAATTTAGGTTTCCTAAATTGTGGATAAGTGAGTGTTTATTTATTTTTTAAACTTTTTTTTTCTAGTAAAGTTCTGAGTTTATCAAGTATGGATTTTAAAATACAACATTCCATAAGGCAGGATATTAATGTATTTCTTTTGCCTGCCATAATAAAAATTTTCATGAGATTCTCTGTATAAGTGACTCTTGGAACTCTTAGAAATGTGAAGTTTTATGAAAAGCATTCACATACCTTCTAATAGGGGTGCCTGGGTGGCTCAGTGGGTTAAAGTCTCTGCCTTCAGCTCAGGTCATGATCTCAGGGTCCTGGGATCGAGCCCCGCATCGGGCTCCCTGCTCAGTGGAGAGCCTGCTTCCTCCTCTCTCTCTGCCTGTCTCTCTGCCTGCTTGTGATCCGATCTCTCTCTCTGTGTCAAATAAATAAATAAAATCTTTAAAAAAAATACCTTTTAATAATTATCTACACATGAAGTACACCAAAATGTACTCAGAAGTACAGAAACTCTTCTTATTTGGAAAACCATTTTGGCAATTTTTTTAATATGATGAATTTAAGTTCAAGGCAGAAATTAAAATGTGTGAGTTCCTATTGATATGGTCCCAAGTATTGTCAAAGTCTATAAATGTATCAGAAAGCTATCTCAGACACAGCAGAAACAGAAGCAAGCAAACATTCACAAATGTGAATGGCTGAGGTAAAATGGAGGCTTCCTTCTGTTGAATTGATGATAGAGTAGCTTAAAAAAAACCCCACCGCTTTGCAGAAATACAGCAATACAGTGTAGAACTCAGTTTCAGTGTGATTTCTGTTAGTTGTTGGAAGCCTATTACAGATCTTATGGGTGTTTCAATAAACATTTCACATTACTGAGATTTGAAATGTGAAGTTCAATGCTAGACATTGTGCAAGAGATTGTGGAAATGGGAGATGAAGTAGCACCTACTGGTCTACCCTCCCCACTTTTCTTCTCTAGTGAATGCCTTGTGCCTTTATCCATGAGGGGTCACTTGCGGTGACCTACTTGTACATTTGGGATATGTAATGAGAAGGCCACCTGCTCTACCATTCGAGCTGGAAAATGCCCAAACCTAGAGGACCCTGTGGTGGTACTAGACACACAAAACCTCCCATGACTCACGAAAGCGAGTCTGCCAGCATAAGAAGGCATTGGTGATTACCGACTATCAGACATGGTCTTTTTTGAATGTGTCTCCAGTTCAGAGAATATGCAGCTACAACTGGAACCCTGAATTCACTCAGGAAATGTGGCAGGGATATGGGAGACATATTCCTGATTCTGAGCCAGCCTCATAGGCACAGTAATATCAGGGATGTAGAAGTTGGAAATGTGGTTTCAATAAGAATGCTCTCAAGGAAATGTGTGCCTTGAAGATGACTTAGATCTAAGAGGAGACATGCACAGACTTCTGCAAAGCCCCAAGATGGGTGTCCAAGATCTGCAAAACGTAAAAACAATGAATTTTTAAAAAAAGCTCATCTTCCATTACTGCCAGATATAATGGCTTCTCTGGGAGATCTTGTTTTTTATTTATTTATTTTTTAAGTTTTATTTCTTTATTTGAGAGCGAGCGAGAGAGAGAGAGCATACAGAGGGAGAATGAGAGGGAGAAGCAGACTCCCCACTGAGTGGGGGGTCCTCGATCCCAGGACCCCGAGATCATGACCTGAGTTGAAGGCAGACCCTTAACTGATGGAGGCACCCAGGTGTCCCTGGGAGATTTTGTTTTTACTGAGGGTTTGCCTAGGACAAATTATAATACTGATAATTAAAAAATTGAATCATGATATTTTTATTTTTTTNGAGAGAGAGAGCATACAGAGGGAGAATGAGAGGGAGAAGCAGACTCCCCACTGAGTGGGGGGTCCTCGATCCCAGGACCCCGAGATCATGACCTGAGTTGAAGGCAGACCCTTAACTGATGGAGGCACCCAGGTGTCCCTGGGAGATTTTGTTTTTACTGAGGGTTTGCCTAGGACAAATTATAATACTGATAATTAAAAAATTGAATCATGATATTTTTATTTTTTTTTTATTTTATTTTTTTTTAAAGATTTTATTTATTCATTTTGACACAGAGAGAGAGATTACAAGTAGGCAGAGAGGCAGGCAGAGAGAGAGGAGAGAGGAGGAAGCAGGCTCCCTGCTGAGCAGAGAGCCCGATGTGGGCCTCGATCCCAGGACCCTGGGATCATGACCTGAGCCGAAGGCAGCGGCTTTAACCCACTGAGCCACCCAGGCGCCCGAATCATGATATTTTTAANTGAATCATGATATTTTTAGATACTAAGAAACTTTAGAAATATGTAGATCATAAGCTTATTTTACACACGCACGCATGCACACATACACGCACGCACACACACAATTCACTTACAAAATACAAATCGATAAATAATCTCATCTGCTGAAAAAAAATAATAAAAATCAGCCTAAATCTTCTAGGGGAAAGGTAGAAATGTTTGCATCCAAAAAGATATGTCCCGTGGAAGCCATTTTTAGCTCTTTGAGCTCTTATATCTCTAATACCTATAAAAACACAAAAACGAAACAAAACCAGACAAACAAAAGCCTACAGACCTTTTGGGGGTATGCATGCTGCGAAGTAGAGCAAGTATTAACAATTGCAATGCAGGTGAGGTACAGGCATCTACTCTGTCCTCGCCACTGTCCACGAGTTTAGGTTTGGCACATAGGATGGGAGCTCAGTGCTTTTGTGTGTGTGTGTGTGTGTGTGGTGAAGGAAGAGAGTCTGCTCGGAGCTAGAAGTTTGGCTCCAGAGCATTTAGATGTGTTGAACCTCGGAAAAGTTCAGACAGTAAGATTAGTTCCTCTACAAGTATTCAAAGGTTTATGGACACAAAGCTCATCTGAACCCTCTAAACCTATGGCGTCAGCCAAGTTGGCTAGAACCACTGACAGGATTGGCCCTTTCCCAAGCCTTCTATCACTTCCACTCTGATCCCTGCCAGAAATCAGACAAGAAAAAGCCTTTCTTGTCGTGTTTTGACACCCCCAGCTTTAGTCCCTGCTATAAACTCTGCATCCAAATATTTCAGCATATCAACTGAAGGTTGATAATATACATGGGCAAAGTTTCAAAGGGTGGCTAAGAGCCTGAAAAAGGGTCATTCAGCCTTACATAAATAACGTACTCCTAGGATAAATTAAAAAGTGACTGATTACAGGTCCAGCCATGTAAGCAGTGACTTTTCCTCTTGCCGGACTGTCTCCAGTAGCACCGAGCTCCGTTCAATACACATGCTCTAAGGCTACAGAAAATGTCATCTGTAATTGAAAACACTGCACGATAAAGGAAAAAGAAGGAGAAAGAGAAATAGCGCCCATCAGCTTGGTCAAGTACAAATATGCATCCAGTGGGGGCATAGTAGTAGGAAAAACTAAAATTTCTTTCTTTCTTTTCTTTTTTTTTTTTAGGATTTATTTATTTTAGAGACAGAGTGAGAGGGAGAGAGAGAGCCAGCATGTGCGCACACCTACAGGTGAGGAAAGGGGCAGAGGGAGGGAGAGAATCTCAAACAGACTCCACGCTGACCATGGAGCCCATAATGGGGTTGGATCTCACAACCCTGAGATCATGAGAAACCAAGAGTTCTACGCTCAACCAACTGCGTCAAGCAGGCGCCCCTAAAATTTCATTCTTTAATTCAACTTTCAAAGTTTATTACATGCGATTTCTAATGAGCACTAGTACTTAATTATTTTATTTCCCACTTAGTAGACCACCACGGTTTGTCTAATAGGGTGGTTTAATCGGTAGTTGGGTGTTCTATTTCCGTGCAATACCTGAGGGAAATATTGTCATCATTTAGATTTAACTTTAAAACTATTTTAATTTCATTAAAATTAATGGCTCTCAGCCTTACCCAGGGTATCAGGCACCAAGACTGATTACTTTAGCCATCTTCAGATACATAATGCAAGATTTTGGGCAAAGATTCCTTTTCAAATGTTTTGAGCACAGCAGGTTATAACTGATACTCACTCAGTTGATTTACTGAGGGACACACCAAGAAAGTAAAAAGTGAAACAGAATAAACTACACTAGGATAGCAAATGTCAGAGTTCATCCTAGACAGCATGAGCAAGTAGATCATTCTGAGTAAGTAGCATAAGTAGATCATTTCATCTTAGACTGACACGCTGGTCATCCTGTAAAATGTGCACCTCCCTGTGGCTCACGGTCTGAAAGCTTGAGAGCCATTGATTCTGACCTCTGTACTAACTTCTGGCTTACACCTGTACTTATGTTCATTCTGACCACTGCAGCCAGAGTGGACCTTTTCAAACCCAAGTCAGATCGTGCTACTCATTTGCTCAGAAGCCTGCTGCGCCTTCTCCAGTGAAGCTGGAGGTGCCTTCGGACCCCTGGGCAGTCTACATCCCCTCACTCTCTCTGTCATGGCCATACTCACCTCCTTTTTATCCCACAAGCTCATCAGGCCCCAAGTCTCACACAGGTCATTCTCCTTCTGGAATTGCCTATTCTCAGATATGCCTCATACCCTCCCATCCCTCAAGTTTTGCTCCAATGATCTCCTCAGGGAGGCCTCCCCACTCACCCCAACTAAAATTGCAAATGCTGTCGACCTCTGACCCTAGGCACTCCGCATACTCTGCTCTCTTTTTCCAGTGGCTCTTGTCACCATCCTATGCGATTTATGTATTGGGGACATTTGGTGTCTGACTCTCCCGACTAAGATGTGAGCTCCCAGAAGATGGAAAGCTGTGTGTTCGGTTCATGCATATAGACCTCTGACATTTAACATGTATGTTGCATAGAAAGTGTTCAATAACTGTTTGCGGGATCGGCTGCATTTACGAAGGACTGCGTTCAAATCCATGGGATGGAGCACTGTTCTTTGGCTCTGGGGCAAGTGTAAGAGATCTTTAAGCTTTGCATAATTCCCATTAACTCAGCTCCTGCCTCTCTTCTGCCATGGAGGGAGACTGACTGACTGCCCCATGGCTTGTGCCAGGCCCAGGAGATAACTTGATGAAAGGCATATATCATAGCAAATAAACTCAAACTTTCTGAGTGCAATCAGCGTTCTTATGTGATGTATTCCTCACTGTCTTGCCCCGTCTCCTCACTCACTTCTGCTACTTTTCACAGACCTCCACCTGTTTACCCAGAGCCTCTCAGCTACACCTCATGGAAATGGAGTTCTCCAGATATAATGTTAGTTCATACTTTTAAACACGTTATTCCCACTGCTTGGCGTTTTCTTGCCCTTTGTCCATTTAGACAACTCTTATTTAGTGATCTGGAGTAAAAAATTCTCACCTCGCTTGTGAAGCACTTTCTGATGCATCTTTACCTCTTCCTGCTGTCTGGGCATCCTTGGTTGAACTTCGGAGGCACCAAGGCTGTTGGAGCAGAGAGAAGACAGGTGACACCAACCAAACCTTGCCATTTATCAGCTATGTAAGCACGACTAAATTACTTTGGCTTCAGTTTCTTACCTGTTGAGTGGGGGGGAATCATGGCTCTCATCGGGTCGTGTTAAACTTACTAAGATGGCGGCGTCAAGCATGGCGCCAGGGTGTGGCAGTGATGGGGGTGCGAGTTCTTCATTTCCCCCTCCCCTCCCGGAGCACTGTGTGCATATCCCCATCAGCACTCATTTGCTCTGGGCCATTACTTATTCATCCACCTGTCTGCCATAACTGACTGATATTTCAGAAGGTCAAAATGATGTTCTATGCATTTTTTATTTCCGGCACCCGACAGAGTTCTAGGTGCATAACAGGTACTCAGTCAATGTTTTTGGAAGGATGATGATGGTGGTATCCATAATTATAAATGGCTAGCATTTATTAAGTGCTTTTGAGTTGGCCTGTCACATGTCACCTCACAGCACTGCTGTGTAGCAGCATTCTTTTTACCCCCATCTTACAGATGAAGTAACTAATTCTCAGAGAGTTTAAATAATTTACACAAAGGCACAGAGCTCAGATGAGATAGAGCTGGAGTTGAAGCCAGTCGGTGCACTGAATAAGCTTCAAGCTATAGACCACACCTCTGACTGGAATTTTCTTCTTTCAAGGGTAAACCCTTGGTCAATCCTGATGCTATTTCCATGGTTCCCTACTCTACATACAAAACAATCCTGCTGGACAGGCCCAAACATCTGGCCAATGGGAACTGGACAAAGCTCCATCTGGAAGCCATCAGCACCTCTCATGGGTCAGCTGCAAGAGATTCAATTTCAAATGACCCAATACATTTCCTCTGCTTCCCCCTCACAGACAAATTTGTTGGCTGCGCTATTCTGATAGCTTAGGGGTAAAGGGTCCATTTAAATGGCAACTTTAGCTCAAATCAGTGAGTCCCCAAATAATTGAAGCTTACATTTCCATTTTTCAACCAAATCTACATCGGAGCCATTCAGGTGATTTCTGTGGATTCCAGGTACATGCGAGAGTTCTGACTGGTCTTGATTCGGCCAATATTCTGTTTTCTCCTACCGGTGTAAATAATCTTGAAGTGGGATACCTCATTCCAAACCTATTTCCTGCTTTCCAGGTTGAAATTTGAGGGCACGTGTTCTCGCTGCTACCTATAAACTGACCGTGAGCCTGACGGTCAGAGAGTCAGATTTCAGCAAATCTCTTATAGGTTAGATCAGCTAAACCCTCGTGCTTTGGTGGAGGGTGAAGAAATTAGGGAGTTGGGACAATGGAGCCTCAACAACGTCTTTGGTTTCTGTTCCACTGCCACCACATGTAGCTATAACCCAGGCAGATAATCTCAACTGAGCTCTTACTAAAACATATTCAGATTCTTTCCCCTTATGATTCAGAGACTTAAAAATTATCAAAGTACACGAATTCCTTCTTTCATTCTTACTAGTAACATTTATCTTGAATAAAAACACATTTATTTTTTTCAGGAAACAAAACACCAGTATCAAAGATGAACTTTCTAAGCAGCTGGGGAAGCATCTCCAGAAGTTTCCCAAAATGTGCTGATATAATCAGGATGGAGAAAAGCTTTAAGAACCAAACGCTCTGCTCTGCCTATGTAACAATATGCCGTTACATTTTTAAATTCACGCTCATTTTTCACATGATTTATTTTCCTAATAAAACCATGCAGTTCCTAAAGTCATATTAATAAAAGAATGTTGTAGCTACAGTTTTCCCAGTAAAATTCTTCCATGATTTTGAAAAGTTAAAATTGTTACATACCGTGCGGATAAATGTTACGTGCTTCATTGTAACTTATGTTTTTCACATAACGATATGGGGAGTATTTCCATGTCAATGGAAATATATTTCCATGTCAATATCTAGAGCATCAGTCTCAAAAGCTGCAGCTATTTCATTATAGAGGTGAGTTAGTGTTTTTTTTATTAATCTATTATTAGAATGAGAGCTTATTTTCAATTTCCCCTTATTAAAAATAATATTGCAGGAAACATCTTTGTGTGTATATATATTCATGCACAAACACACAATTTTTGGTTTATCGCCCCAAAATTAAGTCCTAGAAGTGGATTTGTCAGATCAAAAGATAGGTATCTTAAAAAACAATGTGTATATTTAATCAAATTACCCTCCAGGAGTATTACACCAATCTATACCAGAAAGCATCAACTAAACTTCAATTTTTTTAAAGAGAGAAGTAGTTTTCATAGGTAAATTATGTTCAGACAAAATGATATTGAATAACTTTCTACCATGTGCAACTGTCACATGTGAGGCAATAGTATCTGGTTACTTCTACTTTAGGACTGAGTGATGTGGGGTAGTCTGTACTCCCGTGTCCTGGAAGTGGGCACGTGGTATGGGGATGGGGCAGGGACGGGGCCTGGGCTGAGCCTTCTATCTTTCATGAGTTGCAGTCTTCAGTTCTGTGATATTTTCCTTATGTATCCTGGTTTTCTAGGGCAATACAGTTGATGATTCCTAGAAAATGTGCCTCAGAGTTATTAACAAAGTTTAATTAGAGAAAGTCACTATTGGGAAATTTCAGGGTAAAAAAAAGGGGGGACTCAGATGTGTTAAAAAATAAAATGTCTTGGCATATCAGCTCCTTAGGCTTAGAGAGAATAGTAACTCTCATCTCATTTCATTCGTTCATTCATTCATTCATTCAAGAGGTGTGTTTTGAGTGTCTATTCAATGCCTATGGCACTATGCCACAGGCTGGGAAGCCAGTGATGAACTACACAGATATCCCTGCCCCTGTGGAGCTCCCATCCAAGCATCTAGGGAATCACAAACTCAACGGTTGCAATGAAGGACTCTGTGCTATGCTAGCGTATAACAGGGAAACTAGTAAATGGGGCTGGGAACATCTTCTCTGAGTGTCTTTTGAAATACAAGGAGTTAATCAGATCAAACAAAAAATGGGAGCTCTGGCAGCCCCTTCAAAGTTTAAACAGAATTACTGTATGACCTAGCAATTCTCCTCCTGGCGATATACCCAAGAGAAATGAAAGCTTTTGTACCCACACAAAATCTTCTACACAAATGCTCATAGTGGTCTTATCCATTACGACCAAAAAGCAGAAAGAACTCAAATGCCCATCAACTGAGGAAGAGTTAAATAAAATATGGTACGTCCATACAATGCATTGTTATTTGGCCATTAAAGGGAGTGCAGCTCTGAAACGTGCTCCACGAGGCATAAGCCTTGAAGACACGGTGCTCAGGGGAAGGAGACACCCATGAGGCCACAGAGCGTATAGATGTGCAAAGTAGACTGGGCTTGGGGTGAGGAGGTTGGGGGGAAAATGGGAGGGGCTGCTAACAACAGATAAGAGGGTTTCTTTTTGGAGGTGACGGAAATGTCCTCACACTGATAGTGGAGATCATTTGCACAACACTGTAAAAATATGAAAAATCTTTGAATTTTACATTTTGAATGGTTGAATTTTATGGAGTATGAATCTCAATAACGCTGTTATATTAAAAAGGGGAAAAGAAAAAGGAGCGACACTGGGAGATTCATCATTCAAACATAAGTCTATTAGTGGAAGCCTGTGGCAATGGTAGCAGAGATTGGTTTCCTCTGCCTCAGTCTCCCTGGAAACTCATTTTCCTGTGGAAAAATGAGAATAAAGTTAATCAAATCAAGTCACTTCCTTACATGTCATATTTGGCTATGAAAAAAATACAGATCGGCCTAATGTAAAACCAATGACCATGAACCTGATTTCCGACATGTTTCTCCCTCATTGACTGCTTATGTTATACCGTAGCCACGGGGTGGATGGAGGTGGAGAGACATAATTTTAAAAGGTATAAAGGTGTGTACCATGAACGATAATCTACATTAAACTTTCAGAAAATGGTCAGCAGCTAAAGATTGTCAGCAAAACTTCCTGAGTTTTCTTTTGGGTTTCGTTCAGTTAGTGACTGCCATAGAAGTCGTGACCAGCAAGCAATCGTGGCTGCTTTTGTATTTTAATTAAATATTGAGTCAGGTTTCTTCTAAAGCAGAAAAAGTTCCTTGAGCCGCGGTTAAGTCTTTTAAGAGAAGGCTTATTTATTAAACAACTGAGTACAATGCTAGGAAGTGCAAATGTACTAAGAAATCGCGTCCCAATGGCAGAAATCACCTCCCAAACACAAAACAGTGAACTGTGGATATAAACGTGGTATAGTCTAGGAAACCTGGAACAAATTAGAAGGTCCTTGTAACAGTAAACACACTTTTTGGGTTCTTTTAAATTTGTTTTGAACTGTCCTAGGATGTGGATCTTGAATGACTTTTTCAATCACTGGCAGGAGATGGGACTTTTCCAAGGAGCTAGATGTTATGCTCGCCAGGATCTCAGTGGGATATGGTTTTGTATGTGAGGTTGAAGTGAGACTCCCTTTGAACTGTCCTCAGAATTTTTTACTTTTGCCTTTATGCTGAATTTTCTCAAAAGGAAAAATGTAAATGGATTTTCCTTATGTCTTAAAAAATTTATGCAAATACGTTGGAAAGAAGTATACCACAATATAGTAAAATAGTAGTTATCTATAGCTTATAATAACATGTTTCCAAAATTTCGACAATGGAAGTTTTATGACATCTGGATCAGAGAACAAAAATGCGTGTCCTTGAATTTCTCTAGGAAAGTCAATTGTTTATTTGCTTCTCTTTTCAAGATAGCATCTGGAATTCTAATTGTTCTAATGCCCTGAGTCCTCTGTATTTATTACCTCATAGAGCATGGGTTTTGGAGTCAAACAAACTAAGGTCTAAATCTCTGCTTTGGCCGACAAGGAGAGAACCAATATAAGACGCGGGCTCTTGGTGCCAAACCAACCCTAGAGATGAAACAAAAACAAGACAGGAGTTGACTCCTCTCAGATCTTAAAAAGTGTGAAAAACTCACAGGGAGACAAATATGAAAGGGAAGAGAAACAGCAGGCAGGAGCAGAAGTGGACCGAGCATCTGAGGGCAGGAAAATTCGCAGTTTTACTTCTGGGAGGTGCAAACCAGCAGCTCTGGCTGAGATCAGTCTGAGGAGCTGCACCTCATACCCCGGGGTAGGTTCTTGTAATACAGAAAGGCCCAGCTTTCTCGGGCCAATTAGTGTAAATTGGAGGTGCCCTAGGGGTCAGGAAAATGGGGAGAAGGTGAGTTACTCACTGACCTACACCCCCACAATGAAACTACTCTGTGTGAGCCTACAGTGGTGGATACAGGTCATTAGGTCTTTGTGAAATCCCGTAGAATGGACAGCACCGAGAGAGATGGAAACTACGGACTGAGAGGGGTAATGATCTGTCACTGTCATTGACTGTAACAAATGTACCGCCACGGGGCAGGATGTCCTTGGTGGGGGAGGTTGTGTGCGTGGAGGGATGAGGGTTACGGGAACGCTGTACTTTCCACTCAATTTTTTTTTAAAGTTTTTATTTATTTATTTGACAGAGATTACAAGTAGGCAGAGAGGCAGGCAGAGAGAGAGGAGGAAGCAGGCTCCCCGCTGGGCAGGGAGCCCGATGGGGGACTCGATCCCAGGACCCTGAGATCATGACCTGAGCCGAAGGCAGAGGCTTTAACCCACTGAGCCACCCAGGTGCCCCCTTTCCACTCAATTTTGCTGTGAACCTAAAAGTGCTATAAAAAATGAAGTTTATTAATTATAAAAGAGAAGAGGTTATCACAATAATTTGAAATAGTTTAATATCAGAGAATCTATTAACTTCATCTACCTTATCAAAGGTAGAAAAATGGGCCGATGGGGAAAAAAAATCACATTATTATCTCAGTAATTATAGAAAAAAATTGTTGAAGTTCAATGCTTATTTATGATAAAATTCTCAGTAAAGAACCAGGTAGATATTTTCCAGACCTAACAAAATCTATTTATTCAAAAAAAATGATAAATACCAATTTTAATTCATAAAGAGTAAATGCATTCCTTTTCAGGTGGGGAGCAATTCAAAGATGCCCACTGTCATTCTTATCCTTTCATAGATCCTGAAGATCCTGCCAGAACAAAAGACATGAAAAAGAAGTAAGAAATTTAAGGATTGGGAGGAAAGACAGAAGTATTTTATTATTTCCAGATAATATAATTATTTACATAGAAACCTTGGCAGACTTAAACGTACTTTTTTTTTTTTTTGAGAGAGAGAGTGTGAGTGGGGTTGAGGGGCTAGAGGAAGAGGGAACGAGAATCTTAAGCAGGCTCCATGCCCAGTGCAGAGCCCAAGGTGGGACTTGATCCCACAAGTGTGAAATCAGGACCTGAGCCAAAATCAAGAATCTGACACCTAACTGACTGAACCACCTAGGCACCCCTAAACCCTGTCAGAATTAGTAAATGTATTGGATTTTATGAGTGTAAATCTAGTTGCCAGATATAAGATCAATTTATACAATTGATGTAAAATACAATTTATAAGATACAATTTACATAAAATAGCCATTTTTATACTACTAATAATTAATTAGGAAACTTACCAGAAAACAAGACTTATTTCACAATAACAACATCAAACTTTAAAATACCTAGGAATTAACTTATTAAAAAAGCACAAGAGAAATTTTAAAACATGGAGAAAAATGTAATGCCTTATTATAACACCTAAAAGAAGACTTGAATAATTATGACCATGCCCATGAATGGGACAACTTCACATGTTTTGATATCAGTTCTTCCCCAATTAATCTAAACATCCATGCAATTCTAGGCAAAATTTAAGCAGACTTCTTTTTTCTCTTATGAAACTTGTAAAAGTGACTTCAAAATTGATAAATAAAAATAAATGTACCAGTTTAGTAACCAAATTTTGAAAACAAAACAAAAACAAATCTTCCAGGATTTAGAGATGGTGTGGGCAACATTCTTGTTCTACAAGTTATTAAGAACCACTACAAAAATCAAAAGGATTAAAAATAATGTGCTTTTGTCACATAGAACCATGAAATAAAATAGAGCACCTGATATATACCAGAACTGGTATAAAAGTGACACCACAAATCAGTGCATTAAAAATGGATTGCTTAGTGAAAAGTCGGGGGAAACTAGCTCACTGTATGGAGAAAAATAGAAATCATCATATATAGAAATGAAATCCAGGTGAATTAAATGTGAAAGGAAAAATGCAAGATTTAATAGAGGAAAAGGCAGAAGAATATCTCCTTGTCTTCTAGATGAAAAGTTGTAATCCAGATGCAAAAATCATGAATTTGTCATCATGAAATATTGATAAGTTTCACTACATTTAAAATTAGGATTATTCTTCAAGGAAGGTATCATAGATAAAGATAACAAATAGATAACAGAGTAAAAGAAAAGTTTATTATAAATAAAAGATTAATATTGCAATATAAAAGTAACAACTGCAAATCAACAAGAAAAAGAAAGCTCCATGGAGAAATGGGTACAATTCAAATATGGGCAATTCAAAGAAGGAGGAATCCAAATGGCTGGCAGGTGGATGAAGATATGTGCGAAATCTGTAATAATTGGCAAAACACAAGTTAAAACAATAACTAAAACCTTAGACCTATCACAGTTGCAAAATTAGAAAGTTGTACAATACCAAGTGTCACTGACAAATGGGAAATTGTTCATCTTCATGCTCTATTGGTGAGAATCCATCCTTTCCTGTCCATTTTGGAAAACTCTTTAGCAGTAGTTAATAGAACTGATAATGTTGTATCTTGTGATTCAAAAAATCTCTTCCTGAAAATAGATCTTTTAAAAAACTGTGATCTATGATATGTTCTGTGCAGGATTGTTTGTTGTGTTGTGGTGATAGCGGTGACTTGGAGACCACTAGGGATGTCTGGTAAAGAGTAGTTGACACAAGGGATGGAACAATACTATGTAACAATCAGAAGCTGTTAACAACTTACAGCCTCATGGACAGACCACGAAACCAGAGTGGGCTTAAAAAAAAAATCCAGAATTTCATCTATCTTCATAATTGCACCTAGACAAATTTAAAACATACATTAGGGAGTGATGATTTTGAGGAAAAGTAAATATCCAAGAAGCTATCTGAAACACTTTAAATGGTGGCTGTGGGGCCCCTGGGTGGCCCAGTCGTTAAGCGTCTGCCTTCCGTTCAGGTCATGATCCCAGGGTCCTGGGATCGAGCCCCCCAGCGGGCTCCCTGCTCAGTGGGGAGCCTGCTTCTCCCTCTTCCACTCCCCCTGCTGGTGCTCCCTCTCTCGCTGTCCCTTTCTGTCAACTAAATACATAAAATCTTTAAAAATAAAAGATAAAATGGTGGCTTCATGGGAGAGATTATAACATTGGGGATGGGAAAATGTTGAAAAAATTATGAAGTAAAACACAAGAGAGCTCTTGTTAAACTGATCATTAGCATCCCACCGACTTGAGTGGTCTGATGAACTCCAATCACGGTGCTTGGAGCTCCATAGCTGTGTTCTTCACGGCTAAATATCCTAACCTTACACAGCTTTCATCTGCTGATCTGAAAGAGGTGATGAAATCACTGCCTTATTATTTTAATTTAGGATTAAATGAAATAAAATGCAGTGAGCCCTTAGCCCTGTTCATGGTCAACACCAGTGTGTGTCAGCCACTGGGAGGCTGCCCATGTGACTTGTGGGTTTAGGTCAGAGTCTTTGGCACCAGACACGCCTGCAGCTTTCAGAACTGGCTCTGCCAGATGTGAGCTTGTCCTGGTTTTTGATCCGCCTCGAGTTTCAGGTCTGTTCTCTAGACGACGGGCACACAATAACAAGTTTTCAGTTATGGCGTGAGGATCACTCTCAGGGCGTTTGGGCTGCTGTAACAAAGATACCACAGATTTGGCTTATAAACAGCAGAAACTGATTTCTCACAGTCCTAGAGGCTGGGAGGTCCAACCTCAAGGCACCAGCAGATTCCTTGTCTCGTGAGAGCCTGCTTCCTGGTCCATGGATGGTTGTCTCTTCTTTGTCCTCAGATGGTGGAAAGAGGGGTGAGGAAGGTCTCCAGGGTCGCTTTTATAAGGTACTAATCCCATCCAGCAGGGCCCCACCTTCATGACCTCATTACCTCCCAGAGGCCCGACCTCATCATGCTCTCACATCGGGGGTTAGGATGTAACATAACAAGTTTTGGGTGGTGGGACAGGGGGTAAGTCCCAGATGCTGAGTCTATAGCAATCATACACCCGCAGTGTAGACAAAGGTGTTAGCTAAGAACTGGCACAAAATAAGTGTTCAGTGAACCTTTGTTATTTTTATTACTTATTATCAGGTTCACCTAAGCATATTATTCAGGTGATAGCTGAAGTAAAAATAGTAAATCAAGTTTGAATTTGCATCTTTTATTCATCAATCTAGTGGTTCTTAAATTTTTGGCCCCATCCCATTACACTACTCAAAACTTTCGAGGGCCCTAAAGAATTTCCATTTGTATGGGCCACATCTATCAAAATGTATGAAGTTAGAAATTTATAAAAATGAGACATTTAAAATATTTATTAATTCAGCTAATATAACAATGCTATCAAAGATAACCTTTTATTATGGTGGTCATTTCACAATATATACAAATATTGAATTATTGTATAATGAATCTGAAACTAATATAATGCTATATGTCAATTGTATTTCAATAAAATATATATATTATAAAAAGTAGCTGTATTTTAAGAAACAAAAAGACTAGTGAGAAGAGAGACACTATTTTACATTTTTGCAAAGCTCATGTCTGGCTTAATAGAAAACAGCTGGAATCTGGTATCCGCTTCTGTATTTAATCTGCTGTGATATGTTGTTTTGGTTGAAGTATATAAAGAAATTCCAGCCTCACACAGATATATAGTTGGAAAAGAAGAGTGTTTTAATGACCTTTACAGATAATGGTGGCTATTCTTTGTTGTTTTACCAAAACTTGATAAACAGTCGTTTCTTAGAGGTTAGCTATAGAATCTGCAGCTTACATAGTCTCTGAAATTATAAAAATGAAATTTTATATTCTGTTAGATTAAAATCCATTTATCTAACTGATATCTTCAATAGATTTTTAGCTGATTGTGATTTTATGCTACCATGCACTGGTCATTTGGAAAATATCGATTTACAAACTTAATGTTGATATATTTCATTAAACAATATCAAAAAGTCATATCTATTAATATTACCGGCAAATCTCACTTGAAAACCCTTTATGTAGTCAGAAACTGTCTAGTTCATTTTGGCACAAAATTCTCATTTGTGTGTAAAACTCAAATTCTTTCATGAACAAATTGTCAATTATTTCCCTTGAAGTGACAAGTTTATTCTCAAGAACATGTATGCCGCATACACAAGTCTGAATAACTGCTATTTCTCTTTTAGGTATGTTTTCAAATAAAAATGGTGTTTCATGAAAAAAAAGTAGCTGCTTCAGCTGGGAACCCATTCATTCAAGTTCTTTTCCTTTTTTTTTTTTTAAGATTGTATTTATTTATTTGACAGAGAGAGAGAGATCACTAGTAGGCAGAGAGGCAGGCAGAGAGAGAGGAGGAAGCAGGCTCCCTGCTGAGCAGAGACTCCCCCGCTCCCCCTNAGGCAGAGAGGCAGGCAGAGAGAGAGGAGGAAGCAGGCTCCCTGCTGAGCAGAGACTCCCCCGCTCCCCCCCCATGTGGGGCTCGATCCCAGGACCCTGAGATCATGACCTGAGCTGAAGGCAGAGGCTTTAACCCACTGAGCCACCCAGGTGCCCCTCAAGTTCTTTTCCTTGAGACAACCATTGTACTTTAGTACACACCAAAGCACGTCATGCATGTTTCCCACCTCATCATACAGAATATTAAAAAAAAATCATTCAAAGGTTAAAATACATAAAATTAATAATTTTTATTGATCATAAGGATATTCTAAATTGTTATTTCTTTGTGTATGGGGTGAAGAGTAGAGTTCATGTTTAATTCATTCAAAGGTGCCATCAGTCTTACCCACTGCTTATTCTTACCAATAATATTTTGGTGTTATTTTGAAAATAGTTGTGACTTCATGGACACCTGGACATGATCTTGACCACTATGCAAATGATTTCCTTCTCACGTCCCAAGGTGGTATCTTTCATCTTTGGCATCCAATCTGTACCCATTGCGGTACTGTAAAGGGAAAACTGGAGAAACAAATTGGAAAAAGCAGATAGGTGGGAGATGAGTAATAAGAAGAAAAACAAGTGCTTTTTTTGTAAGAAAATGGCTTTAGGCTGCCTGTATCTCCCCCCCACATAAGAAAACTGAGCCTGAAATTCATGAACATATGAGTTTTGGCAAAGGAAGTCAATATAGCCCATCCACAGTTCCTGCTAAATTTATGTGCCGTGAGCATTAGTCCCCATAGCAATCATCTTTTCTGTTTAAGGCAGCTCTGCCATTGTCATCCAATCCCTCCCCACTGGTAGGCCATTCTTCTTCTGTCATTTAAAGCAAGGACTCTGTTAGGGAGCAAGGAAAGGAGATGTATGCACACTCCTTAAGACCATTTTGTATGCCTGCTTATACTTTCCTGAAGTCGATGTGCCATTTAGGAAGTTCTGATTGTCCACAGTTATCATCACCAATTACCTCCTTTATTAATGGATACCCACAGTCAGGTTCAACATTCTGTAGTACCCATATTTCATGAATATATATGTTGCACCACACATTTTTCTTGTTTTTTTTTCTGCCCTCACCATTGTCTCTCCCAGTCTCCCCATCCAACCCTGTAATTATTAGCTGCTTTGGTAATAAGGTATAAATCACTTTTTATGGCCTTTTCACCGTATTTCTGCTAACAGCTACCATACAACGTTAATGTTATATTATACACCCCAAAGGAGGGGGTATATGACCCCCTCACACACTTTCTGACAGATTTATTACATGGCCAGACTGCCAGGCCGATGACCCTATTCATCCTACAACACCAAGAGCGTAATGTGTCATTGCTATTGCAGACCAGCATCGCTTCAGGAAAATGTCAGTGCCGTGACCCCTGGCGGTACACGGTCAGTTGAAATACTTGAGTTTTTAACAAAAAGAGATAATGTGTCTCCATTATTGTTTAATTCTCGGGCAATTACAAGACACGTCAAAATAAATCCTTCACCATTACTTGACCGCCCAACCCCACTGCCATATACATGCACAGTAAGAAAATGCTGAGAGCAGTGTGGAGCTCCATTTGTTTTTCTTATTTGTTTTTTATTTATTTATTTATTTATTTGACACAGAGAGAGAGAGATTACTAGTAGGCAGAGAGGCAGGCAGAGAGACAGGGAGAGAAGGAAGCAGGCTCCCCGCTGAGCAGAGAGCCCGATGCGGGCCTCGATCCCAGGACGCTGAGATCATGACCTGAGCCGAAAGCAGAGGCTTTAACCCACTGAGCCACCCAGGCGCCCTCTATTTGTTTTTCTTATCAGAGATTCGTAAGTTGAGATTTTGTTTCATTTTCAAATTTGACCTTGATGTGCATCAAGGAGGCACATTGGTGGTGCTAAAGCAGCCGCTGGACAGACAATACTGGGAACGGCTGGGGGGAAATCCACACAGTACAGGTGGAGGGCTGGACTTTTAGTTGGGTGGGCATTCCTGACAAGACATGTATGGAAAAGTTGATCTCAGAGCACATAGAAAAAAGATAGACTTGCTTTCAGACCCAAGATCTATTCAAGAAAGGCAACTTACCCTGGGACATAAGAAACTCTGGCAGGACCCTGTGCTATTTTAACTTCAAAACTTCACTCACGTGACCAAAGAGTGAGTTTCTTCACCCCGGAACACTGACTAGGAAGGTAGTCCACCGTCTAGTCAAGAAGGGGTTAGACGATTGACAGAAAGCGTGAGAGACCTGAGTTTGGGTCCCCTCTGTGGCTCTTTTCACCATGTGGGCTCCTGGTCCCCAGTTCTCCTGGCTTGGCTATGACACCTTGGGAGAGGCGCAGAAAAACATCACAGCAGTAAAGAGAATAGACCCTGGAGGCGCATGGCCTGGTCCTTCTGCTTAGAAACTAACCATGTGAATGGACTATTCATCTAACCTTCTTCTCTGTGAAAATGAGTGAACTCCATGGGTGTAACCCTAAAATCAAATGAGCACACTGTATCATACATAATCGCTCAAAGATGGTATTAGGTTATAACTATATAAAACTATCTCTGTTAACATTGCTGAAGTCGATGATTTCTCAAGGTCTCTCATTACTACTTTCATGATTGCGCTTTCTTCATAAATGTGCTTTCACTTAATAAAATCATTAATATACAATGTTAATTGTATTTGCCTTATATTAGAAGCAATGCTTTTAAAATAAAAGAGTTTTAAAAATAAGTAAAAATCCATCTTAGGAAACTAGAAAAAAATAGCAAGTTAAGTCCAAATGAGCAGCAGAAAAAAATTATTAGAGCAGAAATCAATGGAATTGAAAACAGGAAATTAAAAGAGAAAATAAACAAAACCAAGATCTTGTTCTTTGAAAAGAGCAATGAAAACAATAAACCCCTAGCCAGGCTAAGTAATTAAAAAAGAGAGAGGACATTCCCTACTCATACCAGAAATGAAAGAGGGGACGTAACCACAGCTCCTTCGGACATTAAAGAACGTAAAGGAATACCATGAACAACTCTATGCCCATACATTTGATAATCTAGGTGAAGTAGATCAATTCCATGAAAGACACATTTTGCCAAAACTCACACAAGAAGAAATAGGTGATATGACTAGGTTTATACCTATTAGAGGAATTGAATCAATATACAATCACCTTTCAAATCAGAAAGCATCAGGCCCATATGGGTTCATTGGTAACTTCTACCAAACATTTAACAAAGAAATTATATCAATTCTTTACAACCTCTTTCAGAAGGTAGAAGGAGAAGGAATACTTCCAAACTCATTCTATGAGACCAGTGTTACCTTAATTTCAAAACCATACAAAAGCATTATAAGAAAAGAATATTATATTCCAATATGAGAGTGTGAACATAGATGCAAAAATCCTTAACAAAATAACAGCAACTCAAATCCAATACTGTATAAAAGAATTATACATAGCTGGTTCAACAATTGAAAATAAATTAATATAAATGGTCAGGCTAAAAAAAGGAATCACATGATGGAATTAATAGATGCAGAAAAGCCTTTGAGAAAATACAACAGTTATATTAAAAACTCTCAGCAAACTGGGGACAGAACTTCCTCAATTTGTTAAAGAATATCTACAGAAATTCTACAGCCTACATCATACTTCATGGTAAGAAACTTAAAACTTTCCCACTAAGATCAGAACAAAGCAAGGATGTCCCCTATTACTACTTGTTTTCAACATCGTACTGGAAGTATTAGCTAACGCAATAAAACAAAACAAAACAAAAAAAAGAAAAATCGTGGAACTGATAAACGATTATAGCAATATGGTAGGCTACAAGGTTAATATACAAAGTCATTCACTTTTCCTATACACCAATACTGAACAAGTGGAATTTAAAATTAAAAACACAATACCATTCACATTAGTACCCCTCCAAAATGGAATACTGAGATATAAATCTAACAAAATATGTACAAGATCTATAGAGAAAAACTACAAAACTCTGATGCATGAAACCAAAGAATGAGTAAATAAATGGAGAGATATTTCATGTTCATGGATAGAAAGATTCCATTTGTCAAGATGTCAGTTCTTACCAACTTAATCTACAGATTCAATGTAATCTCAGTCAAAATCCGAGGAAGTTATTGTGGATATTGGAAAATCAATTCTAAAATGTATATGCAAAGGCAAAACACCCAGAACAGCCAATGCAGTAGTGAAGGAAAACAAAGGCAAGGGGCGGGCACGACCCGACTTCAAGACATATCACAATAGCTACAACCATCAAGACAGTGTTTCACTGACAAAGAAGTAGAACAATGGATTAGCATAGAGAGTCCAGAAATAGACCCCCATAAATGCAGACAATGGATTTTGACAAAGTGTTCCTTTGTAGGAGCAAAGGAGAAAGGAAACAACAGAGAAAAGATAGTTTCTTCACAAAATGGTATTGGAACAACTAGATAGCCATATGCTAAAAAAGACCTTATTCACTCACAAAAAATTAACTCAGAATGGATCACAAAATTAGACGTAAAATGTAAAACTATAAAACTCCCAGAAGATAACACAGGGAAAAAAAACTAGATGACCTTCTGTATGGCAATGACTTTTTCGTTCTTTCTTTTCATTTTTATTTGAGAGGGAGAGAGAGCAGGGGGAATAGGGAGAGAGAACCTGAAGCAGACTCCATGCTAACTGCAAAGCCCAGGGCTGAGTACAGAGCCCGACACAGGGCTTGATCCCATGACCCTGAGATCATGACCTGAGGTGAAACCAAGAGTTGGACACTCAACCGACTGAGGTCACCAGCCAGGTACCCTAGCAGTGACGTTTTAGATACAAAGCAAAGGCAAGATCCTTTAATTAAAGTAATAATTGACAAACTGGGCTTCATTAAAATTAAAGACTTCTGTCCATGAAGGACAGTGTCAATAGAATGAGAAGATAAGTCACAGAGCAGGAGAAAATATTTGTAGAAGACACATCTGATAAAAGATCCATCTGACCAAAGACCTTAGCAGATACCTCACTGAGGAATATATACACACAACAAATAAGCATGTGAAAAATTCTCCATATCATAGATCACCAGGGAAATGCAAATTAAAAACAATGAGATACCACTACATGCCTATTAGAGTGACCAAAATCCAGATCACTGACAACACCAAATCCTGGAGGGGATGTGGAGCATCAGGGACTCTCAGTCATTGCTGGTGAGAATGAAAAATGGTACAGTGACCCTGAAAGACAGTTTCTTTTTTTTTTTTTTAAAGATTTTATTTATTTATTTCACAGCGGGAGAGAGATCACAAGGAGGCAGAGAGGCAGGCAGAGAGAGAGGGGGAAGCAGGCTCCCCGCTGAGCAGAGAGCCCGATGCGGGCCTCGATCCCAGGACCCTGAGATCATGACCTGAGCCTAAAGCAGAGGCTTTAACCCACTGAGCCACCCAGGCGCCCGAAAGACAGTTTCTTAGAAAAACAAAACATACTCTCACAGTACGATCCAGCAATCACGCTCCTTGGTGTTTACCCAATAGAGTTGAAAACATGACCACACAAAAATCTGCACACAGATGTTTACAGCAGCTTTATTCATGATTGACAAAACTTGGAAGCAATTGAGATGTCCTTCAGTAGGTGAATGGACAAGTTGGTACATCCAGTCAGTGGAATGTTATTGAGCATGAAAAATAAGTCAACTAGGCAAGGGAAACAAAAGCAAAATGGAACTCTTGGGACTTCAACAAGATAAAAAGCTTCTGCACAGCAAAGGAAACAATCAACAAAAACTAAAATGTAGCCCACAGATGAGAGAAGATATGTGCAAATGACATATTGGGTAAAGGGCTACTATCCAGAATCTATAAAGACCTTATCAAACTCAAAACCCGAAAAATAAAAAATCCAGTTAAGAAACAGGCAGAAGACATGAACAGATATTTCTCCAATGAAGACATCCAAATGGCCAACAGACACATGAAAAAATGTCCAACATCACTCAGCATCAGGGAAATACAAATCAGAACCACAATGAGATAAGGGGGAAAGTTAAATGCGTATTACTAAGTGAAAAAAGCAAACCTGAAAAGGGTACATACTATATGATTCCAAGTAGATGACATCTAGAAAAGGCAACACTATGGAGAAAATAAAAAGATCGGTGGTTGCTGGAGCAGGGTGGGGAAAGGGTTGAATACACACAGCAGAGAGGACTTCTGGAACAGGGAATATACTCTGAGGGAGCCTGGGTAGACTAACTCAGTCTGTTAAGTGTCTGACTCTTGATTTCTGCTCAGTTCATGATCTCAGGTCATGAGTTAGAGCCCCACTTCCGGCTCTATGCTGGGCGTGGTGCCTGCTTAAGATTCTCTCCCTTCCTCTCCTTCTGCCCCCCCTTCCCTGGGTGGGGGGAACAGTGAATAAACATTGTATGATACTATAATGATAGATATATGTCATTGTACATTTGTCCAAAACCATAGAATGTATAACACTAAGAGTGAACCGTAATGTAAACTATGGACTTTGGATGATAATGATGTGTCTGTATAGATTCATCAGTGGTTAAGAAATGTGTCACTCTGGTGGGGAATGTTGATAACCTGGAGGCTACTCATGTGTGGGGACAGGGGGTATATGGGAACTTTCTGTACCTTACTCTCAATTTTGATGTGAACCCAAACCTGATCTAAAACAATAATTTCTTTTTTTTTTTTTTAAGATTTTATTTATTTATTTGACAGAGAGAGAGAGATCAGGTCACAAGCAGGCATGGAGGCAGGCAGAGAGAGAGGAGGAAGCAAGCTCCCTGCTGAGCAGGGAGCCCGATGCAGGCCTCGATCCCAGGACCCTGAGATCATGACCTGAGCCGAAGGCAGAGGCTTTAAACTACTGAGCCACTCAGGCGCCCCTAAAACAATAATTTCTTAAAAATATACATATAAAAGAAAAAAAACACCCTTAATAATTCTGCTTAGATGATAGTTAATATTATTTTGATGTATTTCTTTCTAGTTTTTGTGGCTTTTTTTTTTGTCTGTTGACACATACACATACACTTCTTTAGTGCAACTGAGGTCATATTTTCTATGTATTTTGCGCTGTTTAAAAAATAACAAGAGTAGAGAGCATTTTTTATTTTAAAATTGTGACTTTTTAAATGACTGCATAATCCATCAAATGGATATACATTTGTGATGTTTAATCCATTTAATGATCTATTAGTTCATTAAATGATTTCCCTTTTGATTGGACATTTAAGCTATATACAGTTTCTTTTTCATAAATCATATGTAATAAACATCTCCATAAACAGATTATCCATATAACTGATTATTTTCTAAGAAAATTTTTGATGTGGAATTACAGAATCAAAGTCTGTGACATTTTTTAAAGTTCTGGATAAATATTAACAAATTAATTTTCTGACTGGTAACACCATTTACCATTACTAACAGACCATGAGAGTAGCTATCTTACTGTTCCCTGATAGCATGTATTATTTTTCTTCCTTCTCAGATTTACAGGAAAAATTATTATATTGACTTTACTTGAATGTGTACAATTACTATTCACTGAATATTTTTCTATAGGTTTTTTGTCTGTTGTTTTTCTTCTCACCCGAAAGTTTTCCATTTGATGACTTCATGTCCATGGTTCATTTTTATATTGAGAAGTTGACACGTTATTGACCTGTGAGAGATTTTTATTTTGAGCTATTACCCGTTTGCCTGTTCATTTGTTACAATTTTCCATCTGGCTTGTCATTTTATTGTTTAATTTTGTTTATTAAGACTTGATTAGACATTTGAAATTCTAAAAATGTTCTCTTCTCTAATGAAAAACTTTGTCCAGTATGTTTTTAGTACCACCTAGTTACATTTACATTTATTTTATTAATTTGATTGGGAATTGAGTTTTGTATAATGTCTAAAATGAGATTTTATGTAATTTTTTTTGCAAAGATCTGTATTCCTTTCAACAATTTAGTAAATAATTCATTTATTCCTCATTATTTGGTGATGTTTAATCCACTGTATAAGAAATATGTGTGTTTTGAGAGAGATAAGTTGTTTATCTGAATCTATCGATACCCCCAGTTAATTGGTAAATCAGGAAAGTGGAGCAAAGGATGGTATGATAAAAAGTGGTTCTTACCTTCCTTGAATAGTATTTATATTAATAAAATGTATTTATCAATCTTCTAATGCGGTTCCAGGGCCTTTTGGGTATGTGTCCATTTGATGGGAGTTCTCAGCCTTCTTTCTAGGGTAAGCTACACTAATACTGCATCATTTATATTTTCTGGATTTAGTTTCTTTAAGGTGGAGAAAGAACTTACAAACCAAGGTCAGAAAACTTGTATTTTCTTTATGCTCTATTTCTTCTCTAGCTTGCCTAGAGTACTCAGCACAGTGTTCAGGACATCAAGAACGTTGATTTCTTACCCACATTTCACTGGTCCCTCACAATAATGAAACAAAGTCGTTTTGTAGGAAAACAACCGTATGAATAGGTTGTGGAGAGACATCACTGGTTGGGGAAGCAAATAACTCCATTGGTAACATCAGATATGTATGACTTATATATCATTTCAATAAATTATATATGTATTTCAGCAATACGTATGTATTTACTTCAACTTCCTAACATTAAATATTAATTTATACATTTATTTAAGCAGTAAATATATGGTTTATTTATTTCAATCCCTGAATGCTCTGTGTACTGGGCATTGGTCATTTTGCTTCTGGAGGGAATGGGGAGTGTTGGATTGTGCAAAGTCCACTGCAAGTGCTTTTTACAATCTGCACAAAATGTGTGTGTGTGGACATGATTTTGTGTTTCTATAGTCGGTTTGGGCTTGACTGGGCTGTCTATTCGTTTCCAATTTTTCATTTTCGGCATGAGTGCGTAGTATTTTAGTTTTATCTTTAAAATGTGTTTTTTGGCTTTAAGAACAAGATCTCCTCCATTATTACTTTTCCTTATCAAATATTCTTAGTGATTCTCACCTGTGAAATCTTCCAGATTCATTTTAGGGTAATTTAGAATTTAGAATAATTTTACATATTCCATGAGATAAATCCCAGTAGGATTTGACTGTAATTAACTCAAGCCTGCAGAAAAAGTGGACAGATTAGATTTTTGGAGGCACATTACAAGTCTTCTTATTCAGATCTCCTCTGGGAAATGTTGCTGCCTCTGACTATGCCCTGGTGCTTTGGCCACTGCTTGCCCTGAAGATGCCATTCCGAGGTCAACCAGATGACCAGGCGACAGCATCTCGGCTCTAGAGGAGCTGCTGGTTTCCTGGTTGCTGTGGATGGAACAAGGCTCCGTGTAGAATCTCCATTCCTTCCATTCCTGCTGCAATCAGCCCCCCTCTCCAGACACGACCACCACAGACCCCTCTCCCCAAACACCTCACCACCACGTCATTACAGCTAAACCCATGCTAAGGTTCTATAATCCACCTTCAGGCTGAACTCCTCTCCGCGATATTTTCATCGTGACCAGACTGTGCAAGATGAAAAAGCTTTCTGAATCATGATACCACACTTACACAGGTTGGGATTCGAAATGAAACAGGAAGACTGAGCTTTGGCTTGTGCCTCAGTCTCCCCGATGCTGTTGCTATCTTGGGTTGGGGAAGTTAGTTTTTGTCTCCTCATGTCCAGTTTCCTTGTATGTAAAACGAGGCTGTGGGCATCCATCAGAGTTTCCTTTTGGCTCTAGGATTTGCCCTGAATGGAAGTCTTAGGTGGGAAAATCCAGAGTTTAAGTGCTCTACCTTTATTTTTCCACAATTCCATTTCTCTTTTTTGCATCCAGGCGGCTGGTGGCAGCACAATTCGTCTGGGGGCTTCCTCATCCTGGCCCTCCAGGTACATGCTTTTGTTCCAAAGTCCCTCCAAGACCTTAGGCGGGTGAGGGTGGGGGGGCAGAACACCCCTAGGACTTTGTGCAAATTAGGAAAAGGTGCTTCTTCTGGAAATATGGCTATTTTTTCAAGCATCCTCTCCTCCCCAGCCCTCGCTGTCAGCTCTAGTGCAGGGTCACGGCGTGGGGAGTAGGCAGGGGTTCTGCTCTGTTCAAGCCCCGCTGGCCCAGGCAGGGTCCAGCCGGCTCTAGAGGGCTGGCAGCCCTTGGGGGGTGGGGCCGGCGCCCCAGATGCTGCGCCCTGGATTCATCCCGTTGTCAGGGCGTTCCTAGCAGAGTCTGTGGGAGATGGCTGGACCACGAGGGAGGACGTCCCTTGCAGACAGGAGACTGAGGAGGGGCGCTTGCACCACCGGCGAGATCCCAAGGCCACAGCTTTGCACGGTTGAGAGTAGCACTCATGGTAGAGGGCTCTGCTATCCTGCCAGGGACCTGCTCCAAGGTTAAGGCCAGGAAGTGGCCACGGAGTCTCCGCCTTCTGGTCCCTTCAGTGTTTCTGCTGCCCTCACTGTTCAGACAGGGTCCAGCTTTAAAAGAGTGGGGAAAGGCATACTGATGTTTTCAAACGGGCCCTTGTTGCATTTATTTGGATGTTAATGACTGCCCCGCTTTTATCAATTCTCATCTCTGAGGACTCCCGTTGGCCTGATAATCTTCGATATCACCTATGTTTTTCCCCCTTGTATTCGGCCCCCCGGGGCTAGCTTGGGAAGGAAGCAGGGTAGTCACTTGTCCATAGTCGTGTGCGCTTATAAAATACCAGTTTCAATCAGGTGAACCTGTTCTTTCTTGAGTCAAAATGGTCAACTGTTAGTGCTTTTGACTGGACCTAAATGGAATTATGAAACAAATGGCACTATAAAAACATTCCAAGGATCGCTCTGTAGTGTTTTCCACTTGTGTGCTGTCTGTTTGGCTCCCCTTATTTCATGGGGGTGGCTGGTCCCAAGCCCACTGCCTCGCGGGATGGATGTGACAGGACAGAGTTCCCTCCAGCCTTGGTGTTCCCAAAGCCCACGCTTCGGGGCGGTGGTTTTTAGCTGGGGTGGAAAGGGAGCACTCACTGGTTGGCATGACTGGGGGCGGGGCAGGGCTCCCAGCATCTAGTGGGCAGAGGCCAGGGCTGCTGCCAGACCTCATCCCGGGAACAGGACGCCCCATAAAAAGGAGGTATTCAGAGAGGTCGGTAGTCCCAAGGCTGAGAAACCTTGCCTCAGGAGAATTTAGGAAACTCAGGAGCAAGCAAAATATTTTGGAGAAACATCAAGGAAGGACCGATTCCCTCCCTCCCACACATCCTCCTTTTTCCACCAAGACTAGAAAAATATGATGTCAAACTAAGGGTAAAAGAGAGACAGAGGGATTTTTTTCTGTTCTCTAGGAATTTATTCAGAATTTGAGTACAGTGCGCATTAGTGGAGCCCCCAAATCTGCTGGGCACGTTTTATAAAACATTTCAGAATAAAGTGTGAAGTTAGCGTCGTAGTTTGGTTCATTCTTCGAATTATTTGATTACTTGTTCACTGACGAGTGGTTTCCGAATGCCGCTTGCTCTGGGGTTTTTATGCAGTGACAGGAACCGAGGTTAGGGAAGACTAAGCTTCTAGAAGATTTCCAGATTGCTGTAAGTACCTTGAATGTTTCATCTCCAATTTTCAGCTACCTAGATTTTTCAACGGCTCACATTTGGACATGTGTTTATTGGTGCGAGAGTGAACAAACAGCCCTGTTCATTCATTAATCCTACACCTCAAACCCGGCGTATGTGGGCTCCTCTCATTAATCCTCCCTCTTCTCAGGCAGCAGCTGAAAGGAAACACTCTAGGGGATGATAATTGCCTTTAAAATTTCATCATACATTAGAAAAGGAGTTGAAGGATTTGGGGTGGGAAATTACAAATGCAAGGGTGATGTGCATATTTAGTTTTAAATACGCAAATGAACTTGGTGTCTGCTCTTTGCATAATGTTCCTGTTTTTTTAAATATTAAAAAAAGGTCTTTCCAGAAGTGCCCTTAAACTAAAACAAATAAAAAAAGTTGTGAGATGGGAGGAGACAGAGCAGAAATGGTGCAAAACTAGTTGTTTTGTTTTTTTTTCCCCCAGAGGATATCAAATTCTTCCGACTCTTACATTCATATAAAAAAATAAATTGGCAGGACCCATGTTCTAGATGGCCGTCTTTAAGGACACTTCTATTTCTGTGGGAAGAGTCCAACATGACGCTGAGTGACATTAATTGCGATAATCGTGCAGTGGTGAACTGAGTTTGACTTGTTAAAACCTTAGGGAGTTTTGTAAGCTAGAGGTTAAATTGAAAACTCAATGATATACACCTAGAATTAAATGCCTTATATTAGAGACAAAGGTAATAAATGCTCAAAGTATATCGCAGACTATTTTATGACCTTTTACTGTTATGTATTTTATCTGCAGGATGGATATGTGGCCCAATGGTGTGTGTCTTCCTAACTCCACGTTTGGTGACATCATGTTGGCGACTTCAAATCAGCCACGCTGGGGGTATTTACAGTGTGGAAATTGGCAAATACAGATCGGGTCCGCCTGACCTCACCCCTCCTCCTCTCCACCGACAGCTAAGCATTTACCAGCATGTCAGTGATAGCAAGAGGTCCTGGGAAGCCTTTGCCATGCTCCTAATGTCAAACGAGGTGGACAAGCAAACCACGCTGAGTTCACTGATCATAGTTGTAGAGGCCGAGAACTCAGTTTTCAAGACACACACACACACACACACACACACACACACACACACACACACACACACACGGCAGAGAATGGCAGGGATATTCGAAGTGTCTTCTTAGTTTGGGACTAGCGGTTTTGCTTTAAAGGCAATAGAACAAGCTGAGCTACATTTGCAGGACCTCCTAGCCCGTCTCTCAGCTCGGATATATGATTAGTTTTCTACAAAAGTAAAGGTAGTAATAAAGTGTACCCCCAAATATATTAAGAGAAATTTTCTCATAATAAGAAAAATGAGAAGTTACAATTTAAGGCAGTGGCTTTTGAACTTCAGACAAGGATTTAATATATGAAATACATTTTTGAGCCTGACTCAGTATATGCATGTATATTTAAAAAGTGTGTTTATAGATAAAAATGAACCATTTGCATAAAATATCACTCACCTTTATTGTGTGCAATGCGCACGGATTTTTTTTATCCTATTCTGCTTCACTATAAAGTGCTGTTCAAGGGTCCCTAAATTCATTTCATGACCCACCCATGAGCCAAAACTCACAAACTAGAAAATGTTCTTCTGGAAGAAGGAGAAAATGTCATTTATGGCTTCTATTCAAACATATCACTTTAGTCTGTAAATAAACAATTCATAGAAGAAGTTAAATGTATAAAAACATTTATACATTTATAAATGTATAATACGAAAAAGAACATTAATTTCTTTATTGGCTTAGGTCACGTAAGTACAAATGAATGACATTATTTTGAGGGATAGATATAAATAAACTAAGCACAAGGTGGGTTATTTGTTTTGATCACATCCTTGAAGATCAATCCATTGTCATCCATCATTTTTGAAGTTCTCTCTCTTTAACTCCCCATGTGTCTTTCCTCCCCAGGGAGTACAATGCTTCCTACCGAATTTCTGGCCTCGGTCTCGAGACCCGCTTTGGATAGATCCATGATCCACGGAGAAGGATGTGATCGGTTTGGACTCATGATGAGCGATCATTGTGCAACACTTCAGATGCTGCTGTGAAAGGGAATGGAGATGATTCTGTCAGTGGGCGCTTGTCACTGGATTGGGTAGATCTTCGGAAAGTGCATCTCGCCGAGAAGACCAATGGTGGCAAAAGTTATTGTTTGTTAGGCCGTTAGGCGAAGCAATTGCTGTGCCGGAGGTTTTGAGGTTCCAATTCCTAATGAGACCAAATCGCTTCGCTTAATTATATGATATTATGTCAGTGGGAACTTGGGAGATGCTTCAGGTGGCTAGAAAGCAGGCCTGGAACTTTAAGTATAACAAATGCTTGGATGAACTCAAGCATTCTGGGTTTTCCTGTACTTAATATGTTACATTGCTATGTTGATATGTAATGTCACAGATGGTAATATTAGTCATGAAAGAACAAAGAAGCCAAGTTCATAGCCAAACGAAAGTTAAAAGGAGGGGACCAAAAGTGAACTTACCCTACAAACAGGTTTTTCTTATTGAAAACATCTTAAACACCACGGAACACCTTCTCAAGATCCATGTGTTGGCAAGGGCAGATGGGGAAGACTGTAAATCCTGGGACTGGCTTAGCTCCCACTGGAGAACCAAAGCAAGGAGTGTGGTGAAATCAAATTCAGCAATGAATGGATGATCCTAATTTAACAATGGGCAGCCTTCCCACAAATTCTCATGCAAACCAGTGGTGGCTTCCTCTTTTTTTAATTAACTACACAGCCTTTCCAACCAGAAGATTTAAATGTTTACTTCTGTTTGCTTTGCGTCATTTGCATTTCTTTCGATTCTAAAAGCAAATTAACCCCTTAGGTCTAGGAGGGCATCCTTTTGAAGAAACAGACAAAACTGGAAAAAAAAAAAAACCAAAACCGAAACTTACTCAGGGAAGCTCTCTACTCACTGCCCATCCTGGAGGCCGGCTCAGTAGGATGGCCAGTATTTGGAATGACGACAACAGCAGAGCAATTTATATGCAATAGATAGTGTTCCTTGGAAAACTGGGAGGTAGAGAGCAAAATCTAGAGTCGAATAATGCTGCTATGACCCCCCCTCCCCCCCAAATTCCTTACATTCCTAAGAAGGAAGAGCAGATGAGATACTGAGGCATGTCGAGCAATGTGAAAGGTAAATTTCTTCTCTGCTTGAGAAATCGCTCTCAATTCTTCTCCCCCTCATGTCTCAGATGCAATGTAGGAGGTACGGGGACAAGAGGAGTAGTTCACCTACTCAGTATGCCTCTTGTCACTGCCTTCTTCTCGGCTGGGCTGGGGCACCTGAGTTATGACTAAGAGGGGCCCTGCAGCTGAGCCTGACTTCACGAACTATATTTGGAGGCTGCAGAGACAGAGAAGAAGGGCTGGCTGGCTTGGGTACTCTAAATGGTTGTAGTACAGGATAATTAGATGGAATTGTACACGGAAAAAATTTGTTAGAGTTACCAAAAATATTTCCTAACGAGAAGCCTGTTGTGCTCTGAAGTAGTCAAAGGGATGCAATGAATATTTCATCTCTTGAAACATTTAACAGAGAAAGGGATGCAGGAATAGAAAGTACATCTTAGAGCTATTTTCTGTGGGGTAAGCGCCGAGATGGTCCATCTTCCTGGCCTTTATTTCTGCTCACCCAATGGGTGGGCGGAATGGCAACCTGGACACCAGAAACCCCATCATCAGAAGAGATCAAATCTTTGGATGTGAAGAGGTGGAGAGAAATCTTACTTCTGTAGTGAAAAAACAAGTGTTCTTGACTTTATCTGCCACTTACTTTCTGTTACTAGATCATTCTACTGCAAATGCTAAAGGTATTTCTAGTTCCAGAAAAATACACTGTCCATTTTTAGTTTATTGATATTGAGTGCAGATGATTTACGGAACATACAGGAACAGCTCTCCCGAAGTTTCGAGAATGAATGTGATTGGGGTATCTTCGATCAGGAGAAAAGAATCGTCCAAAGAGGAGGTGCCATTCCAGAGGAAGAAAGCAAGCTTCGGCTTTGTGACCCAGGCCTGTACAGACGCCCGAAGTCTCAGTGAGTGCAGTCAGGTTTTATACACGATATTTATTTGACGAAATGTTTTCTACATTTAACTGGTTACCGGGCTTGTTCTTTAACTCTCCGTAACATTCACTACTTAAAGACACAATTAGCTCAGCTCTCTCTGGGTGGATTACAAAGCACTTTTCAAATTTGAACATGCATAGGATCACTCATAGGGATTTTGCCAAATTGCAGCTTCTGATTCAGTAAGTGTGGGGATGAGGTCTGAGATTCGGCGTTTCTGAAAAGCTTCCACGAGATGCTGATGTGCCCTAGGCCACATTTTCAGTGGCGAAGCATTACATCACTGCCTGCTCTTAATCCCACTTTCTTCTGTGGATACAAACTAGTAAAAGATATTTTCCTTGTTTAATATACGCAAGGTAGGGGAGCCTGGGTGGCTCAGTGGGTTAAAGCCTCTGCCTTCGGCTCAGGTCATGATCTCAGGGTCCTGGGATCAAGCCCCAATCAGGCTCTCTGCTCAGTGGGGAGCCTGCTTCCCCCTCTCTCTCTGCCTTCCTCTCTGCCTACTTGTGATCTCTCTCTCTCTGTCAAATAAATAAATAAAATCTTAAAAATATATATATATATGCGAGGTATGCATTAAATGGTATGTTTCATTATTTTTCATTGTTCCAAGGTCCTTTTTATATTTCCTAGAGTCGTATCAAAACTCGGATGGCATATTACAAAATCATTTGAATCCGGTGGTCCCCAAACCTGGCTGCATATTACAATCACTTGGAGACCTTTCGAAACATAAAAATGCCCAGCCCCTGTTCAAACCCAACTGAGAATTTCTGGAGTGAGCCAAGATGTGATTTTGCGCCTCCTCTTTTTATTAAGAACTTTCGAATTTGCAGAAAATTTGAAAGAATTATATATTGATTAACCCACCATAGGTTAAAGATTAGCTTAATGATTACCCATATATCTAGATCCAACACTTGTTGACATTTTGCTACCTTTGAATTGTTTAGCTATGTAGTTTGCTTTATCTAAGTCAGTGGTTCTAAACCAGGGGCAGTGTAGGCTTCTGGGGAACATGGAGCAATGTCTGAAGATGTTTTGGTTGTCACAACCTGGCAGGAGAGCCCTATGCGAGACTGATATCTAGAAGGTCATAGCCAGGGATCCTGTTAAACCTGTCATGCCCTGGACAATTCTCCACAGCAAACAATTGTCCAGCCCCAATGTCGATAACGGCAAAATAGAGAATCCCTGATTTAAATATGACTAATACTGAACCAACTGTTAAGTATCCTGAAGATATCTTCACTTTTCACTCTTGAATATTTCAGCATCTCAAAAAATGATGTTCTCCCAGGTAACCAATAACGTGACTATTACACTTAAAAGGATGATCAACGCGGGGCACCTGGGTGGCTCAGTCAGTTAAGTGTCTGACTCTTGATCTCTCTCAATGTCATGAGTTCAGCCCCCATGTTGGGCTCCATGCTGGGAAGGGAGCTTAGTTAAAATAAATAAATTAAAAAAAATAAAAATTAAAAAAAAGGACAGTGATTCCTTACTGTTTTCTAATAGTGACTCTATATTTAAATTTCCTTATTTTGTACCATAAACAGGTTTTTAAAAAATATTTATGGGTTTTCTTGAATCACAATCTTGTTAAGATTTGTGTGTCACATTTGTCTTTTTTTCAGTCTTTAAAAATCTAGATCAGTCTTCTGAACTTCTTTGGTGTTTTTTTTTTTTCCAGCTTTTTCAGATCAATTCAGTTTTTTCATATTTTGGGTTTGATTGGATTGGCTTTTTAAAAAATTGCTTGACTTGTTCCTTTTCGGCAAGAATATTTTCAGGGACTCCATGCACCTTATGTTGTCTCATAGCAGGGGCTACAGAATTCCTGGTTTCCTGTCTAGTGGTGTTGCTGTTATGTTCAATCACTTGGCTTAGGCGCTGACCTCACTCATTTTAATTCCTCTTTGTGATTAGCAAATACTCTTTGGGCTAATTTTTTGGTGTCTGAGAATATCGTAACGCCCAACAAATTTCACCTAGTAGTTTGGGTGTCCATTGAGTTTCCTTCCTTGAATCTGGAAAACTGGAGGTTTCAAACATTCCTATTTCTTCATTTATTCATGTTATGAATTAACACAGAACCTCATGCATACAAAGATGGATTGAAAGTCACCGAGTTAAGGGGCGCCTGGGTGGCTCAGTGGGTTAAGCCTCTGCCTTCGGCTCAGGTCATGATCTCAGGGTCCTGGGATGGAGCCCTGCATCGGGCTCTCTGCTTGGCAGGGAGTCTGCTTACCCCTCTCTCTCTGCCTGCCTCTCTGCCTACTTGTGATCTCTCTCTCTCTGTCAAATAAATAAATAAAATCTTAAAAAAAAAAAAAAGTCACCGAGTCGAAATCTATTCCACTTACCATGAAGAAAATGATTTCTTAAATTTCATAGTTTCTGCTTGGTAACTGGAATTCTATGAGAAAAGTGCCTTCTTTTATCAATCAGACATCGACTACCGTTCCTTGTAAAAAGGCAGGATAAGTGTTTAATTCTTTTCTTTAAACTGAAAGTTTTCAGAGTAGATTTCAAAAAAAACAGTTGGCTGGTTACTTCTAATATTGATTTTTAGGTATCACAGGATATGGCCCCAAATTGTTGGAAATAGCAAGGGCGCTCACAATCAGAAAAAGGAAAGAAAAAGCAAGAAGATTTTCTTTAAACTTTGAAAATAGCATATATATTAATATAGATTTTGGAGCATTTAGATGCGAACTTCTTTTGAAGTTGTAGAAAGGGAATATATCTTTAGCAAAGATTCTTACAAAATATCAACTGTTAGATGGAAGATGGATGGAAAGTCACCCAGTTGAAATCTCTTCCTTTGTAAGCTGGACTATGTTTGAATAGCCTGTTTAGTCTCTCCTGAATCCAGGGGTGGTAAGTGATGTGTGAAAGCCAACTCTTTTCAGACAACAGTTGAACAAATACCCAGTCAGGTTCTTGGATTCGAAGACTGTTGTATTTGGAAATCATTGTTTTCCACAAGGGAAAATGAACACATTACAGGAAGCAACTGGAACCAGTTTTACCCCTTTGTTTCAAAGCCTCAAGTTCTTTATATATCATCCTGGAGTCTCATTTTGGTGGCTTTTCTTCGGGAAGAGCAATTTTTAGTCTGCTGATCGTTTTTAACTCACTCCGAGGTCTTACACAGGATTCTGAGACCCGCCCCCAAACCTGTACCTGGGGAGGTAAAAGTTCGATCCTTTAATTCGTTGTCTGGTCTGACCTTAATGAAGAGCTCTGCCTTCAGTTTATCACACGGTAAATTTGTTTTTATGATGAATAAATGGGCACTTTGCACCAAAAACTTGCAGGCGTCATCCAGATGTCTCCAAACTGGAGTGAGCACATGGAAATGGTCACACGGAGGCTTCTGTTAACCGAATGCACAAATCTGGAGAGAAGATGCCTTTTTTTTTTTTTCCCCCAAGGTCTGGAAATTTTAACAGTATCTGGCAGCTACTTGGTTTTCAAGATAATCCTGTCACTGTTTTGGGTTATGGGCCGGGTGGGGGCGGGGGTAGGCTTTGGTGGCTTGCTGAAATTGGGTGGAGATATTGTCATGTTGGCGCCTGCGGCGTGAGCACAAATGAGCTTGAGAGGAAGGGACCCGCGATCATGTTACTTTCGGTCACTTGAGGGCCGAACTGGTGTGGGTGTGAGGAGAGACAGAGGGAGGGAGAAGGAAAGAAGAGGATGAGAAAAAGAGTTCTGGGCACACAAAAGCAACTGGTTAATTCAGTCAGACTTTTACTTTTCTGATAGTTGTTTGGTTGGGTCCTTAATCCTTAGCCAAGTGACTCCCCGGGGACCTACTAATTCATTATTTTATCTTTTAAAGACGTGTCATCGAGGCGGCCATTTCTAAAGTCACAAAACCGTCCTCTCAGTCAGCCTTTGCTTGGTCTGTGGGGTTTGGTAAACGGACGAGTCCCTCGTCGGGCCTCAGCTAGGGCTGTGTTCTGTCTCTCACTCTTGTCCCCTGTCGCTGGTGGCAGACAAGTAGACGGTCACCAAATATGACTTGCTCATGCTCGACAAACAAAAATAAAAACAAGACACTGAGTGAACGATTTGCCATTTTCTTCTCATTGGAGTGAGAGAGTCCCTTTATGCGTGCTTACAGAACAGCTGCAGGGAAAAGCTCGTCCCCGAGGGGTTAACCTCCATGGGCATTTGATCTCCTTGCTTGTTCCCATGAGGCAAAATGCTAATTTTTCCCCTGATATTAAAAAGCCCCATGACAGAATCAATCATTCCGATCGGTGACTTAAATATGTATTAACATATATATGTAGATATCTGTGTATATATTATATAATATTATATATAGGTATATAATATATAATATGCAAGAGGTTCTTTGGCTAATGGTGGCTTCAAAGCACTTTTGTCTCCTTTTTTTTTTTTTTTATTTCACAGAGGGGGAGAGATCACAAGGAGGCAGAGAGACAGGCAGAGAGAGAGGGGGAAGCAGGCTCCCCGCTGAGCAGGGAGCTCGATGCGGGCCTCCATCCCAGGACCCTGAGATCATGACCTGAGCCGAAAGCAGGGGCTTTAACCCACTGAGCCACCCAGGAGCCCAACACTTTTGTCTCCTTAAAAAGAAATGCACTCTCACTGGAGAAAGGAACACATTTCACAACATCAACGAACTTGAACTACCAGCTAGGAGGACCTAAGTGTTATTACCCTTTCCTTTTGAAAATTGTATTTGTATCTCAGTACATGCATAATATAATTCCTAGGTCTATAATTACTTCGTTTATTGTGCATATTAGAAACACTTAAGCTTAGACCCTATAATGGACCAAGGACAAATTGTTCCCATCCAAAGCAGAAACATCAGGAGAAGCACATGAAAAACAAATGATTTATGCAAGTTGCAAGATCAACGGATCAATGTTTGGAAGCTTCGCAGTAGAATCCCAAAGACAAGAGTGAAGACCATTATGAAGTTTCTTAAGAGTAGTCCCCCGGTTTCGCCCTTGAGTCATATTACCTTTGACTTGCCTGATGAAGTCACTCATTGATTTAGTGACTATTTGTGAGATACCTACTGTGTGTCTGGCAGATGACAGATTCTAAGGATTAAGGGAAGAAGTTATAATAACAACAACAACAGTGGGGGGCCTGGGTGGCTCAGTGGGTTAAAGCCTCTGCCTTTGGCTCAGGTCATGATCTCAGGGTCCTGGGATCGAGGCCCACAGGGAGCCTGCCTCGTCCTCTCTTTGCCTGCCTCTCTGCCTACTTGCAATCTCTCTCTCTCTCTCTCTCTGTCGAATAAATAAATAAAATCTTAAAAACAATAACAACAACAACAACAAAAAGACAGCCTCCTGGGGAATTTCCATCATCCGAGTATCTAAGCTAGTAGATTTAATCGTGACTTCTAGGTGCTACATAAAAAGAAATTCCCGAGTGGGTGAGGCTCAAATAAAAGAGAGAGAAATCATCTTTCTTGATAAAGCTAGGTTGGGGCCGCATGGAGATTTGAAATTAGAGCTGCTACTGAATGCAAACAGTGAGGGCTCCTTCCTAATAGTGGAAACAGATTTCCGAGTGCAGCCTCCCACGTGGTCAACAGTGAACAGTGCACATGTTTTTTTGTTTTGTTTTGTTTTATTTTGACTTTTTTCTTGAGCAAACGTTTGTTTTCACATTTCCCTTTATATACTTCTAGAATAAACAGAGGTGCAAGGGACCTGGGGCTAAAGCCAGGGCCACTTTTGACATAGAAGGGAGATCACGTCTGCCCTCCTTGGTGTGCAATGACCGACAAGTGACAGGTGCCGGGGTCGGGGGTGGCGGGGGGAGGGAGAGATGGTACAAAAGGGCCACAGAAGAAAAAGATAAAAAGGGAGACAAGCCTCAGAAGAGAAACTTTCAAAAAACTAAAAATTATTTGAAAGTGACTTGAAGACGGGAATTAACATCATGAAGGGGGGACCTGTTGTTGGTCATTAAGGAGCGAGCCCCGAAGAGTAGGGAGCATGAGCGCGTTCTCCGTCCTTTGGGGAGGGAAGTTGATGCCAAGTGGGCTGTATGATGCAATCTGTTACGAATTCTCTCCATCTCGACCTTATATTAACACACACGGGCTCATTTTCAAAGGGGTCCAAGGGAAGCAAGTCACTCTACTCCCGCAAATAAATAGGAACTGTGTGTCTGAAATTCCTCAGAGCGCTGAAAAAGTTAGCCCCTTTTAATGTCATTATATATTTTAACCATTTGAAACCAATTTATAACAGACATGAAAGTATTTTATCTACAGAGGAGTTGGCACATGGCACTTCCCACGTTACACATTTCCAACAAGCCCAGTGCACCCAACTCCCTCTCACTGGTGACTGGTCAGGGCTTTTCTTCTAAGAAGGCGACATCTCCAAGGGGGCAGAGGGAGCCTAATACCATTCTATCTCCCATTGCAGAGACCCTCGGCTGCCCCTGAAATTCTCTCTGGGACTTTCAGGAGGTGACGCTTCTATTTTTTCTTTTCTTCTTTTTGTTAAAGATTTGACAGAGAGAGACACAGCGAGAGAGGGAACACAAGCAGGGGGACTGGGAGAGCATTTTCTTCTAGTGCTCACTGGCCTTGCTCCCTTCCTCGTCCATCCCTCCTTTCTTTTGTCCCTTTGCTTGGCTTCTTCTATCCTTTCCCATTTCCTGTGTTACACGTGCAGCATAAAGGGTGAAGCGGCTATTTTATATGAAAATGTAAAGAAGCAAACTGAGAGCTCTTTGCCCTTGCACAGAAGTGGGTCAAAGCCTCTCCAAACCTTCTTCCACATGAAATAAAATGGCACGTCCAAAGTCATGCCCCGCAGGGTCTGATCCTGCTTCGATGGGACATGCCCCTTGGAGGCGGGGTGCCCTCTTGAATACAGAGAGCTTGGCTCCACTCCCTCACCCATTCCACACTTTGCTCAGTTTGGGCAACAAAGGACCACAAAGAAGTTATCATGCAGCCTCCTCCCCCTTTGAATGATTAAAAACTCCATTTTTTATTTTATCACCTAACTGCCCTGAGGTGTCTCTCTACCTGAGGAGAAACACTGACTCACTGATCTCCACTAGTTTGGCATCTTCCTATGTTCACCTCGGGTCCCACTGCCCACTTCCTGTCCCTACTGTAGTGGGTCACCATCCCTTCAGGGCAAAGGACTGGTCCCAGCCCATCAGGACATTGTATCCCTCCTCCACCCCTGTTTTTGGGGACATAGAAGTGTAAGGAGAGGCTTTACACTGGACCTCTATCTAGGAAAGGGATTCTAGTCTCCGCTCCGATGCCCCCAACCATGGCAGCCAGAAATCTCACCCCTCCATGGCTGCTGGAAGCCACACAGGAACTAATCGAAGGACGAAGCTCATGCCCAGTGAGCAGAGGAAGGAACCAGAAAGAAATGCATCATTGTCTAGCCACTGGTTCACCCCATCTGGAAACTTACCCCTATCTCTCAACTCCTGTTAGGTGAAATAGTAAATTTCACACACACACACAAATTTATTATAATGTCTATTATATGAAGCCAAGCTCATCCAAGCTGATATGCTTTCTAACTAGAAAAAAAAAAGGTTTTTATCTTTCTTCCTTTTTTTTTCCTTCTTCCCTTCATCCCTTTTTTTTTCTCTCTCACGGTGTTGGTTAGTGACAAGGAGCAGGATGACTGACTCTGCTCATATTCTTGAGACTAGGGGATTTTTTGGATGCGAATGTTCCTTGTGAAAAACAGGATAGTCCAGGGCAGACAAGATGGTTCTTTACCCTATAAGGTTAAGAAATGGAAGATAACATATGCCTGAAAATTGGGCGCCATTTTTCATGAGGAAAAGCTTTTGATCAAAATCTGCCATCCTTCTCATTATTCGGAAATAATGAGGAGAAATAAAACAAACACAGAAGAGGAGCACTTGCGTTCTCATTCCTGGCCACCCAGGATGGGTTTCCGGGATGCTGGAGGTCCTATAGTGAAGTGTCTTACTTGTCTTGTTGAAAGAAAAAAAGAGGGCAGGGGGAAGGAAGGAAGGAAGGAAGGAAGGAAGGAAGGAAGAAGGAAGGAAAGTGAAAAAAAAAAAGTGAATGAGAGACAGACCCTGAGCCAATGGAGCAAAGATCCCAGAGCTACTAAATGGTAAAGCTGAGGTAAAATCAGAGTCTTTACCTCAACTTTGTGCTTTTCACATTTTCAGAGATGCTTGTTCATTCTCACACTTTCTATAATGTTCCCATTGCTCTCATTTGCATCTATTCTGAGGAGAAAATGGTCTAATGATTGGGAGAGGCAGGAGAAGCCATGTGACTCTGCATTGAAATGACCCGGAGTGTCTGCGTTTCCCCGGCAGTGAAAACCCTTTCCCGATACCTGATTTCTAACTTCCATTAAAAACTTAGATTCCAGTGCCTGCTTTTCTTTCACCTTTTGGGCCTGTCTAAAAATGCACTTCAAGATGAACACTTGAACATTCTTACATGCCTCCCTTCACTTCACTAGGATAGAAGCCTGTGAGATCAGGGATTTATTTACTTCTGGATCAGTACCTCTCAGACCAGGCCCCAGCACACATCATCAAATAAATATTTGTTGAACAAATGAAAAAAAAAATATTTTTTTCTATTCAGAACCCTCCAAAGCCTTCCAACTTCATTCCAAATACAAACAAAAGTCCTCGTAACGGCCTTCAAAGCCCGGTGTGATCCAGTCCTCCATCCCAAGCTGCTCTCTCTTCCTTGTCCTGGGCTCACTCAGTGCTGACGCTGGGTCCTCCCAAGTCTTGGGCAGGCCAGGCAGCTCCCACTCAGACTTTGACCCTCTCTCTCATTCCTGCTCCTGCTTCTAGGAAGCTCCTTTTTGCAGACCTGGGCCCAGCTTTCTCTCTCTCACCTTCCTCCTCAGATCTCAGCTCAAAAGGCGGGCACTGGAGCCTTCCCTGATCATGTGATACGAAATAACAGTGTTCCCACTATGCCTTAGCCCTCGTGTTTGGTCTTTTCCCCCATGATCTTATATATTGTCTGTTTGCTGGTTTACTGCTTCTGCCCGCCCCCCCCCCACTCCACTAGAGTGTAAGCCTTGTGTAAGGAACACTTTGGGGCACCTGGGTGGCTCAGTGGGTTAAAGCCGCTGCCTTCGGCTCAGGTCATGATCCCAGGGTCCTGGGATCGAGCCCCACATCGGGCTCTCTGCTCAGCAGGGAGCCTGCTTCCTCCTCTCTCCTCTCTCTCTGCCTGCCTCTCTGCCTACTTGTGATCTCTCTCTGTGTCAAATAAATAAATAAAATCTTAAAAAAAAAAAAAAAAGGAACACTTTGGTTTGGTGGCTACTGTGTTCTAGCCTGGCACGGAGGAGTTAGTTGTTCAATAAATATTGGTTGGATGAATGAACAAATAAATGTTTTTGCATAGGTTTTTTAGTTACTCCTCTTTCCTGCGACATTAATTAAAAACAGTTTTCCCAGTTTCACATTTTACACCTTTTTATGGTATTTTAATGTGTAGCGGCAATTACTCTTTATGTAATGAATTCTGTCTTCTCCTTTGTGAGGGCACTTACCAAAAAAAATCCCTTTCTGGCCTGAACATCTGTTAAAGACACATCTATGTCTTCTGCAAGTATTTTAGGGTTCTATTTTTGGCTTTTAACCTTTTAATATATCTGGAAGTCATTGTTTATGTGACCTGATCTCAGTAGATTATTTTCTAAAGAAAAATCTTCTGTGTATGACATATTGATTAGGATTATTGACTAAGTCAGACAATACTGATTTGATCTATCATTACCTTTCTATTCATAGATGATTCTAGGTTATTTACTCTATACCATGTACTCTTAAGATACTTTTTTAATTATTACAACTTTATGACTATGTTTCAATATTGCTCTTGTGCTTCTTTACTTAAATTTTGTTTCCTCTTAAATTTTAAGGCTAGTTCTAGAATTATGTTAGCAAAGTTCTAAAATGGTAGCATTAAGATTTTGCCTTAAAGTATACTGGCTGTCATTATTAAGTAGAGAAATAGTGCAGCTCATGACAATATTCAGTGTTTTAATGTGAGATGATCACTTGGTGAAGGTGTAGTCTGTCGTATTTCTCAGCTGTAAGGTTACCATTTTTTTTCCCTTTGTCATTAGTAAGTATTTAGGGAACTAAACATTGATACTATGAAAACATCCTGTTTTTTTGTCAAACTTTCATTGAATAACTTTAGCATTCATTCACGGATTTCACTTGCAACAATTATTAATGTGGTGTCCTAATGGTGATTTCTCTCATTCCTTCTACATTTATTGATTGGATTTTTTCTGTGAGAAGAAGTTGTTTCTTCTCCCCCATTGATTCGTTCAGTTATTTATTTGTCATGGTAAGAATTCATGGGTATTTACTTTAGTGTGTGGATTATAACCCAATACTACTGTTATTTATTTTGTTTCTAGATTGTTCCAACCTTGGCCATTAGGAGCTCTTCTTGGCTGGCTCTTTTGCCTTTTGAAATGCTGCCATCCTCTGGAGCACCTCCTTGGGTTCTGATACTACAAGGCCTTCCAGGTTCTTCTTGTCTCTTTCACGAACTAGCCCTGGGATTGGCTATTTATCCAAAGAAACATTCAGTTAATTCTTAATTGTTCAACCTTCTCTACGTACTCTACAAATAGTGGGTTTATTTTTTCTCCATACTTGCCACCATATTGAAGCTACTGGAATGCTGATTAGCCTACTATGACAAAGACAGATTCTTCAGGAACCAGAAGGAATACCAATTTTTATAATGTCTTCACATGACTACTTTTTAACTGTTAATTTTGGTGAAAATCTAACATGATGCTTAGAGATGACTTGTAAATACCAATGATCTAAGCTGCCGATTTCCTGAATAATAAGATTTCTGCTGTCCATACCACAGGAAGAGCTGCAAGGAACCCCATCTTCTCCATCTCTTTCCCTCATCCACTCTGCTTCACCTCAACCTGCCTGAGGCATTTCTATGGACCTAAGGGTCTACAGAACCACTATTGGTAAACAGTTGACACTGCAGGAGTCCAATGCCCTCATTTTACACACACATTTCACACATAACTAAAATGGGGCTGAGAGTTAAATAAGTTTTCCAACATGACAGAGTTAGTGGTGGCTAAATGAGAGACTGAAGTCTATGTTTGGAGCCCACATGAGATTTCTCTCAGCTTCACCGCAATGCTGAAGGAGGCAGGATTGTTTCAGGTTCTAAAATGGACAGAACCCAAATTAGACAATAAACAAGGAGAGCTCTGTTAATGGTAGAATGAACTACTTTGGGGATAAAACTTAAAAGTAGATATTTGCCCTAGGCTAAAGCCCTTGGATGGTGGAAGCATTGCAACTCTATCCTGTTATATTTGGTGAATGACAATCATACATTCCCCAAAGACAGGCTCATTTGTCCTGTTGGTTTTTAATATGATGGAGAATCATTAAGATCCCTACAGGAAAAACAAAACAAAAACCCTCAAATTCTTCTTTATCCTCAAAGTGAGCTTTATGAGTTGGTGAAAGTGTGATGGGGACTAGCAAAGGCTGGGAAATGGTAAAGAGTATTTCACTATTTTAGAGTATTTCTCTAGGGTAAATGATACACTATTTTAGAAAATGTATGTCTTCAAGAACATTCACAAAACATCAGTCAGAGTTTTATGTTTATTTGACTAGAAGAAGAGAAGCTTATGGTACTATTTGTTAGCCAAATAAGGAAAGTCTAATCCTGAAACAAAATAAAGTCATGACTAGTGACTTTGACTATTTGTGCATATGCTTAATTATTTATTTAGTGCAAAACAGAGCATCTAATAAGTTCGTGGCTTGCATTTCTGTGGTAGGCAAAATTAATGACCCTTGCAGGTGTCCTCATACTAATCCCCGGTACCTGTGAATATGTCATGTCACATGGCCAAGGGGGAATTAAGGAAGCAGGTGGAATTAAGGTTGAAAATCAGCTGACCTTACTGTAGGGAAACCTTCCTGGATTGTCTAGGCGTGCCCCAAGTAATCACAGGGGTCCTTCAGAATGGAGGGAGGAGAGACAGTCAGAATTGGAGAGAAGTTTGAAGATGTTATTGTGCTGGATTAAAGACAAGAGGAAGAAGTTGTGGCTATGGAATGTAGGCAGCCTCCAGAAGCTGGAAAGGGCATGGAAACATATTATCTCCCAGAGCCTTCAGAAGAAATGCAACCCTGCCAATGCCTTGGTTAGCCCAGTGACACATTTCAGACTTTGACATTTAGGGATATAAGACAACAACTGTCTGAAGCCATTACATTTGTTATAGTAACAATAGGAAACCAATACAATTTTAAACAAAGTCTTACCTATAAAGCTATGCATTGACAATGACTGTGAAAAGAACTCTAGTATATGAGTCGCGGTTCTCCAGAGAAACAGAACCAACAGGAGATATAAATACATCTAGATCTAGATCTAGATAAAGAGGAGACTTATTATAGGAATTGGTTCAGAGAGTTACAGAGGCTGAGAAGTCACATGACCTGCTATCCACAAATGGGAGAACCAGGAAAGCCAATGGTGCAATTCAGTCCATGTCCTAACACCTGAGAATCAACCTGTGAATTGAAAGAACAGATCATGTAAGTCTTGGTCTGAGTCTGAAAGCCTGAAAACCAGGAGCGCCTATGCCCAGGGGCAAGAGAAGATGGGCATCTCAGCTCAAGCAGAGGGAGCAGATTAACCCTTCCTCTGCTGGTTCGATTCAGATTGAATGATGACCACTGAAGTTGGGAGGGTGGCCATTTTTACTGGGGAGGGTCTACTGATTTAAACGCTAATCTCTTCTGAAGGCACCCTCCCAGACACCCCCTCCCACCCAGAAACAACCTTTACCAGCTATCTGGGCATCCCTTAGCCCAGTCAGCTCAACACATAAATTCAACCATCCCAATTAGGGATTAATGGAATGAATGGTTTTTGAGAACCTGTCATCTGAGAACGTGTGGTATCCAAAGAAGGAAAGAATATACTCTGAGGTTTGAGAAGCAGAACTTCTAAAAGTTTAGTGAAAAGTTTGCATTACTCCATAACATAAAGTTTTGAAAGGAAATATAACTTTAGAAGGTTGGAAAGTTCTCAAACGATGTAATTATGACTGTATAATCCTATAGATTGAATTGTATGAAGCCACAGAAGGCATGCTTATCAAATATGTAGATGACATGGAGCCTGGCAAGAGAACGAACACATTGTATGTCAGAACCAGAATTGAAACAACAAAAAAAATCTTGTCAGTCTGTAGCAATGGGATGAATCTCTAAAAAGATAGAAGTTAACAGGGATTAACATAAGATCCTACACTTGGGTCCAAAAACCCAACTGCCCAAATGCAGTTGGAAGTGATGGAGCCTAGCAGCATGTGATAAAATGACTGTCGAGTTTTAATAAACCAAAAAGTTAAAGAGATATTATAATGAAATAATAGAAGTGTTAAACATTTCAAAAAAAGTTTTTTCCAATTGCCGGCTGGTCAGATCACATTAGGTAATTGTCTAATTTTGGATCTGGGATAGGAATCAGTAAAGCAAATATGCTTGATACTTAATAATAGGACATACTTGAAGATATTGGGGATATTCACCTTGAAAAAGAGAGAACTCCAAATTCAAGGTGAGAAGGGAATAATAGTTCTCATTAAATGTTTTAAGAACCTATGAGTCAAAGGCTTTGGGCCTATTCTAATGGGGTTCAAATTTTTACCGAGAATCAGTGAGTAGAAGTCACAGGAAGATAGATTTCAGCTTAAGACAGAGAAGTTATGGTCAAAGTTGTCTAAAATTCAGATAGGCTGCTTGAAGGGTGTATTTCCCATCAACGGATACATCTGAATACAAATTAAACCACAACTTGGTAAGGAAGGTTGTAAAATTCATTCAAACCATAAAAGAAAATATAGGTCAAATTACCTTACAGTTTCTGATGCTATCTCTAAGGATTATCATGAGAAATAATTACTCCAATCAGGCTTAATTTATTCTTTACAAGGGCAAGTCATTTATTGGGTAGTAAGTCTGTATCTTAGTAATAGCGAAGTGTATTACATCAAGCTCCTGATTGATACAACATGACAAACTTTCTTAGAAAAGGATTGAAATACCATGTTTTAGGGAATTTTGAAAGTTTTACTTAGTCTCACTGTAGCTCTCATTGCTATTGGGACTTGTAAAAATGAAGATGCTGAATTCATGAGGAGCTAGGTCCCCGGAAGAGTTGACTCCAGTCTCACTGTTTAATTATAGAGGAAAAGAAGGGAACCTAAATGACAAATACTCTCTGCTCATATTGTAATGGTAAATGATTCTCTCAGAATGCCAAGTGCTCATTTCAGAATCCCTAGCCCTGCCCCTTCTATCAAACTTTCACAAGCTCCCAGCTGTGAACTTCCCTGTGGGCAGTGCACCCTGAATCATTCCCAAACTAGTGCAGCCCAGCAAAGACTTTGTTGACATGCTTAGATCTAAAAATCCTCTTTCACCTTTCAAATACCCTGTTAGGTCTCCTCTGGGTTACCACTTTCATATCTCTCTTTCTACTTTACTTGTTCCATTCTATTGCCCTTCACTTCAATTGTAAAAGATCTCTTATACTCAAGATAATACATGAAACCTTTTTTTCCCCAAAAAATCAAAAGAAAAAGTAGAAAGAAAGAGGTTAGAGAAAGGGGAAAGGGATGCTTTGAATTTTGATTCAGGGTCTTCCTGGAAAAGGCTACACTATGTCTGAGAGTGCTGCTGAGAATGTCAGAGTCAGTTTACAGAACTGTATTAAGGAAAACCAGGATTTGAGAAGAAACGTAATTAAATGAAAGAAGAGAAATGACTTAAGAGATTGAATTTTTAAGTAGGTTAAGTTTTGTATTGGTTAATTTTATGCATCAACTTAGCTTTGATATCTGGTTTTCAATCAACACCAGTCTAGATGTTGCTGTGATGGTATTTTTAAGGGTATGATTAACATTTAAATTAGTAGACTCTGAATAAAGTAGACTTCCCTCCATAATGTGGGTGAGCCTAATCTAATCAGTTGAAGGCCTTAAAAAACGTTCCCTCCCTTCACCTCAGGAGAAAGGAATTCTGCTTCCATTGGCTTCAGACTGAGACAGTCAACTTTCCCCTGGGTCTCCAGCTTGCTGGCTTGCTCTGTAGATTCTAGCCTCCAAAATCATATGAGCCAGTTTTATATGAGATAAAGCAATAAAGATAAAGAAATATAAATAAAGCTGTCTCTATCTCTACTTCCCTATCTATCTATCTTGTATGCTCTGTTTCCCTAGGAATCTTGATTAATGCAACCATGAATTTCCTCCACCTCTTGTCCTACTCACTCACTCTTCTGATTTCTGTCCTTGAAGTTCACCTTCCTCTGGGGTAAGACCTAGCAATCTTCCTCCAAACTTCCTGTATGAAGCCATTTGTACCCCTCTTCTTCCTTTATAATCATACTTTGTATAATAATACCAGAAAACATGTATTCTAGATCATATTGAAAAACCATTAACTCATGGATATGTATATCTTGCTATCAGGAAACTAAAAACTGTATGTTCCCAAGAAACCTACTAGACTTATGAGATTCCATGAAAGCCTCACCCAGGATTAGTTGTAAGGATTATTTGAATAATATATGTGAAACAGCTTTCAAACAAAACCTTACCACATTCTGTGTTCTTTTATTTTTTTCTGCCTTTCTTTATTCTCAAACTCACATGTATGCAACTCATTGAACTGTTTAGAGTACAGGGTACAAATCAATTCAGTGAAACCTAACACGTATTCCCTATGGGAGTCTTCATACTAGAGAAACTCAGAAACTGGTAGAGGGGACAGTCATGTAAATACTTGTACAGCTCCAGGACAGGTGGATCTGGGGAAAAGAGATTTATAAGCAATAGATGTGCTAAGGGAATATAAGATAAAATACTGATTTCTAGAGAAATCTGAATGGATTTTTGAAGGAGGTAGAATACGTATTGGTCCTTAGGGAGAATAGGAATTCAATAAATAAATATCCAAGGAAAGGACATTCTAGGCAATTATAATAGTAACTAACATTTATTTATCCACTATTGTGTTTGGCTTTGGTGTACTTATACACTATGTCAGACATTGTGTCAACACTTTACATACATTTTCTCATTCAATTTTTGCAACAACTCTGTAAGAGGTAGACCACTAATAGCCCCATTTTATAGACACAGAAATGGAGGTCTTGAAAGGTAAGTAAATGGCCCAAGATCACTTACATAGAGAGCAGCAGAGCAAATACTTGAACACAGAATGTGCAAATCCAAAGACCAAGTTCTTAACTGCCACACAGCAATGTCTCTTCACTAAAGAAGAATTAGTAAAATCGAGGTCTGGAAGTGGGAAAAATGTGAGATATGTTATTAGTGTGACTTAGATATAGCATGATTAGATTTCTATTTAAGGCAGTACGGCAAACCAGATGTTCCTAAATACACCTGTTGGCACAATGTACCTAAAATACTGGATTAACAATAAAATATGTCCAAATCTGTGACTAAAGTGATTAAAAATAATTAAGGGATCCCCTTAGAGAATAGAAATCATTAATCTAGAGAGGTAAGTGAAGTCCAGAGCAGCTTGGTATTGACCCTGGGGATATCTGCCAAGGCCTGATGGCCTAGAATTTGTGTTTTATTGGTCTGTACAAATTGGGGATAGGACATAAAGCCTGAGGCTTAGGCAAGGTGGAAGATAGAGGACGGACCTGAAAACTGATGCTCCTAATGACTGAAAAAAAGCAACAAAACTCATTGAAAAGTTAATATTAGGGGTATGTGCTATTCTTAGATTTAGGGAGGGAAAAAAAAGCAAAATTCTTTCCTGAGAATTCCTGGTCATAAGCACATACTCATGTATATGAGTATGCAAGAGGATAGAAGGGAGAAGCTGGAATTCAAACATGAGTGAGGACTGGGAAACCCTTAGAGGTGGTGGAGAAAGCAGTGGCTTGGAGGCCAAGAGGCTGAGCAGAGCTTTGAGCAGTTCAAGGGGACTCCCCAGTGAGACGGGAACCCCAGCAAATATTCCAGATTTTGAAGTAAGGAGCCTAAAGGACTATCCTCTAGGAGTAATGACTAGACAGAAGTAGACTAGCTTTCACAAAACTCATTCCAAATTACCTCAGTACCAGACTGAGTGAGGTGATCCATTTTTATCCTGAATGCAGCAGCCAAAACACATCCTTTCGTCTGATGGAAATTACATTATCAAGAACTTAAATTTCTCTTTTTAATTTTTATCACAATGTTTGACTTTCTATTAAAAAATAACCATGCATTCCCTGGACAAAATGATTGAATAGAAATGAAGCAAAAATAGACAAATCAGAATCAAATCCCAAATCAACTGACTTATTGGAATAAAGAGATGCAGACTTTAATATAATGATTATTGTATGTTCAAGAACAGAAGTGGGGGAATTTAGTAGATAACTAAACCCTAGAGGATGATTAAAATGGAAATTCTAGAAGGGAATTCTAGAAGAGAAAAATAGGAAAATATAAATATGCAAGTAAGAACTCAGTAGACAAATTAAGAGCAAAACAGACTCAACTAAACTGAGGGTTAATGAATGGGGATATAGGACACTAGAAAATAGCTAAACTGAAGAAGGGAAATGCAGACGTATATGAAAAGCAAGGTAAACAAATACAAGCAAACTAAAAGAAATCTAAAACTCATCCCAAAGACATGTGAGACCTGGTGGAAATACCTGGTAGGTGCATGGAAATCTCAGAAGCAGACTAGGAGACTGTGATTATTTTTGAAGTGATACTGACTAAGAATTTTTTAATACTGGTAAATTAAATTGTATGTACAAATAGTATTGCAAAGCCAAGTATAGTAAAACAAAGCAACAAGAAAAGAAACAAAGCAAACCAAACCAAGGCTTATCATTGTAAATCTCATGGAAATCAAAGCCAATGAGAAAATCTTAAAAGCAGCCAGACAGGGAAAAAAGACATACTACTTTCTTTTTTAAAAAAATTATTATTTTTTAAAAATTATAATTCCAGTATAGTTAACGTAGGGTGTTATGTTAGTTTTAGGTGTACAATATTGTGATTCAGCACATCCATACAATACCGTACGCTCCTCAGGCCAAGTGTCCTCCTTAGTCCCCATCACCTATTTAACACATACCCCCTCCCTCCTCCTCCCCTCCCGTGACCATCAGTTTGTTCTCTACAGGTAAGAGCCTGTTTCTTGATTTGTCTCTCTCTCTCTCTTTTTTCCTTTTGTTTGATTTGCTTCTTAAATTTCACATATGCATGAAATCATATGGTATTTATCTTTCTCTGGCTGACTTAATTTCACTTCACATAGTATCTTCTAGTTCTATCCATGTCATTGCAAATGGCAAGGTTTCATTCTTTTTTATGTTTAGATAATATTAAGCATATATTACTTTCTTTCCTTTTTAAAAAGATTTTATTTATTTATTTGAGAAAGAGCATGAGTGAGAGAGCAGAAGCAGAAGGAGGAGTGGCAGAGGGAGAGGGAGAAGCGGGCTCCCCGCTGAGCAGAGAGCCTGACGTGGGGCTCGATCCCAGGACCCTGGGATCATGACCTGAGTTGAAGGCAGCCACTTAACAGACTGAGCCACCCAAGTGCCCCAAGGACATATTTCAATAATAAAATATTTTCATTATGTTTAAGGCCACCAAAATGAAACTGATTCCTTAATGGAAATTATGGAAGCCAAAACACAGTTGAAGTGTTGACCAAAAAGTAACTGTAAACTTAGAATTTTATACCAAGCAAAACATTTTTCAGAGATGACCTAGAATTTGATACCACCAAAAGTGTTTTCTTAAAATAAAAGCAAATAAAGACATTTCTGGCAAAAAAAAAAATTTTTTTTCATCAGCAGATACACACTAACAAAAAAGAAACAAATATACAATCTAAAGTGAATTCCTCAGGCAGAAGAAAATCATCCTAATGGTAGAAAGGAAAATAAAGAAGAAATGAAGTGAAAAAAAGAATGAAATATATGTACGAATCTAAATGAATTTTGATTTATCAATATATTACTTTCCCTTTTAGACCATACAAAAACTTCAGAATACTGTCACTCCACTCAGTGGATTTTAATTATACCTTAATTTTTTTTAAGTCCACCAACTAGATATACACAATAGTATCAATAATATAATGAAGGAATTTAAGTATATGTAGAATAAACACATATGATAATAATAATGCAAAAAGTGGAAAGATATATTTTAATGCCTTTGCATTGCCCTGAAAGTGGTAGAAGTAATTATTTAAATTGAACTTCAGTAAGTCAAAGACACATGTTGTGATTTCGAGGTTGACTATCAAATGAAAAGTAAAAGAATGTACAACTAATAAGCTAACAGGAGACGGAATAGGCTCATTTTAACAATTACTTGATTAATAAAAATAAGGCAAGAAGAAATGTTCAGGGATGGAATTTATAGCAAGAAGAATAACTAGAAATAAATATCTCTACTTATAACCATATAGGGATCAACCTATGAGGAAGATGCAATAATTCTAAATTTATGTGGACCTAATAACATAGCTTCAATATATTTAAGAAAAATTGACAGAACTAAACGGAAACTAACATTAATTTAATAAAAACAGCAACAGTAATATCTAATTAGTGGGGTTAAAAAAAATCAAGGTATTATTAAAATCCAATGAGTGGAGGGGCACCTGAGTGGCTCAGTTGGTTAAGCATCTGACTCTTGATTTTAACTCAGGCCATGACCTCAGGATGGTGGAATCAAGTCCTGCATCAGGCCACAGTGGGAGGGGAGACTAGTTAGGATCTCTCTCTTCCTGTCCCTCTTCCCTCCAACACCCCCTCATGTACACACTCTCTCCCTCTCAAAACACACACACACACACACACACACACACACACACACACAACCCAAACCCCCCCCCCCCAAAAAAACCTGGAGTTACAGTGTTCTGAATTCTTACTGAATGGCTTAAAGGGGGAAATAAGTATACTGATAAATTTAACACTTTTATGAGTTAATATATAAGTTAACATTTCTATAACAAACTAAATGGATTTGAACTTCCTTCGGTGCCTGGGTGGCTCAGTTTGTTAAGTGGCTGCCTTCAGCTCAGGTCATGATTCCGGAGTCCCAGGATCGAGTCCCACATCGGGCCTCCAGCTCCATGGGGAGTCTGCTTCTCCCTCTGACCTTCTCCCTTCTCATGCTCTCTCTCTCTCTCAAATAAATAAATAAAATCTTAAGGAAAAAAAATTGATTTGAACTTTCAAACCAAGAGAGGGATAAAATAGAAAAGGGAGGGGACTACAATCAATTTGGAAGTTAAAAACAAAAGGAAAGTATAATAGTAAAAGGGGGGAAATCCTCACCTCCATTATGATGGCTACTATAAAAAATAGTAAATAATAGCTATAAGCAAGGATGTGGAAAAATTGGACCCTTAGTGCATTGTTTCTTTTTTTTTTTTTAAGAATTTATTTATTTATTTGACAGAGAGACAGAGAGAGAGCACAAGTAGGCAGAGTGCCAGGCAGAGGAAGAGAGAGAGCCAAGTCCTCTGCTGAGCAGGGATCCCGATGTGGGGCTTGATCCCAGGACCCTGCGATCATGACCTGAGCTGAAGGCAGCAGCTTAACTGACTGAGCCACCCAGGCGCCCCCTCCCCCCCTTAGTGCATTGTTGATGGAATTGTAAAATGTGCATCTTTTGTGAAAAACAATATGGCAGATTTGGGAGGATTTTAATTATATCTTGATTTTTTTTAACCCCACTAACTAGACATTACTGTTGCTGTTTTAATGAACCTAAGGTTAGTTTCCTTTTAGTTCTATCAATTTTTCTTAAATATATTGAAGCTATGTTATTAAATCCATATAAATTTAATATGGCTTCCCCAAATCAAAAATAGAACTACTATATGATTCAACAATCCCACTTTTGGGTATATAGCCAAAAGAATTGAAAACAGAGTCTCAGAGAGATATTTCCACACCCATATTTATAGCAGCACTTTTCTCAATAGTCCAAAGGTGGAAGATACTCAAATGTCTGTTGATGGATGGACGGATAAACAAAACAGGGTGCATGCATACGATGGAGTATTATTCAGCCTTAAAATGGAGGTAAATCATATCACATACTACAGTACAGATAGCCTTCAGGACGTAATGCTCAGTGAAATAAATGAGTCACAAAAAGATAAATATTGTATGATTCTACTGATATGAAATATCTAAAAGAGTCAAATTTGTAGACACAAATAGTAGAATGGCAGTTACCAGAGGTTGGGGCAAGAGGAAATGGGAAATGGGGAGTCGTGAATTAATGGCTGCAGAGTTTTGGTTCTGCAAGATGAAAAATTTCTGGAGATCTGATTCATAACAATATGAATATTTTTAAAACTACTGAACTGTTTGCTTAAAGACTAGACTTGAAAGATGGTAAACTTATATTATGTAATTTTTTATCACAATAAAAAAGAGGGAAGACAAAAAGTATAAATAAGTTGAAAGTCATGCCTCCAAACATATTGGTTATCATAATCAGTGTAAGTGAACTAAATCTTCATTAAACTGAAGATTGTTAGACAAGATTAAAATTTGACCTTGATTAAAAAAATCCATATACTTATTCTATAAAAAGAAATATACCTAAAATATAAGGACACCAAAAGATTAAAAGTACAGGGAATGAGAAAATTATCGGCCAGGTAAGTACTAAGCAAAATCAAAGTAGTATGGATTTATTATGCAGAAAAAGTAGTTCTTATGACAAAAAAAGACTAGTAAGGATAACAAGAATCATTGAGCATTTTTTAGAAAGATTTTATTTATTTATTTGACAGAGAGAGAGATCACAAGTAGGCAGAGAAGCAGGCAGAGAGAGAGGAGGGGGCAGGCTCCCTGCAGAACAGAGAGCCCGATGCGGGCCTCGATCCCAGGACCCTGAGATCATGACTCCAGCCGAAGGCAGAGGCTTTAACCCACTGAGCCACCCAGGCACCCAGTATCATTGAGTATTGATAAAATGTTACATTCTTTTTTTTTTTTTAATGTTACATTCTTAAGACTTAACAATTCCAGAACTATTTGTACATAACAACATAGCTTCAGACATATCAAAATAATAACAGGAACTAAAAGAAAACTTGACAAACCTAACATTATAGAAGGAAATTTAATACAGCTTTTTCAGGAATTAGTAGAACAAGCACACAAACGTATTAGGAATATAGAAGATTAGAATAGCACAATTAAGAAACCGGACATAATTGACATATACAGAATACTGTAACTCCCTCAGTTTTCATTCTTTTCAAACACAGATGCTAGTATTTACCAAAATTACCATGTGCTTGGACTATAAAGCAAGGTTTAATAAACATCAAAGAATCAATATCACATAAAGCAATTTCTAAAATTATGGTCATAAGGAAATTATTTTAGAAATTAACAACTCAAAGATAACTTAGAAAATCCCACATATTTAGAAATGTAAAACTACTTCCCAAATATCTATGGAACAAAGAATCAAAAACGAAATAAGAAAGTACTTAATTCTGAATAATAATGAAAATATAATGTCAACGTGTAGGATTCAGCGTAAATAAAATTTGGTCTGAATAATAATGAATATCAATGTGTAGGATTCAGTGTAAATAAAATTTGGAGAGAAATATGTACTCATAAATGTCTGTGTTAAAAAGAAAGAAATCACTGTTGATAAATAACAAATTTCCCCCAAACTTAGTGGCTTACGAATAACAAATATTTAGGATTTTATCATTCCTGTGGGTCGGGAGTATGGAGTGGCTTGGCTTGGTAGTCCTTGCTCAGCTCCCTCGTGAGACCTCAGTCAAGCTAGTGGCCAAGGCTCCAGTCAACGGAAGGCTTGACTCGGGCTCAAGGATTTACTTTCCAACATGGCTCACTGACGTGGCCGTTGACTGGAAGCCTCAATATTTTTCCACGAGAGCCTGTTCTTTAGTGACCAATCATCCCAGTTTCTTCAGGGCTGAAATACCAGGAACACAGGCCTTTTAATGCTGAAACTGGGAAACTCCCAAACAAACCAGAACACCTGCTCACCAAACTCTCCACAAATCTGCTTGACTTACTCCAGAGTGAGTAATCCAAAGGATAGCAAGAAGTAGACCACAATGTATTTTACGACCTTGCCTCAGAAGGTGCACATCACCACTCCGCCATAACCCATTCATTAGAAGTGATTTAATATGTCCAGCCCGCAATCAAAGGGAGGACTCTGCCTTTTGAAGGGAAAAGTATCTAGATATTTATGGACATATTTTAAAAGTGCCATGCTATATGCCCAACAGAAGAAGTTAGAAAAATGCGATAGGATAAACACAAAGTAAGTAATACAAAGGGGTTAATAAAGATGAGGAGAAATTAATGAGACAGAAAGGAAAGCTATTACAGAATAGATCATTAAAAAAAGGGCTAAAGAAAGAGATCAAAGGTGACCTGAGTAGAGGAAGAGACATTATTTTGTTCATTGGTTGGAAATTTTGACATAATAAAGAAGTCAATTATGTCCAAAGTGGCTTACAGATTAATCTATTTCTAACCAATATACCATCAGAAGTTTTTACAGATGTATACAGCGAATTCTAAAATATATGTGGGCAGAGGAAATTGAATAGCTAAAAACAGTTTTGAAAAATGAGGAATTAACTTGGAAGTACACCACCCAGTTTTAATACTTGTCGTAAAGCTACAGTAATCAAGACCATATGGCATTAGCGAAGGGATAGACACATAGGTCAGTGGAACACTAAAGATTCCAGAAATATATCCACACAAATATGGCCAATAGATTTAAACAAAGGTGTAGAGTCCATTCAAGGGAGAAAAAAATAGTCTTTTCAAAACTGGCATTGGAATAATTGCATATCCCTTTTTAAAAATGTGAATCTTGACATATACCTCAAACCTTATACAAAAGCAGCTCAAAATGAGTCATAGGTTGAAGTATAAAACAAAACTACATAACTCTTAGGAGAAAATATAAGACAAAAATCATTGTCTGGGGTTAGGCGAAGAGTTCTTAGATATGACACCAAAGTATGATTCATAAAAGAAAAAAAAGTAAGTTATTAGATTTCATCAATACAGAAAAAGTTTGCTCTGTGAAAGACATTATTAAAAGACTATGACAAGCTACGGACTTGGAGAAAATGTTTGTAAATCACACGTCCAACATATATTCAGAATATAGAGAGAACTCTTGAAATTTGAGAGGAAGAAAACAACCTAATTTAAAAGCAGACAAAGTACTTGAACAGACACTTCACCAAAAAGGATATACAAAATGGAAATAACCACATCAGCTATTAGGGAAATAAATACAAATTAAAATCCCTATGAGATACCACTATACACCTATTACAATGGCCACAATAAATACGAGTGAAAATACCAAGGGAGTACATGGGGCAAACGGAACTCTTGATTGCTAGTAAGAATGCAAAATGGTATAGACACTCCAGAGGTTCTTATAAAGTCAAAAATATGTGTACCACATGATCTGGCATTCCCATTCTTGGGTCCAGAGAGAAAGCAAATACAAAAAATCAAAATTAATGATGAAAAGTAGAGGCTGCAGAGAATTTAAACTCTAAAATAATATTAGGAACATCTGTTACCAACGTATTTGAAAACTTCAGTGAAATGGACACTCTTTTAGAAAAAATATATACAACCAAAACTGACTAAACTTTTTGAGAAAAAAGTCTAAAATACGTGAATCAGTAGTTCAAAAATAATCCTACAAAGAAAATATCAGGACCAGAATTATAGGTGAATTTTCTCAAATAATCAGGCAACAAGAAATTCCAATTTTATTGAAATTCTTTCAGAGATAATACAAAGGAGGATACCTCCCAACTTATTCTGTGCATTTACTGTAAACTTGCTACAAAAGCTGAGAAGAACATGTGAGGAAGGAATATTAGGGATCAATGTCACTAGTGTACATAGTCATGGATAAGCTAAATTGAATGGTGTATGGATATGCTATCATAATTAAGTCGATTTTAGAAATGCAAGGTTGGGTCAATATTTCAAAATTATTAATTGTAATTTATCCCATTGATCTATTAAACTATATAATTATCTCATTAGACAATTTTAAAATTTTGATAATTTCAACATCAATTCATGAGAAAATCTATTGACCAACTAGGGACTAGAAATAAATATCCTTAAGATGAGAAGCATGGGGCGCCTGGGTGGCTCAGTTAGTTAAGCCACTGCCTTCGGCTCAGATCATGATCCCAGGGTCATGGGATCGAGTCCCACATCAGTCCCACATCCAGTCCCACAAGCCCCAAACCGTCCCTGCTCTGCAGAGAGCCTGCTTCTCTCTCTCCCTCTGCCTGCCGCTCTGCCTACTTGTGCTCTCTATCTCTCTGTCTAATAAATAAATAAAATCTTTAAAAAAAAAGACGAGAAGCATGTATAAAGTTATCTATAATAAACATCATATTCCATGGGGGAACTACCAAAGCATTTTAAAAGTTAAATTTTTTCAGTGGAATTTTTTTGAATCACCAATGTCTAGTATCATGTGCTATATTCAACATTGTAATGAAAAACCTACTAGCTTGAAAAGACAAGCAAAAAAAACAAAAACGAAAACAAAAAACAAAAAACAAACAAAAAAACCACCAAGTTATAAAGGTCGACACAAGTGAGTCGTCTGTATTTTAGTAATGACCGGAAGATATAATTTCCCAAGTTAACATTTAAAATAGCAATAATAATAATATCAGGTGTCTTGGAATAAACTTCTTGTATAGTCTAATCATTCCTGGAACATAAACAATTACATCTAAGGCAAAAGTGAAAGAGGGATACTATGTTTATACAGGAAGACTCAATATCATAAAGGTGTTCATTCTCTTGCAAATTGCTCCACGGGTTCAATGCAATGACAACTCACAATACTTACAGGGTGGTCATTTTATTTTGTTTTGTTTTGCTTTTTTAACTTGTCATTCTGATTCTAAAATTAATGCGGAGAAGCAGACAGCGTGTGTAGTAAATAAAAGTGTGGAATTGGCACAAGGATGGACAAACAGATAAATACAAAGACTAGAGGCAAAAAGGCAGATTCACACACATATATGACATGGGAAGAGTGAGCTGTTTAAGCCTAAACTCCTGCAGTCTATGACCATGTTGCATTGCAAAGGAATAAGCAGTGTTGTATGCAAAGTGAGTTAGGCATGAGACTGGCACCGCACACAAAAGTCGGTTCCAGCTTCTTTAGATACTTGCACGTAAAAGGCAACACTGAAAAATATTCAGAATGGGGCACCTGGGTGGCTCGGTCTCTTGAGCATCAGACTCTTGATTTCAGCTCCAGTCTCCGGGTAGTGGGATTGAGCCCTGAGTAGGGCTCTGTGCTCAGATTCTGTTGGTCCCTTTCCTTCTGCGCCTCCCCTGCTCATGCTTTTTCTCTATCTCTAAAATAGAAAAATAAAAAAATTTTAAAAAGAAAAATGTTTAAAAAAAAAAAACATAGGAGGGGCGCCTGGGTGGCTCAGTTGGTTAAGCTTCTGCCTTGGGCTCAGGTCATGATCCCAGGGTCCTGGGATCAAGTGCCAAGTGGGGCGCCCTGTCTGCTTCTCCCTCTCTCCCTGCCCCTGCTCTCCTTCTCTCTCTCTCTCCCCCTCACTCTTTCTCGTGCATGGGCACGCTCTCTCTCTCAAAGAAATAAAATCTTTAAAAAAAAAAAAGAAAAAATATGAGAACTTCCTTAAGAGTCGTCATCAAATAGGGAAATGTTTCTTAAAGAAAAAACTTTTTAACCATAAAAGATAAAGATTGCTCAATTTTAACACAACGAATAACTGATATTTATCTACAGACTTAAGATTGAAAAGACATGCCACAAACAGGGGCATTTGTGCAACAGATTCAACTGATACTTTTTTTTAAGATTTTATTTTTTAGTTGACAGAGAAACACAGCTAGAGAGGGAACACAAGCAAGGGGAGGGGGAAAGGGAGAAGCAGGCTCCCTGCAGAGCAGGGAGCAGTTGTGGGGCTCGATCCCAGGACCCTGGGATCATGACCTGAGCCCAAGGCAGAGGCTTAACGACTGAGTCAACCAGGTGCCCCTCAACTGATACTTTTTATATAAATATAGACAAAGCACATTTATAATAGATACAGAAATACTATAAAACAATGAGAAAATAACTCATTGGAGCACCTATTTTTGACCTGATGGTATAGAGGTTTAACAAAATGCCTAGAAATTATTTTCACAGACTTCAGACAACTGATTTAGTAGTTCATTTTTAAAAATAAAGTTAAGACTTAGAAAAATAAAGTCTTATACACCACTAAAGCAAAAAAAAAAAAAAAGATTGAAAACCTCTCAATTTTTCTTTTTCCTGGAGAGCATCTTTAACCCCCTTTTTCTGAACACTTTATATATATGTAGGAATATGTGAATATCCTGGTTCCTCTTTTAGAATAAATTTGTTTGGTTATTTACTTACTCAACTGTACAGGAAATGTATTAATAGCAAAAGCCAGTAGGAAAGTATCATAAAAAGAACACTTTTATAAAAACACTAAAAATGATAAAATATTAGGAGTATATGTAAAATGTTCAAGACTTATAAAAACTTATAAGATCATAAAGAACAATTTAAATAAATGGAGGGGCGCCTGGGTGGCTTAGTTGTTAAGCGTCTGCCTTCGGCTCAGGTCATGAGCCCAGGGTCCTGGGATCAAGCCCCGAATCCCTGTCCCTGCTCAGCGGAAAGCCTGCTTCTCCCTCTTCCACTCCCCCTGCTTGAGTTTCCTCTCTTGCTGTGTCTCTCTCTGTCAAATAAATAAATAAAATCTTTTAAAAAAAATAAATGGAAATTTAGTCCATGGTTCTGAGTGTTTTTGAACATAAAGATATTTAACTCCCCCCCCCCAAAAAACCTGTAAGTTTAATGCAATTCCTATAAAAATTACAACAGGATTTAAAGATAAAATATGACTGCTTTTTCTACTATCATCTGAAAAGATATTGTTAGTGAATAGATAAGCAATGTGTCAAAATAAGACAAAGTTCTATTTTGTCTAATTCGACCTGGTCAATCATATTTTTGGCATTCTTTATATCTTGCTTTATTTTGGCTAATCGGATATGCCAAAAGCTAGGAAAGGAGCAAGAAACATCTTTGTCTACATTTGAGCTTTTGTCAGTTCTTCCTTGTATCTCTCACAGGTTTTGCTTTATATACCTCGACTCTGTTACTAAACACACAGTTTCAGAAGTTACACTTCCATTATCAAAGTGTTCTATTTTTACAACTGATACTTTGTATGCGTGTCCTAATTCAGTGCTCCCTGACGTTGCCAGGGTAAAACCCTTTAATGCACATTTGCATTATAGTGTATAGATTTTTAGCTTAGATTTTCTAGACTTATTTGTCAATTTGGTCTTTTCTTTCCAAGTGTTTCTGTTTCTGGTGTGACTGCATGGGAACACGTTTAAATTCTTTAGTACCTGTCTCCAATGACTTCACCAGTAGGTCTCCTCAGTTTTGGACTACTTATTTGTAAATGCTTTTTTTTAAAGATTTTATTTACTTACTTGTCAGAGAGAGAGAAAGAATGAGTGAGCACAAACAGGGTGAGCAGCAGGCAGAGGGAGAAGCAGGCTCTCCCCTGAGCAGGGAGCCCAAAGCGGGACTCGATCCCAGGACCCCGTGATCATGACCTGAGCTGAAGGCAGATACTTAACCGACTGAGCCACCCGGACGCCCCTACTTATTTGTAAATTCTTGCTTTGGAATTCTTGAAGAAAGACCTTGGAGGTTTTAGAATATATTGAATAGAGTTTTATTTTTCTCTTTAATATGGTTGATCTATATACTTTCTCATTTCTAATTTACTGATAAATAATTCCTTCACCAGAAGTTTATGGGATTTTTTTTTATTAGAGTTTAGAAAGAACAAATTTTTAGATATAGTTCTTAATTTTATTGCTCTTATGATTTTTTATTTATTTGTTTTGGCCTTCACACAAAATCTTTCCTTCCATTTAGCTTTGGGATTTTTTTTCCCCTAAAATTTTAAGTAGATATCTGCTTTCTTAATTTTTTCTTCATCTCCCTCCCCCCTTCCTCTTCCTCCTCCTTCTTCTTGTTCTCCTTGTTCTGGTTCTTTTCCCTTGCCTTCTCCTTCTTCTTCTTGAAAATAAACATACGCATAGAGTCATGCTGTGATAATTCCCCATAAATTTTGATCTGTAAGCTTTAAATTAGAATTTTTCCCCAAATATTTAGTTATTGTGTTCTTTATACTCTCACTTGACCCTATTGATCTATAGGACACATTTGTTTCAAAGTTATTAGGATAAATTTTTTTTTCATTATTATGCATTTGTATTTGTGTGTATTATGTGTATTACATAATCCATTGTTAGACAAAATATATGCTTTTAAAAATTTACTCAGTCTTTCTTGTGCCTTAATATGGTATAGATTTTTGTAAATAAGACATTGACTTGGGAATAAGCATACTCTCTGTTTTACGATCTAAAATTAGTTATAAATATGTTAGTTCTACTTTATTATATTGTTCATAAATAACATGGCTTTATTTGGTTTTATTTATGTAATGAAAATAAATAACTAGTGCTCTCCCTCAGAGGGAAGAAACTAGCATTTTGTTTCTAAAGACGCAGGCTGCTTTTCCCACAGGTGGAATAAACCATTTTCTGTCCCTTTGTTTTTCAGAACTAAAGAGAATATTCTCCCAGTCAGTCCGCGCCCTGGAGGTTGGAGGACTTGGCAGGGATTTCGGTGAGGGTAACTCCGGAAACCGTACACTCCTTCCTGTGACTTTGGAAGCTTCCAGAGTCGATTTCTATGGTGGAGCTTAGCACAGAGGGAGGGGAGCCCCCAGCCCACTTCATTCCTGTCTCAGACACAGGGTCCCTGGACCATCCCAGGGCTGGCAGTGAACTAACAGCAGTGTCTCCGAGGTTGTCATGTGTTTTAGCCCCTTAGTTCTGCACTGAATGGGATTTTTGTAGAAAGCGGGAGGTACTAGCTTGAGTGCTTTGTGCCTACTCAGTGTCTGCTTGTAGTAGGTAGTCAGTGAACGTGGGCAAGTAGAAGAGACCTGTATTAAGCTACTCTGTACTTCTGCCATTCTAGACCATTTGAACACAGCAACCATAAGCACATAATTGTTACTTTCCTTTATTTCCATTATGTTTTGTCATTATTCAGAAGTAAGTGCTCTCCCCTGGCCACGCAGTAGCAAGGCACACATTTTACAGATGCAATGCTGATATTTTTTGTGTGTCACGCTGGTTATATTTTTTAAATGAGTGAAACATGTTATTTCACAATGGACACCTTGAAACCCTGGAGAACTTTAGCAACATTTAAATCGAGAGTTGTAGATCTCCTCAGATAGTTCCCACTATTTTACAGTTTTCTAGGGGTGCCTGCGTCGCTCAGCTAGCTGTGTCTGACTCTTGATTTCTGCTCAGGTCATGATCTCAGGGTTGTGAGATCCAGCCCCAGGTCGGGCTCCATGCTCAGTGTGGCGTCTGCTTGAGATTCTCTCTTATCCTCTCCCTCTGCCCCTCCCCCTGCTCATGCTTTCTCTTGCCCTCTAAAATAAATAAAATCTTAAGAAATAAATAAATCAATAAAATTTCCTAAACATACTTCATAGCTCATAGAGATATTAATGGTGAAAATTTTTTAAGATTTTATTTATTTATTTATTTACTTGAGAGAGAGAGATCAAGAAAGAGTAAGCAGGAGAGAGGGAGAAGGAGAAGAAGACTCCCCACTGAGCAGGGAGCCTGACAGGGGGCTCGATCCCAGGACCCTGGGATCATGACCTGAACTGAAGGCAGACACTTATCCACTGAGCCACCCAGGTGCCCCAAAGGCGAATTTTTTTTAAATCCCGCATTTTAGCTTCCAAAATACCAAATATCACCTTGGCGAACGGTACGTAGCAAATTGTAGAAAGCCTTCCACAAACCCTAAGCTCATTGAGGTTCAGGTTTATTCAAGTTTGATGCGTAGACCAGAGCTGCAACCTTTAGATTTTGAAAGTTCTTCTTTGAAACCTCATAGCCAGAATTTGGGGGATCCCATCGTACAATGTCCTTCTTGGAGATGACCCATCACACTAAACTTTCAGGGAGATATTTCCTGGAGTTGTTGCCATAAGGCCTTGATGACAAGATTTGCGCACTCTGGGTCATCATCTCGCCTCTCCTGAGAAAGGCATTTGTGTCTTCCGCAGTTGAGCAGCATCTCGGTAATGAGATCTGTTCGTGGTGTCATGAAATCTGTCCCTGCAGTGGTAACACCCACTGCGCTCTTGGTTTTCATTGAGATTTGTGTTAACTTTTCTAGGAAATGGATGCTATCAGCAATACTACTGAGAGGGCATGTTATCATTAGAATGCTAAGTGGCTTTTGATGACCCTGAAGAAGTTTCATTTTTTTTCCTCAGGAAATCTCTTTAAGGGAAATATGTTTAGGAAAAGTCTCAGAGAGTTTCAGTGATAAAAACTGCCAGGTCCTTCTTTCCCTTCTCACACAAAGGCAGGCCCAGCCCAGGATCGAAGACCAAAGAGGACCAACAGCAAAGAGGGACTTAGAGTTGAATGCTTCAACCTTCATAGCTCAGTGTATCTGCTCACTCCCAACTCCAGCCCACTCCCTGTGCTTCGCACATGTTCCATTTTTGTTTTTGTTTTTGTTTTTTTAAATTAGTTTCAGGGGTAGAATTTAGTGATTCATCAGTTGCATATAACACCCAGTGCTCATCACATCGCAACCCCCTTAATGCCCGTCACCTAGTTACCCCATGCCCCCATCCACCTCTCCACCAACAACCCTCAGTTTGTTTCCCGTACTTAAGAGTCTCTTACGTTTTGTCTCCCTGTTTTCCTCTTATTTTTCCTTCCCTTCCCCTATATTCATCTGTTTTGTTTCTTAAATTCCACATACAAGTGAAATCATATGGTATTTGTCTTTCTCTGACTGACTTATTTCACTTAACATAATACCCTCTTGTTCCATCCATGTCGTTGCGAATGGCAAGATGTCGTTCTTTCTGATGGCTGAGTACTATTCCATTGTGTTTATACACCACATCATCTTTATCCGTTCCTCTGTCGATGGACAGTGATTACTCACGTTTTTAAGTGGTGACCATTGTGGTTTTTGCTTTGTTTCGTTTGACTGGTTTTTTGTCTTCCTCTGGGCATACCTCTCAAAGGGCGGAAACCCAGTTTCTGGTTTGGGGACTCCGAAGGGCACACCTGTTTCAATCTGCTTACAGGACCTATGGCTGCTGCTGCATCTCTGGCTCCTATGTTGACTCTCCCCTCAATGGGGACCTTAGCCTGTCACTCAGCTTTAGCTGTACTGCGGTAGACTGCTTTGATTTTTGGCCTTGACCCTTCTGCTTGCATTTCTTCTATCCTGTTTTAGCCAATGAAGCCAAAAGTGGGGAGGTAATTGTCTTCGCCCCCCACCTTTGCCCCGGCACATGTGTGCTCACGTGCACATACACACGTACACGCACAACGTGAATGCCCAGTTTGAATAAATTTGCTCATTTCAAAAGCTTGAGCAGTAACCTTTTTTTTTTAATTTAATTGAGCAGTAACCTTGACCCCTCCTTCATCCTCAAACCCCACCCTTCATCATGTCTCACTGATTGTTTCCCCAAGTGTCTCCTGAGTCTGCCCCTTCTCTTCATCCTCATTGCCATGACATATCTCAGGGATCCCCAGGCCCACCAGAAGCTCTCCGCAGCATGCCAGCTCTTCCTCTTTCCGGCCTTCCCTTCCCCCAGCCACCAAGGTGAGAGACTTCCTCCCCAGGGAGAGGCCACATGATTCTTGAGCTGGGGGCAAAATCACTAGAACTGGAAGTGATGTGAATTTCATGCTTTAAAAATTTAGAATGGTGCTTTATATATTCTATACAACATATTAGTATATTAGTAAGTATGCACTTTATAAATAAATCAGTTATGATAGGGAAGCATGCTCAAAAATATTTACTCATATGAGTTGGCAGTTAAAAAAATAAGTGTAGAGATCACTATTCTATGCAGAATAACCAACCAAGTATAAAATTAGGATAAACTTTTAGAAATACACCCTGATAATAACATTACTGCATTAAACGCCACCATACCCAATTGGACTGAGGGGGAAGTTCAGATTTCTTCTCTAACTTCTCCCTCCTCCCCTCCTCCTCCTTCTAATGGCTTTGTTGAGATATAGTACACACACCATAAAACTTATCCATGTATGTAAATGGTACAATTTCATGTTTTTAGTATATTTTTAGATATGTGCAACCATAACCACAATCAGGTTTAGCATAGTTTCATTGCCTCAAAAAGAAATCTTTTGGTATCTTTTTGCCTCATCTCCCACATCGCCCTTGAGCCCTATGTAGCCACTAATTGACTTTCTGTCATATATATTTCTTTACTTTTGGACATTTCATATGAATGGAGTCATGTAATATATGGGATCCCATGACTGACTTCTTCTACTTGACATAATGATTTTGAAGTTCATCCAAGATACAGCATCCCTTTATATGGCCAGATAATAACATTCCATTACATGGATATTGTACTTTTTAAAAAATTTTCTTCTATTAATGAACATTGTACTGTTTATCCCTTTTCCCTATTATAAAAAATCCTGTTATAAACTTTCATATACAAGTTTTTGTGTGGACATATGTTTTCATTTTCTTGGTTATATACCTAGGGTTGAATTGCTAGGTCATGTGGTAACTCTGGTTTAACTGAAGAACTGCCAGACTCTTTTCCAAAGTGATCACACCAGTTTATATGCCCACTCACAATATATGAGGGTTCCAGTTTCTCTACATCCTGGTCAACAGTAGTTATCATGACTTTTTGATTCTAGTGGTCTTAGAGGGTGAAAAGTAGGATATCACTGTGCTTTTCACTTCTGTTTTCCTGAAGGCTAAGGATGTTGAGCATCTTTTCATGTGTTTATTGGCCATTTGTGCCTATTCCTTGGAGAAAGGTCTATGAGATCTTTTGCTCATTTTTAACTGGATCGTCCTTTCATTACTGAGTTGTAAGAGCTCTTTATGTATTCCAGATACAAACCCTGTATCAGACATATGATTTCCAACTATATTTTCCTATTCTGTACATTGTCTTTCCACTTCATTGATAGTCTTTTGATAAGCAAAAGTTTTTAATATGATAAAGCTCAATTTATCTGTTTTTTCTTTTGTTGCTCATGCTTTTTGTGTTATTGATAAGAATACTTTGCCAAATCCAAGGTCATAAAGTTTTGTCACTGTGTTTTCTTCTAAGTGTTTGCTAGTTGTGGTTCTTACACTTAGATCTTTGATCACTTTTGTTAAATTTTTGGTATGATATGAGGTAAAAGTCCAACTTCCTTTATTTTTTTTAAATTTCTTTAATTTTATTTTTATTATTTGCCCAAGGGGTACAGGTCTGTGAATCATCAGGCT
>LNAC01000784.1:628920-681876 GCA_002007465.1 Ailurus styani | reverse complement strand
GTCCTGGGATCGAGGCCCGCATCGGGCTCTCTGCTCAGCGGGGAGCCTGCTTCCTCCTCTCTCCTCTCTCTCTGCCTGCCTCTCTGCCTACTTGTAATCTCTCTCTCTGTGTCAAATGAATAAATAAAATCTTAAAAAAAAATAAGAAAAAAATTCAATGAATTTAACTTTGAACGACTGAAGAATCATGGGGAAAAAGCCATGAATTCTCTCTGTCACTTTCCTGTAGTTCTGGAGTTCCACAATGTTCAGCAATCTTGAACTTGACTTTGACNTTGTTTGTTTGTTTCTCTTGGTCTTCTGGGGGAGGGGCCTGTTGCTATGATTCTCAAGTGTCTCTGCCCGAGGCGGATTCCCACCGCCCTCGCCAGGGGCCAGGCTAAGTAATCAGCTCGGGTTTGCTCTCAGGAGCTTTTGTTCCCTGAACGCTTTCCGTACCTCGTTGGAGGACGGGACTGAAAATGGCGGCTCCCAGTCTCCGACCCGGAGGAGCCAAGAGCCTGGGGCCTCAGTCCTCAGTGTGCCTCAGAGAAAAGCAGTCCCTCCCATCTCCTGGTCTCCGGCTGCGCTCCAAGCTCACCCGGCCTGTGACCAAGCGTCTCTGTCTCTGGCACCGCCCCGTTTAGAATCTCCATACCCGGCAGATTCCTGCAGCCACTCCCGTGCCGCTGCTCCCGGAGGAGGAGGAAGGTGAGTCTCTCCGAGTCTGCCGCCCGTGGGGTCCCTGCTCACAGATCAGTGGCCCGGCTGAGCTTCAGATCACAGCCCAAGGTAACCCCGAGCTGAGAGACACCTCAGCTCAGCTCCGTCTCTCCCGCCGGCTTCTCTCTGAGACCTGGGAGCTCGGTCGCACTCAGACACCCCTGGTCTTTTTGTGTCCCCAGGGGTCCCGAGACCACACTGTCCCTGCAGGGGCTTCACCCCCCGCTTGGCCTCTGGGGTGACGTCCCTCAGTGGAGCCGACTTCTCACAGTTCCAAGTCTGTGCTCCGCTGCTCGCTCCCTTGCTGGCAGCCGGCCCCTCCCCCCGGGTCTATCTTCCCATCGCCGCAGATTCACTTCTCCGCACGTCCTACTTTCCAGAAAGTGGTCTATTTTCTGTTCCTAGAATTGCTGCTCTTCTTCTCTTCGATCTCTGGTAGAATTTGTAGGTGTTCAGAATAGTTTGATAGCTCTCTGGGTGAATTCCTGGGACCTGATGATAATCGGTCTCCTACTCCTCCGCCACCTTGCCGCTCCTCCCTCTAGTATATATTCTTTTTTTGTCTTCTTTCACTCAGTATAATTATTTTAAGATTCATCCATGTTGTTGTGTAGTTCATTCTTTTTGATCGCTGAGTAGGGTTCCATTGTATGGATACACTACAATATGTTTATTCATTCGCCTCTTGGACATCTGGGTTGTTCCAGTTTTTTACTATTACAAATAAAGCTGCTATGAACATTGTGTACAAGTCTTTATGTGGACATCTGGTTTCTTTTCTCTTAGGTAAATTCATAGAAACGGAATGGCCGGATTAAGTGGTAGACATATGTTTAACTTTTTAAGAAACTGTCATAGTGGTTGTACCATTTTACATTCCCATAGCAGGCTTCAGTGAGTTTTAAGAGTAAGATCTGGGGTACTCATTAGGCATCGGAAAAGGGCTTTGCATATGTAATTAACTTAAGGATCTTGAGATAACCCTGGATTTAGAGTGGGGCCCAGGTCTCATGATGATGTACTTATAAGAGAAATGCAGATGGAGCTAGTGACCGAGACAGAGAAGACAGAGGCAGAGTGGAGTTATGCCACCCAAGAGAAGGAATGCCTGGAGCTCCCAGAACCTGGACCTACGCTCTGGGCTGTAGACTCATGCCCTTCCCTTCCCCACTGTACTCTCACCTGTGTCCTCACCTGCCCTCTCACCTGGCCTCTATCTTCTCACCTGTGCTCTGTCCATTTACCCCCTCCCCAAAGTGTGTAGCTCTTTGGCAGGTTTCAGGAAGGTAAGACTGGTGGAGTGTAGTTGACCTCTACTCAATTCACGGGAATGACATGAGGGCCCGGGCTGGACTACAAGCTCTCTGAGAGTGCAGGGAACCAGCGTGTTAAGCATTTAAACTCCTAACACTTGCCAGGCACGTCTAGCTACTCTAGCCTATCAAATCCTCACAAGAACCTTGTGAGTAGATATTTTTATCTCTATTTCACAGCACACTAAGCTCAAAGAGCTTGTCACTTGCCCAGCATCTCACAGGAGGGACTCACACAGAGCTCCAGCTGGCCCCCAACTCCACGCTTTTTGAGCCGTGGCCCTGGGGAAGTGACAGCACCAGACCATCCATGTACTTGCTAGCTCATTTCCTCCAAGGTGATCAGTGCTGGCTGAATGTTTGCAGGATGCTGAAACCAGTTTATCCTCAGCCAGCATGTCCATTAAATAGTCTTCATATTCTTTTTCCTTTAGTGCTTCATCTCCCTGAAGCTTAAAATAGGATTGGAAATTTGCTGTGTTTGACCTATTTTCACCCATTAACATAATTTATCAGACTAGAGAACTGAGAAGCTCCTGGATAAAGATAAAAGAGCCAGGAATCTCAGGGTGGGAAGGCAGAGGGAACCACGAAGGCCATGGGGTCCCAGGAGCACTGGGGGAGAGAAAGGAGGAAGGCTGGCAATGGCCCAGAATTGGAGGCAGGAGAAAACAAAGACAGACTTTCACGGCAGAGTGAATGAAGCGAGTCCCTGGACTCAGACCCCAGCCCTGCCGCCCACCGTCTTGAGAACCTGGGGCACCACCTGCACCTCTGCTTCTTACTCCAAAAACTCTCACAGGCTACCAACCTTGCCAGGGGGATGACACTAATTCTAATGGGATGATGTTTGTGAACGGAGCTTGTAAAGAACCAAAAGAGCAAGGTATTTACAGTGTTCCATGTGACATGACTTCTTTCTTGCTTTGGATTCGAGCTCTCAGTCTGAGAGATGGGATGTTATGAAATTGATTTTGAGGTAGGGACCATATTTACGTTCTCCCATCCCCCAGGACCTAGAATGATGCCTTGCAGAGAGCAGGTGCTCAGAAATATCTTTTTTTTTTAAGATTTTATTTATTTATTTGACAGAGAGAGAGAGAGAGACAGCGAGAGAGGAAACACAAGCAGGGGGAGTGGGAGAGGGAGAAGCAGGCTTCCCACTGAGCAGAGAGACTGATGTGGGGCTCAATCCCAGGATCCTGGGATCATGACCTGAGTCGAAGGCAGACACTTAACCAACTGAGCCACCCAGGTGCCCCTGCTCAGACATATCTGCTTGAATGAATGATGAATGAATGAGTTGAGCTCCTAACTGCTCAGACTACGGCACTAGGCAGCTGTTACTGCATAGGGGGTCATCTTGCTAGCTTGTCCAGCAGCAGTCATTGGGAGATTATGGTAATAGGTGAGAGCAGCTAGTAGGAATGGGGCAAACATGGTAAGCCAAGTTCAGTTCAGGCACAGAAGGAAGAGGCCCCTGAATCTTGTGTTTGCTGGCCACCAAAGATCCAGGGTTGGTGTGAGAACAGCCAAGTGCAAGAGTGCAACTAGGGAAGGAGGCAGTGATCTAAGGATAAACAGGAGGCAGGAATCATACAATGAGATAAAAGCAAAAGCAATAAAGAGAAAGGATAATAAATAAATAGTAATAAAGATCAAATGACCTTTTTAAAACACATAATACACACGCACACACCTAAATTGTACTTACAGTTATTCTAGTTGGTGATATACATAGAGGAAGACTGTGTTTGGTGTTAGGAGTTTCAAATAAAATGTTTCCCATGTGAGTGTTCCTTCTTCAGATCCCAGCCAACACTGTGTTATGTTTCCGTCCATAGGTGGTGGTACACATGCTGCTCATTTCCAATTGCAACTTTTTTTTTAAAGATTTTATTTATTTATTTGACACAGAGAGAGAGATTACAAGTAGGCAGAGAGGCAGGCAGAGAGACAGGGAGAGGAGGAAGCAGGCTCCCTGCTGAGCAGAGAGCCCGATGCGGGCCTCGATTCCAGGACGCTGAGATCATGACCTGAGCCGAAAGCAGAGGCTTTAACCCACTGAGCCACTCAGGCGCCCTCCAATTGCAACTTTTGATGACTTTTGGCAGGAAAAGCACTACTCCTGGTCAAGATAAGAGAGTGATTTGGTACCATCAAAAGAAAAATTGAGTGGCGCGTGGGTGGCTCAGTCATTCAGCATCTGCCTTTGGCTCAGGTCATGATCCCAGAGTCCTGGGATCAAGTCCCACATCGGGCTCCCTGCTCTGCGGGAAGGCCTGCTTCTCCCTCTCCCAATCCCCCTGCTGGTGTTCCGTCTCTTGCTGTGTCTCTGTCTGTCAGAAAAATAAATAAAATCTTAAAAAAAGAAAAGAAAAATTGAGATGGATTCTTACAATGGGTTGAATAATAGCCTCCCCCTTCCCAAAATATGTCTATGTACTAATCCCTAGAACTTGGGAGTGTTACCTGATTTGGAAAAAGAATGTTTGATGGTTTAATTATCTTAAAAATCTTGACATGAGATCATCCTGGATCATTCATTGGGACCTAAATCAGATGAGCGATGTCCTTGTAATGGAAAGGCAGAGAGAAATTTGAGGTAGACAGAAAAGGAGAAGATACCACCAGGAGAAGGTGACACGAAGACAGAGGCAGAGAAGGGACTGACGTGACTACAAGCCAAAGGGGTGCCAAGGATTGTCCACAGGCCCTAGGAACTAGGAGAGAGGCATAGAAGGGATACTATCCCAGGGCCTCAGAAGGAAGTGGGCCCTGCTATCACTGTGTTCCCAGATTTCTGTCACCAGATCATCAGAGAATAAATTTCTACTGTTCCTAGCCATCCAGTTTGGGGTAATTTGTTACAGTGGGCCTATGAAATGAATAGAATTCTGAGCTGCTAACTTGTCACAAATGTTTCCTGTGAGTTATAAACACACAAACCATCAATCCAAATTCCAGTGATGTGAAGTCCCCTTGGAAGCCCTAGCCAGCTTCTCTGGGCTCAACAGTCTCTCAGAGCACTTCCCAGGGAGTCCCTAGGCTCCTTGACTCCTTCTTTGGAGCTTTGCCCCTTTGGCTGCATTATGGGTCCTGTACAACCTTCCCCAGAAATGTACTCAGCTGAGCCCCACACCCTGGTTTTTCAGGATGTTTAGCACCGTTTCTCATCTACCCAAGCTCAAAGGCTTAGGAGAGTCTTAAGATGCATCTGAAATCCTCCCAGGGAGGGTGTGTTGATTCTGGTTCTGGCGGTGTGAGGCCATCTTGGTAGCACCAGGCTTGCACCAAGGAGTGTCATCACTATGAAGGACTAGGGAACTGTGTGCTGAGGGGTTAGATGTAGTCTGTATTTCTGGTAAGATCTGCCTGGGCAAACAGTGAAGGGGATGCCCTTGGGTTCTTACTTCCTCCAATCTCCCTTCAAAAGTTCCCCTACCCTGAAGCATTCAGGACCTCTCTGTGAGTCTGATCTTCCTTCTGCAGGTCCCATTCTGCTGCCCCCCTCACCACTTCCAAAAAATGAACCTATCCCCTTCTGTTGGCCTAGGCCTTTCTCCAATGCTAAGGGACAATATCATTAATGTGTTAATTAGGTCAGCTCAGGAGTTTGACAAATTTCTCATGATGGAGACCAGATGGAGAAAGGTGGGTTGGAGAGTGTACCCGTGGGTGGATTTGTAGTTGGCTGAAGGCTCTTACCCAGAAAAAAAAAATCCTGGGCCTTCTGAAGGGAGTTTTATTTGCCCTTGGCCCAATCCTAGTCAAGATTTTAACCAAGGATTTGAATAAAGTCAAAGAGGAAAGCTTATCTAATTTGCAAATGACCCAACCCCAAGCAATGTGGAACACATTTGTTCACATATTCATTGTTTTTTAAAAAAATGTAAGAAATGATGGATCACAAGGAATAAATCAGAATCCATGTAACTTCTTTTAGTTGATTTCAAAAAATAATCCACAAAAGTAAAAGATAGGTTAAAGCACTTCTTTAGAGAGAAGATTTAGTGGTTCTAGTTTATTTTAAGCTCAATATGAGTCAACAGTCTGAGAAGAAGTTTTTAAAAGGACATAAATTTAGGTTGCATTTCTAGAATGTGCGGGTCCAGATCCAGGGTGGTGATTGTTCTGGTATGTCGCACCATCAGAACCTGTCTGCGATTATCAATGTGGTTCTAGATATCATGGTCAAAGAGAGACATGGCTCACTGGTGGGCACTGAGCAAGACAAGTCAGGGTGGTGATGAGTTTAATAGGCTTGTCACGTAAGCAAAGTTGATTTTTAGTCCAGAGAAGAAAAGCCTCAGGGACATATGTTACCTGTTTTCGCATATCTGAAGAGCCATCCAATTGGGGGGGTGGGAGAGGGTGGGAGTATAGGTTGTTGGGGGAAGGTTGACGTCCTGTGCAGCTTCAAAGAGTGAAAAAGAGACAAAGGAAAGTCCGAAAGGATCAGAATTCATTTTTTTTTCTAAAACTCAGAAGTGTTACAGGGGCACCTGGGTGGCTCAGTCAGTTAAGCATCCAGTTCTTGGTTTCGGCTCAGGTCATGATCTTGTGGTTGTGGGATCGAGCCCCGATGCGGGCTCTGTGCTCAATGTGGAGTCTTCAGCTTCAGATTCTCTCTCCCTCTCTGTCTCACTCACACACACACTCTCTCAGATAAGTAAATAAAATCTTTAAAAAAAAGGAATCAGAGGTGTACAGCAAATAGGGTGATCCCCCTTGTGAGGAGGCGACACTCCCATCCTTGGAAGTATTCAGGCAAAACTATCATTGCAGTGATCACCAGAGTGGGCCAGACTGGAATCACTGGCTGGTTGGGGTCCTCTTCCACATTCAGCAGTAAGGGCATGTCCCCTAGAAGCCACATGGTTGGTCATAAAGGATGGCTCTTCCACAGGCAAGGTGCCCACTCTTGGTTAGAGTCTTGAGTGGTGCTGTTGCTGGTTACTATCTCTAAGTAAGCCCTCAAAGTCCCTTTGAACGAATCTCTTGAATAATGTATTACTTGTATACAGTATTTTGTTAGGATTATTTTGATTTCAAGTGGAAAACAGCCAACCTAAATAAGCTTAGAGGGAAAAAAAGGGATTTTTTTTCATATAACAATTTGTTCATGTGATTCTGGAGGACAGATGTGGAGCTGGTCTCAGAAACAATGGGTCAGAGCCTCCCTCTCCACCTCTGAACTCTGCTTCCTCTGTTCGGAACCGATGCCTATGAAGAATTCCACGCAGCCTTCATTCCAGCTGGTAACCCAATAAAACCAGGAGGTATAAGCTCTTCCTAGGGAAGAGTTCTGATTGGTTTGGCCTGGGTCATGTGTTCACCTCTTGGACCAATCACTATGTCCCCCTCCCCCCAAAAAAGGAAACAAACAAACAAACAAACAAAAGTGGGGCCTATGATGGGCCAGACCTGGGTCCCTTTCTCACTCTTTTGGCCCAGGCAAAAGGGTGGTGATCAGAGGCCAGAATCACAGGATAATGGGAGGAGCCGGGCAGATAAAACAATAGCCATCCATTAAGAGTTTACAGAGCACTTTATTTTTTGTTTTTTAGATTTATTTATTTATTTTAGAAAGAGGAAGCGTGAGTGAGTGCACAAGCAGGAGGGGTAGAGGGAGAAGGAGAGAGAACCACATGCAGACTCTGCACAGAGCGAAAGCCTGGGTGGGGGCTCGATCCCACCACCCAAGCAGAAACCACGAGTCCCACTTTCAACCAACTGGCCCATCCACGCCCTCCAGAGCACTTTTGCACACGGGACTTCATTTGATTCTCACTATAGTCCTGTGAGGAATGTGGAGAACACACATAATTGTTCTTCACCATATGATGCCATTTCACCTTACAGAGGCCATTGGTCACATGGCACACGAAAATACTCTGAGTCTCTTAAAGAACACTGTCACAAAAAGGATAGGTTCATTGAATGGCCTTTATTGTCATCTGATGCCGTCCTTGCACACTGAAGCTATTTCAAGAACTCCAGATAGTAGAAAACTTTCTTTTGAGTTTTCTGATAGCAGGTCCCTGGGGAGTGGCTTAATACTATACAAAAAGTAGATCAGTTGCAAGGCTGTCACTAGACTCCCTGGGGACCCACCATTCCAAGCATAGGTCCTCCCTCCCTTCCCCCAAACTCTTTCCTGGCTCTTTCTCTATCAGCAAAATCAGACAGGTGTGATTTCAAGCAACATTGAGATTGGCACCAGGCCGTTTACTTATTCATGCATTCATTTTTATTTATTCTTTTGTTTATCCATGCATCCATTCATTCACACACACGCAAAAATTGTATAGAGCACCTGTATGCTGATCAGTGGTTAGGCAAAGCAATTTTAACAAAGAGATCCCAAAATAGAATAGCTTAAGAAAAATCGTGGATTATTGGTCTCTCATGTAAGTACCTGGAATGAGCTGTCCCAGAGGGTGGGGGGGCTTTGCTAGGGACTCAGGTTCCTTCCATCTTGTGGCTCTGCCATTCGCAGGGTATATTTCTTGTTCAATATCGTGGGAAGGGAAAAGCACAAAAGGGACAAGCTACTCCACTGTTAGGAATGTGAAGTGGGAATTTACCTCGCTTCTGCTCTCACCCATTTGACAGAAACTACGTAGGGCTATGCTTCACTCCAAAAGAATCAGAGAATGTAGCTCTAGCTAGGCAGCCACATACTCAGCCAAGATTTACTCCCAGGAAGAAGAGGAGAATGGGTAGTTGGGACAATAGTTGGCCACAACCTGCTCTATGGTGCGCTAGGTAGGGGAGCAAGGCATGAGCCTAGCTCTCAGGGTGCTTGTAAACTAGTGGGAAAGAAATGCCTCATCCCCTAGCAGTAACACAAAGTAGTGTGGAGGAAGGGTCAGGGAGTGGGGCCAAGAGTGTAGAAAGTTCACAGAAGGAGGCATGACTTGAATTTGAGATGTTTAGAACAGGCTCCTGAAGGAGCTGGCATTTGAGCTGCTTGGCCTGGGCTTGAAAAATGGATATCAACCTGAACACGAAAATGGGTGAGGACAGCAGACAGCACAAAGAGCAGTTAACAAAGTGAAGGGCAAGTGAAGGGCAGATTCTCACATGAATGAGGGATTCTTCCGCTAGCCCTTCTGGATGGTTCTACGCACATACCCACCCATTCGCCATTTCTGTACCCACCTGCATTAGCACCTGCGAGTTCCCGGCGTTGTCCTTGCTCCTGGAAGACACAACACCATCCAGATGTCCAGGATATCTTTCCAGATGTGGCTGGGCAGTGCTCCCTTGAGTCATCTTGCTTCCCTTTGGAGCAAGAGAGGCCGCAAGGCCTAAGGAGATGTCCAGGCTGTGAGTCAGAGCTGGAAGACCTGCAGTCTAATAACTTAGTAATTACAAACATTTTCAGAGCTTTGCAGTTTACTGAGCATGCCAAATATAGAATTTTCTTTCATTCTCATCTCAACTCCCAGGGGTGGCAAAGTTAAGCCATCAGCGATGAACGTGCTTTCAAAAATCAGCAGGGCTACAGAATGGGAAACATCATTAGGGAAACACTGAAATCTTATTGTTTCAAACTCCATTGATTCAGAATTTGCGATAATTTGTGCAAGGGTCCAGGCTGAAAACTCTCTTTATGCTTGCTCTAGCTAAGAGGATTTGCCAAGCCAGTTCAGAGCGTGGCCAAGATGGCTGGGAGACGTTTATGACCTATGAAGGACAGCCATTTTCAGCGAGGACTGTGGCGCTCTTGCAAGAATACTGCACTTACAATTAAGTTTGCACAGTGCTCTTTTTATTAAAGCAGGTCTGGTGGGACTTCTACAAGGCAATAAAACTTCGTTAGCCATTTGTTTGAGCTTCTGAATATTCTAAAGAGGACAAACACCGTGAAGCAAATTAGTTTGGGGCCTCACAGAGAGAATGTAAATGTTTAAGAAAAGGCCATCATTTTGCCAGGATGTGGAAGACCAGATTCTGGCCCTCATCTGCAGTGTGGATGAATTTTAGCAGTGAAAGCTCTTTCCTTTTCCTTTCCCTTAAAATCTCCACAGCAGCTCAATCAAGCAGAGGCGGGCTGAGCACTTCTGACCGGAGTGAGGGTGTGTCCTCTCCATGTCTCCCTGCTTCCCCGACTAATTCTCCAAGCGCCTTTGACCAGGTGCTGAAGAGCTCAAAACCTCGGCAATGTGTAAAATCTCATTGAGGCCCGTGACTGTATGCTGATGGAAAGTCACGGTCACAGTCACAGTCAATAGCAGCATGCTGTGGTAGGTCTGTGCTGGGTGCCCGCTGGCACGGAGGAAGCCACTGCAGCTTTAGAGAGTTTGAGATACTGGTCCACGGCCACATTAACAGTACATGGTACAGCCGAGACTCATGCTGGGGCCACGGGTACAAAGAACATACTTTTATAATCATCATCCTCACAGGCCACACCTTGGTACCAACATCACCCTCTCTGGTTGATTGGACATGACTTAGTGGCCTTATGGTCTACATTTGTAAAAAAATTTATGTCCTAAAAATCTCCAAAGATGAGGACCCTTCTTCCAACTATATCCTTTGAAGACTTAATAGGAGAGCACGGTGATGTGGCCATGTCCGCAGGGGCCTGGAGCTGGGCGTTGAAGTGGCCGAGAGCTGAGGAACTCAGTAAGTGGAAAACGAACCGTAGAAACAAATATACATAGTGTTTCAAAGGGGATGCATATTTGCTGGGAGCGGCCCAGAAATAGACACTTGGGATGGATGGAGGGCAGATCGAACCGTTTATGGAGCTTAAGTTTGGTTATTCTATCTGAAGGTCATTCATTCGTCAGACACTGATAGAGCCTCATTCCATGCCAGGCATCGGGCTAAGTGTTGGGGATACAAAAAAATTGATGAGGCCCCTGCCCCTTAAGGGAAATGACCTGTGGAAAAAATAACACTCAAAAAATAAGAGTTCCGGGGTGCCTGGGTGGTTCAGTCATTAGGCGTCTGCCTTCGGCTCAGGTCATGATCCCAGGGTCCTGGGATCGAGCCCCACATCGGGCTCCCTACTCAGCGGGAGGCCTGCTTCTCCCTCTCCCACTCCCCCTGCTTGTGTTCCCTCTCACTGTGTCTCTGTCTGTCAAATAAATAAATAAAATCTTTAAAAAAAAGAGAGAGAGAGAGAGTCCCAAGAACATGGACAATGACCGGTCAGAACTGAGGGGGCCACGGGTGACCAGCACGCACTGCAGGGCTCTGTGGGGCCCATCCGTCAAGTGTGTCACCACAGTGACAAAGGCAGCGTGATCCCTCTTGCTTGAAGGGTAGGAGTCAAAACAGGCTTCATCAATAAGACGTTAATGAAACTTCATGAGGATGTCGCAGTCGTCTTACAGACTTGGCCGAGGCACAGGGGCCCTTGGGAGAGGTCACCAGTCTCCCTCCGCAGCCTCAGGCTCCCTGGGCTGTTGGCTCCTGCAGCAAGTATTTAGAGAACAGGTCATGATTGATTAGAGGATTCGGAGGCTGTTTTCTCACCTCAGATACCCTCTCACTTTTGCAGAGGGAGGCTGCATTCGATTCGTGCTCAAACTCCTTCTGGCTGAAACATCTAGTATTCTGTCTACCTGGCAGCAGCCCCCCTCCCCCACCGCCCACCTGGGGCATTGCACTCTCATTCCACGGTTCCCTGGGCCCGGGCCGGGAGAGAAGCAGATGCACGGGGGAAACAGGAACTGCTTGGCTCCCAGAGGGTGGGATGTAGGGAGTGGGTGCTGGGTCTGAGGGGAAAAGCCCATCTACCCATTCAGTCAGGGATCTGCACTCCCCAGGTCCTGGACTGAGCAAAAGCCCTGAGGTTCAAGAAACAGTTTGCTTCAAGTATGAGGGTTATTTCCAGGGGTGGGCTTGGCTAGACAGACAACTGGGCTCTGGTGGGAACTCAGCGACTGTGGTTCCCTGGGCTCCTCCAACGCCACGAGAGGCCAAGAGCCAGAACCAGAGGACCCAGGACAGTACTTTCTGCCCACGTCTTGGCTGCAGGGGCTTCTCCCTCCCAGGCCCTTATGGAGACTGCGCTCCCCGCTTCTGTGCTGCTGCTGGGACACCTGTCACCCTACACTGCCCCGCAGCGTCTGTGCATCCAGCCCCGGGAGCCTCATGGCCCAGCTTACCAGCCTACTCTCTGCCTTTGTTTCAGTTTCTCTTTCTGCCCCCCAAACCCCCACCCCTCTCCTTATAACCTCCAAGTTCAAATCCCTGCTTTGTGAGAGCTTTCTTGCAACAGTACTTGCCCATGGCGGGTTCAGGCCACAGTCACATGGTATCATAGAGGCTTCTGATGAAGGAATGTCCCTTAGCAGAGGGCTTTGGGCTGGTGGCATGACCCCCACGTCCCCCACCCTGCTGCTCTTCACCTCCCTGAGAAGGGAGCGGTAGGCACTGATGCCGTTAGGAGGCCTGTCCTACTCAGTTAGGGCTCTGTTTTCAGGACACAGACTCTGAACAGGGTCTTAAAGGTTATCCAGCCTCAAGTCCCTGTAGGCTGACATTCCTGATACCACAGCCTGGCCAAGGAAATGTTCAGCCTCTATTTTGTTTTGTTTTGTTTATTTTGTTTTGATTTATTTTATTCAGATGGGTGGGGAGGGGCAAAGGGAGAGAGAATCTTAAGCAGGCTCCACACCCAGTATGGAGCCTGACATGAGGCTCGATCTCACAACCCTGAGATCATGACCTGAGCCGAAACCAAGGGTCAACCGCCTAACTGACAGAGCCACCCAGGTGCCCCAGTGTCCAGCTTTTTTAAAAACTCCCCCTGGGACAAGGCGCACATGCAGCCTAAAGTAGCCCACTGTGACAATGAATGAGATCTTCCTTCTCCTGAGCTCGAATCTGCCTTGGCCTGTATTCTGCCAGGCACAGAATCTTGGGCCCTGCTCTATCCTTCCAGGCCTTCGCGTTGCATCCCTGTTCCGTACTATGGTCTCTTACATAGTTGAAGACGGTTTTCTTAACATTTTCCCTTCAAGGACTAAGTTCCCTCCAGTGCTCCCGCCAGTGCTGACAAGCATTCCTCATGTGACTGAGTTATCTGAGCACGCTATCACTCCCTGGAATGTGGCCCCGTTTGCCCGTGTCCCTTTGGAGGTGCGGCCCAGAAGAGAAGCAGTTCTCTTGCTGCTGGTAGCTGTGTTCCCCCAGCCTGATTAGCAGTAGGAATCCTCTTTTGTTGTTCGGACTGAGCTGACATCACCCTTTCAATCCCAGATGGTTGTTGATTCAGTGTCTCTGTGGATTCAAGGGGCCTTAGGCAGCCGTGTGTTCCCACGTTCCATCACGGGTTTACAAGATGGCTACAGGTGAGTTGCCCATGTGAATCATGCAGGCCCCGTGATGGTTTCCTCACTGACCCTCTGTCTGCTCTTCCCTTTGTCATTCTGATTCAGACCCCCACCTGGACTGTGCCCATGATCTCCAAGTGCCACTGGACCATTCAGGGGGCCCCAGGTCTGTTCTCCCAACTGTCTGCCAAAAGGGCCATCTGGGGCACCCAACAGGCTCCTGAGATACAACACGCCCCCACTCAACCGTCTCATTTGCACCATCGCCCTTGATCCCCTGCCTTCTAGTTGCTGCTGGGTACATCATACGTGCAATTGCCAACACATTCAGACCAAACAACCAGGCGTCCCCCCCCCCTGCCCCAAGTGGCCCCCCTCACCCATAGGCCCAAATGGTTTTCATCACCTGTCAGTTCTTCCTCCTAAATATCTTTCAGATCTGCTTCTCTCTCGCTTTTGGGGGTCCTTTGATCCTTTGCTTGGATGAGTGCAAAAGCCTCCTTATCTGTCTGCCCACTCCAGTCCCTTCTTCCTCTACCCTGTGGAATGCCCTGCTGCCAGAGGGAGACTTCTAAATGCAAATCTGATCCTCTCTCTCCCTCCATAACATCCTTAATAGCATCTCATAACCTAGTGTGACATCTGAAATATCTTACATAGCACAGAAGGCTTTGCCCCTACAGGCCCTGTTTTCTAGCATGGCTTCCCTGGCACTGGGGACTCCAGCCACAAAGAGCCACCAGCACCTCCCCGGACTGGCTTCTCTGTGTTCTGGCTGACCTTTGGATGGGCCATTTCCGCCAGCTGAGATGTCAGAAATATTAAAGGCAACAATATGGCTATGTGGCCATTTATGGATCACGTCCCCTATCCCAGGTCCCCTAATGAATTCACATGTGTCATCATAGCAATTCTGTAAATCACACACCACCACAATGTCCATGTTGCAGATGAAGAAAGCGCAGTATAAGAGAGGTGAAGAGCCTAAGCCGAGGTCCCGTGGCAGATAAGCAACAGGGCCAGGAAAGGAAGCCAGGTTACTGATGGGACAGATTCTACTGCATCTCCTCCCATGTACAGGACAAATCCTAGTCATGTTCTAAAACCCAATGGCTGTATCTGTTTATCCTGAACCTTTCTGGGCCGCTCCTTTGCAAGTAGTTAGTTAATTCCCTCTTCCCTGCCACTGTGTCTCATATGTAACTGTGTTCTAGCGACTGCTGTACGGGCCTGGGTAACGTGCAGACCAGCACACACAACCCTCCCTGTCTAAGCAGCCACAGGCTATCTGGGGGGAGGGGGTGCAACCCAGGCTGCAGCCCTGGAACCTGGAACAGACACCTGACCCCCAACGTTAGTCTGCAGGCTTAGAACATAGGTGTGATGCCTATGTTTAGATGTCTACATCAAGAGCTTCTGGAAGACTATGCCTGCCATGCACATGCTCCACTCAGCTCTCTCTCCAAAGAACCTGCTGTGGAAATGTACTTGACCAACAGCCTCCAGCGCTGCCTCTTGGATCCCACCATGGCGTTCACGTTTCTCCCAGCCCGCCTTCAACCAACAAGCACACTGACAGCACTGGAGCTGGTCCCTTCCTACCCCATGTGGGACTCCTCCAACAGGCAGCCTTGGCCCAGGACGCTATCTGTTGGCCTGGTCGAGACTTTGCTCCAGCTGCCCTGCGGTCTGTCAGGTCTGTCACTCTTCCTCCCTCTCTCTCTTCAGATGTCAGATTCAGGTGTCAGATTTGTGTCCCCAGCCCCTCCTTCTCCCTCCTTTATCTTCATAGGCATGTCCCCTAGTACATTTCTCGCACGTCATATTCTGTTTTGGTGTCTGCATCTTGGGGGACCTAAAATGACACGGAAGGAAGGAAGAAACCATCTTTATGCACGTGACATACAACAAATGCCTCATCAGTGTTCACTGAATAAAGGAAGAAATGAGCCACCTCCCTGACTGTTGCTATTCTCGCCCCCTTCCCCGCCCCCACCGCCTCCAGTTCATTTCTCTACCACTTTCAGATCAATCTTCCTAGAACATGAATTTGTGCCTGGCACTTCCTTTCCTCCCCACAGGCAAAGTAATAATGGATACAAGAAAAGATACAATGTTTTCATTTTTGTAAAGGTGATAATGCATCATAGGGATATTCATGATATAGGATGCGAGTTCTCTAATTACACTGTGAGTTGTTAAAGCAAGCGGAGTTCAGAATGGCAGGATGACTTTTGATCATCAGGCAATGCAAATGGGTTGGGAAGTAGTTTCAGAAAATGACAATTTGACTGGAGAGAAACTCCCACCCCAACATGATTCCTTGGCAAGGTCGACGCCCCAGGCTTGGGGGTCTGCTTACTCTCCCGGAGGAATTCAGAATCCTTGCCTACTCCTTGAGGCACCTGTTTCCCCACCATTAATCTTTAAATCAGGATGCAGTGTCTTCCCAAGATGCCCACTTCCTGCGGCAAGGAAGGGCTGCCATCATGCTCAGCTCCGAGGGCACCGTGTGGCCAGCATGATTTCTGCAGACGGCAGCCCCTTGATGGCCGCCTGTGCAATGGACAGCCCTGTGTGGCTCCTCCCTCCCCAGAGAGTCTTCGGGAACATTTCCTTCTCCCCCAGACTCTACAATTGGAAACCAACCCAAAACTATTCCAATGTGATCAGATGCTTGCTGCCTTCCCTGGCAAATTTCCTTGAAAAAGACTATTCATGTAGTGTTTTGGCATGAGAGTCCCAAGAAAGGGTTATAATAAGCATCATCTTGAAGACTTAAGTACAGTCTCTGGTTCTGCAAATACCATAATGACAGACTTGCGTTCTCAGTCCTAGGAAATTTTGCGGGCACCAGAGCTCCGAAATGTCCTAGGCATGTAAGCAAGCCTTATTCTTATTTGTGTCTGGGACCCAAGGAGAAAATAAGTGGTTCCCAGAACCCGTTCACACGACGCTTTCACGGAGGCAGAGGGAGGACCTCTACCACTGCGTGTCTGTGATGAGAAGGTGAGCAGAATGCCTCTGCGTGGGTTGCTTGGTGCCCCTGGGCTATGGGACTATGGGAGTGCGGCACTGGAGGCATGTTTTGGATGGGGGTTCAAAAGCAGAGGCGGAGGGGAGGCCCGGACCGATGGCACCGAGCCTTCTGGCACACGCTGCCTGTGGTCAGAAATGTTCATGGTTACTGCTGGAACTGGAGACATAATGGCTCAAAGACGTCAGAGGGTTACTGAGGGGTTAGCACGCCAGCACCTCTGAGCAGCGGGCCCCAGGCTTCCCTGCTCGCCACCCTTGGCTATCTTCTCCTCTCCCTCTTTCTCCCTCAGTAGCTCCCGTGGGCTTTATCTCCCCATTCCCGAGGCCTGAAGCCGACTTTTTCTCAAGAGATCAGCTACAAGACCTGTTTTGAATCCGAATAGACCGTTACTTCAGAGTATAGGTTTGATTGAGGAATTCAAGCAAAAGCACACGTTTTTTAAAGCCTTGTATTTATGATGGAAAAGAAGGGCCTAGTTAAAGGATTTCTGTTCAGTCTTCTTGTAAATCATACCTGGTTTGTAAAGCTAGCCTTTTCATGCACTGAGCTCCTAAGGCCTAGATGAAATTTCATTTTCCTAAGGAAGCTCTGGGATCCTTGTGAGCTGCTTTACCTTTCAGGATTTTTGCAGAGAGGGCTACAAAGTGGGTGGCCTGTGACTCTGGCTGTTGGAGGAATGGTCCAGGCCCTAGTGCTGGCACTAACGTTGTTCTGGGTGGGATGAGGTGGGCTGGAGTCAATTCACCGGGATTTTCACTGTCAAGGGTGGCATGTCTAGAGTACTCCCGGAGCAGCCATTTCCTTGCAGGGCAGTCAGGCTGTGGCCTGACCTGGGCTTCCAGGCTTCACCAGAGGCGTGACTTGGGAGGGATGAGGCAAAGAAATCCCTGCCCTGAGCAAATTCTCCATGAGTGGCAGCTTTACAATCATTTTTGCAAGGTGATACTGTGGCACAGTGGTTGCTCAGACTAGGATGAATATTCCTCATTGGAAGCAGGGGGAAACTGACTGTCAGTTTGATCTATTAGCCTCTGATATCTTAGTGGTTGTATTAGTCTAACCTAGCTGCTATAACAGAAAACCACAGACTGGGTATTCTCACCATTCTGGAGGCTAGAAGTCCAAGGTCAAGGGGTTGGCCAATTCGGTTCCTGGTAAGATCTCTCTTCCTGTCTTGTAGATGGGGCCACCTTCTTGCTGTGTCCTCACAAGGCAGGGGGAGGGGAATCAAGCTATCTGATGTCTTTTCTTATAAGGACACTAATCCTAATAGATCAGGGCTCCACTCATACGACCTCACTGAATATTAGCTACCTCTTTATGATACTACATTGGGTACTAGGGCTTCAACATAAGAATTTTGAGGAACACAATTCAGGCCATAGCAGTGGTAAAACCTTGAAGTACTCAAGGAATATGGTGCCCTCTGAGGTGCTTGCTGCCCTCATCCTCTGGCCCACTCATGCTTCAGGCTTCCTTCTGCATCTTTGAACCTGGCTGTGCTTCCCCCACACCCCCCAGAGGGCAGAGTGGGGCCCCTGAGGCCCAGTGCAGGACCACAGGCTGGGTAGCCGTCTGTCCGGTAAGCCCACCAACACCTTGCCAACACCCACTTGTCTCTGTTCCCCTCCCAGCCATCGGTCAGGCCCTGGGAGAGCCTGGGGGAAGGGTAAAAGGCAGCAGAGAAGTGACAAGTCTCATCTGTTACTTAGCACAAGCAGGAACCCCCCTGGGGACAGAACACAGACGCCTCCCAGAGTCCCCTGGGGCAGGCTTCCTCACACACTTCGGAAGTTAAGCCATTGAAACTTGGGGTCCTTTGCATGCCTGGCCTGTGATGTGGAAAAAGCTCGTCCTCTGCGGAGGCTAGGTTGATCTGCTAAATAAAAACAGGAGTGAATAAAAAACACTCTCGATTTACCTAACATGGCCAAGAGCTCAAATGAGAGCCTCAGAAAAGTCTCCAGGGTCCTGCTGTGCTTCGCTTTCCACCCTGGAAAGTGCTTGCAGTCCCCACTCCTGCTGTCCTCGGTCTGGACTCCCACCCCTGGCTGCTATCCTCTCTCTGCCTTTGTTTCCTGGCAGCGAAGGGCAACGCCCTTCCAAAGCTCAGGGGACATTCTTCCATTGTCAGAGCATGAGCCATGCCACTCAGTTGCCCCCACTCCAGAGTTTATTCTTCTAGAGATGAGTCACTGCTACCCTCTTGTCCCTGTGCTTCCTGCAAGCAGATAAGGCAAGGAAAAGGAAAGGAGGGGCACCCAGCTCGCTCCCTGGCACCTCGTGGGGCTGGGTGGGCTCCAGCCAGAGGAGTCTATGGGGAACGGAAGAGACAGTGAGGGGATCAGTCCTGCTGCCCTGGACAGGGGCAAAAATCCTGCTTCCATAGGATGGAGGGTCACATGGGGCTGTGTTCCAGGTAGGAGGCAAGGGCAGTCTCATTAACAGAGCATGGGATTTGGGCTCCAGTATGTCTGATTTGGAAGTCCGGATCCACGGCCTCCAGGATCCTAGGCACACTACGCACCCTATTTGCACCGTAATTTCCTCATCTGTAGGACAGGGGCCCCAATGTCCTTCATGGGGTTCACATGAAGGCTAAAGGGCATGACCCCTGCAAAGGACCTGGAGGAGTTCCCCTGGATGCGACAGGAGCTGGGCCCATATTAGTGTTCCCCTTGTGCCATCATCCAACTCCAGGACGCTGTCCTCTGAAGGGTTCGACCCAGAGTCTGGCCCTCTCACAAAGGTGGGCTGCTGTGTGCACAGAGAGAACACTTCTTGCTGGGAAACCGGAACAGCTGGTGATCGGGGAACCAATGAGCCCTTGCACCCCAGACCAAGGGGACCTTATGCACGATCCTTCGTTTTATCTCAACGCTGTGTTTGGCAATGATTTATTAGCTCACTCTCACATCTCAGGCTTGTGGCAAGAATTTGAATCCCCCTTTAAAGGCAGTTCTTATCGTCATTCAGCTCCATAGTCATCATTCAATATTTATTATGTTCGGGGCCGTCTTCCAGACACTATATATTTACTTCGGTCTGGAAAGCTGAAGGCGGGGAGGGGCTGCTGGAGGTGTCCATCACGTCCCAAAGTGCCAGCAGGGCTCAGGGAGCATGTCCTGTCCACACGAGCTCAGGATTGGTGACACTGGTGACATTGGAGCAAGGGGACTTTTAGGTTAAGTGAAAGGAAATGCTATTCTGTTTCCAGCAAGTAATAAACCCAAAGAATTCATTATCCCACGGGGAGTTGGGTGTGAGCATAAGAGTACATCAAAAGGAGTTTTAGGTAAATTCATAGTTGGCTTACCTCTGCGTAGTGTGCCTTGACCCTCTGAACTTGCTGCCAGGAAGGACAGCCAACATTTTGCAAGGTCTAAAGGAGGAGAACTCTGTGCCCTTGGGCCTTGAGTTCTGGCCCACACAGCAATTCCTATGTCCATGGCTTTGCCCTCAAACTCTCAGATTTGTGATTTTTCAATGCCATTCATCTGATTTGGGAGAGAAAGGAGGGAACATTCCTGGAGAAAGTGGGGTAAGAATCTTCCAGGCAGAATACTGGACAGCAAATTTTTTTTCCCCTGCTTAAAATTCCAAAGGCCTCCACCCTTTTAAGACTGCAGCAATTTCACAAGAGCATAGAACATTTGCATTGGAAGGGAGTTGCTGGACCATTCCACTCACTGCAGTTTCTGCCCTGAACAGTTTTGTGCAATAGCAATTAGACTCAGAAATAGAAACAGTGACGGTGCTAGAAATGCAGTTGCTGAGCTGTGTATCTTTGATGCAAAAAAGTCTATGTACCTAACAACTGAACGTTTGCTCATTTATACAACAAATTTTCTGAGAACCAATTCTGAGCCATGAGCTTTGGATACAAGGATGAGTAAGACAGAACATCGGCCTCCTGAGAGTTTAGCAGCAGTGAACACAAACAGCTCGAATATTGTGGGCATGATTGGAGCAGGGAGAAGGAGGGGTCCATCCGCACCTGCAGGAGTCAGGATGGAAAGGACAGCCAGGAGTTCCCTGGTGGAAATGAGAAGGGGCAGAGAGGGTTTTCTGCAGACCAGGGAGTGTGGAACAGCTGGAGAAGTGCTAAAATTCACTCGGGCGGGCGCCTGGGTGGCTCAGTGGGTTAAAGCCTCTGCTTTCGGCTCAGGTCATGATCTCAGGGTCCTGGGATCGAGGCCCGCATCGGGCTCCCTGCTCAGCAGGGAGCCTGCTTCCCCCTCTCTCTCTGCCTGCCTCTCTGCCTCCTTGTGATCTCTCTCCCTCTGTGAAATAAATAAATAAAATCTTAAAAAAAAAAATAAAAATAAAAATAAAATAAAAAAATAAAAATAAAAAAAAAAATTAATAAAATAAAATTCACTCGGGCTACCTGAGACAAAGGGGCAGGAGGGCAGTCTGGAGAGAAGACAAGACAAGGATGACGTTGAGGGTGGTGGTCCAAGCTAAGTCATGGGGTGCCAGTGGTGGAAGGCAAGCTAGAAAGAGGTATGAGCAGTCCTAATTGTAGGGAGATGACTGGGGGGTGATGTGGGTGAGGACAAGACTCTAAATGCACAGGAGTCGGGTGACTATCACAATATCCAGGAGAACATGGCTGGGAACTAGAGAGAAGTCCTGAGATTATTCGAAAGGCAGAATCAATAGACCTCGGCTGCCAGAGACACCAGGCAAAGGGAGAAAAGACAGGAGGTCAAGGATAACCTCCTGGGTTCTTTGAGGGGATGGAGGTATGATTCTCTGAATGGTAACTGGGTACTATAGGAAGAACGTCATGTTGAAAATAATGAAGTTTTTACTAAGTTGCCCTTGATTTCTGTATGGAGCAACCCGAGACAGCCATCAGGCTGTGTGTATCAAGATCCAAGTTCCGGAGAAGGGTAGGGTTTGGAGACCCCAGGCCTCAGAGACATCAGCAGACGGAGGTGAAAGCTTGAGGAGGGAGAACCCAAATAGGACCACAGAGGCACACTGAGGGTGCCACACCACAGAATGGCGCAGGCAGAGAAAATGAAGCCCACCACGGAGAGCAAGCAAAGAGATGGAGGAGACAGGCTTACTGAAAAACAAAGGAGGCTGAGTTTTGAGGAAAAGGAAGGGTGTTGCCTATGCAAAGGCCAAGGAATAAAGGGACTCAAAAGAAGCCAGTAATGGGGCACCTGGGTGCCTCAGTCAGTTAAGCATCCAATTCTTGATTTCAGCTCAGGTCACAATCTCAGGGTCATGGGATTGAATCCCACATGGTGCTCCACACTCAGTGGGGATTCTCTCTCTTCCCCTCCCTCAGCTCCTCCCCCTGCTCACTCTATAAAATAAACAAACAATGTTGGGGCGCCTGGGTGGCTCAGTGGGTTAAAGCCTCTGCCTTCAGCTCAGGTCATGATCTCAGGGTCCTGGGATCGAGCCCCACATTGGGCTCTCTGCTCGGCAGGGAGCCTGCTTCCTCCTCTCTCTCTGCCTGCCTCTCTGCCTACTTGTGATCTCTCTCTCTGTCAAACAAACAAATAAATAAATATTTAAAAAAAATAATGTTAAGAAGGAGGAGGAGGAGAAGCTGCCAGTAACTCTGGCTTCTGGGTAATTTTGCTGCCCAGCTGAAAGATCCTTTGGGGAGATGTAGGGAGAAGGCAGAAGGTCAAGCAGCGAATGAAAGCAGAGAGTGGTGACAGCGGGTAGACTGTTCCATCCAGAAATGCGGCCAGGAAGGGAAGAAGAGAGCTTGGAGGGATGCTGAGGAGGCAAGTTCAACATAGCAGACTTGAATCCCGTGGCCTGCACCGGAGACGGGGATCATCCCGGACATCTAAGAGAGCACACCTGTGGGGAGCAGGCAGATGGTGCTCAGCTCAGCTCAGCTCCAGCGTCATGCGCACCATTTCCCCTCCCAGTTCTGTCCCTTCTCTGCAGCCCACCCGCGTTCCCCCAGGCCTCTCACTCCGAGTTTTCACACACTGCTCTACAGTGTGGTCACTTCCGTGTATATGTTCTGTAATTCGTTCTGGATCTCTTCCAGGGCACGAACTCTATCTGAAATATTCCTGTTGTAATTCAGGGTGCTTTTTTTTTTTTTTAAAGGGGAACTGAGTTTTAGAACTTTAAACTGAGTTTAAAGGGAACTTTAGTCATAGCATTTTTTTTAAAAATTGAAGGACAACTTGCATAAAGGACAGGGTACAGTTTGATGAAAGCTTATATACGTATACATCCGTGCACCTGCTACTCCAACTATATAGAATATTTCCAGCTCACTAGGAGGCTCTCTCATGGCCCACCCAGGTGTGGTCTCAGCTCAGAGTAGCCTCCATTCGGGCCTCTACAGTTGTATACCTTTGCTGCTCTTGGTCTCATAGATAAGACCAGCTGGTATATGTTCTTTCGCATTGAGTTTCATTCTCTCAACAGTATATCTTTTGTTGTGGGCAACAGTTAGTAAGTTCTTGTTTATTCCATTGCATAAATAGATCCTGTCCACCATGGTGTTCCTACCTGTTGACAGATACTAGTTGGGATACGAGTTTACTACAGACTGGGGCTACTGGACATCCTGCCAGGAGCCGTGAAGAGCCCCGCATGCGCACAGTGGGGGTCGCAGCGCTCCTTCTGCTGGGTATGTGCCCCAGAGCGGTATGGCAGGGTCACAGGGGAGACAGTCGTTCGCCCTTAGTGGACGCTGCCGAAGTGTCCGTGCCAATTTAGATCTCCCTTTGAGAGGTGTGAGGGTTCTGACTCCACAGTACTTTTAAATAAAATATGATTCTATGATGAATGCATAAAACACTGCAAAAAAACAATTGCTTTCAAAAACATTCAACACTTCAGAAGTGTCTCTGGATATGTTAACAGTTACTATGTAAGTAACACATCCCTAAGTTCACTGAGACCGCCCTTATAGGACCCCTCATTGGCCTGGTTTGGGTTAAGGTAAATTTGGGGATATAAAATAAGTGAGCTTCTTTATAATTTTTATCATGTGCAAAATCATCACTCGTTTTAAAAAGGATTTCTCGCCTTACATTCAGAGTCATGAGATGTTATTCTAATACTCAATTGTGGATCTGATTTTTCCCTGGGAACTGGCAGAACCACCTTATCCCAACCACATGGCGTAGGAATCTTGGATGGCACAGGAGTCCACATTAATTCAATTAGGTTTCCATGTGCATCCTATAAATACACACTGAGTGGCGACTCTGTGTCAGGCACTGGACAGGGCACTGGGGTATCCACCCCCTCCCGCCCCCAGTGGATACAAGGAGCCAGATTGCGGAGGAGAAAGTGACCAAGTCTCAGACTTCACTAAAGGTGTTTCCACATGGCGGGGCGGGTGCCAAATTAGGTGGAACTTTAGCAAAAGAAACTGCCATTTCATCCAACCACTTGTTTTCTGTCTGGATGGAGAAGGCGCATCTCTGACCTGAGGGCAGATTTTATTCTCAAGATGCTTGAGTAGCCCCTCAATGTAAGCCTCTCAGATACCGATTACCTAGAAGGGACAGAAGGGACAAAACCTCTGGGTTGGACAAAGCCTGGCCTTTTATAATATTTATAAAATATTTCTTCCCCCAAGAAGAAACTGGGCCAAACTGCTTAAAGTCAAGGAACCTTTTGGAACCTAGAAGTCCTAGACCCTGACATGTTTCTAATCTTCCCAATTATTGAGATGGTTCCAAGTGGTGTTAGCTGATAGGAAAGAGTCCAAAGAAGCCCCAAAGAAACTCATTAAATCCAACACTAGGGCCTAGGTGGTTGACACAAGGATGCTGATTCGGGCACAGTAAGCAACTGAGCAGAGAAGCCTCTCCCTCTGGACCCACCAGGCTTGCTCAAAGAACCTACTTTGGGAACAGGGGCTGAATATGTGCATGTGACCTTGGAATCCAAGCATAGAGCATCTTTAGCTGAATATAACTCAGGAGAGAGTGGGATGTGAACATCTAAAAGCTGAGCTCCTATTCACACTTCGAGCTGCTGAAGACTTTCATACCAACTGCAGGCTTAGCAGACATCGTTGGTTATTATAGCACTCTTTGCATCCCATATTCCCTGCAGATCCCTTTACTATTCCTGGGCATATGGGCTTCTGTGGCCTTCCTCCAGGAAGGGAAACTGTCAGGGAAAATGGACTGCTCTGTGTATCCCGCTTCTAAGTTCATCCCGGCCAACCTTAGCCCTTAGGGGCGGGTTACCACAGAGGGCTCCTGTGGGGGAGACAAGCTCATCTAGGCAGCAAGCAGAGAGCAGAGAACAGCACATGGTGAAGAATATGGGCCAAGGTTACCTGAGCGTTCTGTCCAGGGGTTGAAAAGACAATAGAGTGAATCTTGGCATCTCCCAACATGCTTCTCGACTGGGTTTGTAGCCATCCAGGCTGCTGGCCTCCGTTTTTCACATTCTCCTGGAAATCCCCTTTAACTCCCTCTGGTGTTGAGACTTCTGTTCCTGTTACATCTTCCCTTTCTGGGGAAAGTGTGCATGGGAAATACATTCTTGAGACTTTGGTGTCTGAAAATGTCTTGATTCTATCTTTGTGCATTTTTTGGGTGTTTGTCTGGGTATGGAACTATAGGTTAGAGAGCATTTCCTTTCAGAATCTGGAATAAGTGGCCCCGTATTCTTTTGTTTCCAGGGATGCTATTGAGAAGTCTGCAACCATTCTAATTTCTGATCCTTGTATGTGACTTTTTTCTTTCTCTAGAATCTTGTGGGCTCTTTATTTCCTCCAATTTTTGGAAAATTTCCAATGATATGCCTCAGTGTGGATTTATTTTCATTCACTGTGACCCAACATTTTGATGTATTCTTTGAAGCTGGAAACATTTGTCATTTTTTAATCTCTGGGAAATTCGGAGAAATAATTTCATTTGTGATTAACCCCATTCTGTCTTGTTTTCTCCCGTCCCACCTCCCACCCATCTCTCTCTCTCTGGAACTCCTATTATTTACAGGCTGGACTTCTTGAACTCGTCTTTTATTTTTGCTTTCTTTTCTAATTTTTTTAAATCTCCTCAACTTTTTGCTCTACATTCTAAGATATTATACTGAGTTTTTCATTTCTGCTGTTTTTAATTTCCTAGAATTTCGTTTTGGCCTCAGAATGCTCCTTTTTTGTTTTGTCCTGTTTTTTCTTGGATGCAGTATCTTCTCCCTGTAAAGATTTAATAAATAAACACTTTAATTCTCCTCTCCTTCCATATTCTCAGTTCCCGCACATGCTACTTTGTCTGCTTGTTGTTTTGGTGAGTTGGCTCTCCTCAGATGTTTGGTCGCACTGGGCTATCCAATGATGATTAAGAGTGTGGATCTGTTCATCTGAATGGGAACCCTTAGGCTGATTTAAAAGTCTAAGCAAGTGGGTAGAGCTTCAGACTTCGTGCCATGATGTGGTATTGTTGGGGAACCTCCCATGTCGAGGATTGCTAGGTATGTCACTCTTGAATTACACAGAGTCCCCAAGTACTCTTAATGTTTAAAAGAGTGCCTGACATATAAGAAGTGCTCAATATGTGTTACTCTGATTATTATTATTATTAAAGATTTTGTTTATGTATTTGACAGAGAGAGAGATCACAAGTAGGCAGAGAGGCAGGCAGAGAGAGAAGAGGAAGCAGGCTCCCTACTGAGCAGGGAGCCCAACGTGGGGCTCGATCCCAGGACCCTGAGATCATGACCTGAGCCGAAGGCAGAGGTTTAACCCACTGAGCCACCCAGGCATCCCGTGTTACTCTTATTATTGTAGAAAGTATGTACCCCAAGAAGCAAATACATACACAACTCAACTAATCAAAAGCTCATAGCCTTGCTAGAAGCTTCACAGCAGCTTGTAAAGGTGCAATCATTCTCTGAAATTTGGGCACAAGCTTTAAATGGTGGCTTCAGTGCTTCATTGTTGGTGGGTGGAGGATGGAGAAAACAAATGGAATGAGGTGCTGGGGGCCAACACAGGAGAAGATGGGAGGCAGCTGGCCGAGAAGGAGAAGGTGGCTAGAAGAGGTGCCAAGTTGCTAGGGTAGCTTCCCGAGAATGCTCGTGGTTTCCTCATTAAGCTTGTGTCCAAACAGTCTTCACTTTTACATTTCTAGTGGATTGGGTTCTGGCACACTTGGGGACAAATTTGTTAATTAGCTCCATGGCTCCTTGCGTGGCTGTCCATTTTATGGTGATGGCACCAAAGGCCCAGCTCTGCCAGGGGAAAGAAGGAATATTCCATTCAGCGGGCTATGGGTTATTAAGCCACTCTTTCTTCCTGTCACAGATTGTGAATAACATTGTGTTCTCTTCCACCCCCTTTGCTGCCTCCTCTTCTCTTTCCACAGCCAGGGGAGGACAGTGAGTCTAGCAAAGCCTCAGTGTTCTTAGTCTGATGGGTGCTGGCCTGTCTGGCCCTCAGTAACGGGAGGAGGACCTCTTTCCTTCTTCCTACACCTGTCGGTCCCCAACCACCTGGGAGTTCCCCTCTAGAAACCTGACCTGCAGCTTCCGCAGTGCTGGGCCACTGGCCAGAGTGGTGGATTCCTCCCGGGAGCTGGTGTAGCCCTTGGCGGGAGATCAGCTCTGCGAGTCATAGATTTCAACTACTCAGCATCTTGTCTCTGCAGTTCTTGTGCGTCCGCCTCTCACAATTCAATTCTAATAACTTTATTGGCACAAAGAGATGGAGAAAGGATTGCCAAAGTCAATAATCAAGTTTCTGCTACTGGGAGGATATGTGTGTGTTTATTTATTTATTTATTTATTTAGAGGCTATTTCATCAAGATAAGAACTCTATGGGCTCACATTGTGTATTCTCTTTGGATTATTCTCCAGTAAGACAGTTTCTATTGGGAGGTCAGAGTCAGATCCTTCCTCTCAGTTATGCAGCCTCATTATTTTCTCTTCTTGTTTTATTCTTATTTCCATGTCTTTTTCATGCAACTTTTTGAATGAAGAAAACATGAGGTAAGCAAATACTTACTGAGCACCTACTATGTCCCAGGCAGTGTGATGGAGTATTTAAAAACAGATGCTAGTTTTTGTTCTAGAGTGGGAAAAAAACTGGGGCAAGCCATAATGAAGTGATTACATGAGGTTAACCATCCATCCAAGAGGATATGCTTTCTATAAATTAGAGAGGAAGGAAAGCTGAGGGGTTAAATGTACAGGTGTCCAACTCTGCCCCTGACTGGGTGTGATTTCGGGCAAACTACTTTGTGCCTGTTTCTTCGCTTACCAAAAAAAAAAAAAAAAAAGGGAATGGTATCAGTAGCAGCTACCTCTTAGGGTTTTATGAAAACCATGCAAGACTGAACATAGCACTTAGAAAAAGCCTGGGACTTAGTAAGCACTACTAAACGTTAGCTATTGTGATGATGATGATGATGACTTACAGAGACCTTAACAGTTTTCTCACCCAAGATCCTCCTCTTCATAGTGAGGATGTAGAAGGCTAGAGAGACTGACGACATGCCCAAAGTCATAATTTGGTCTCTTTACTGCAGAAAGGAATGCCAATTACCTCTACACCACGCTGCCCCCTTGGTCAAGGATGTGAGTTTTGATTCTGGAAACTCAAGCAAAATTTTGGCAAGGCATTCCTCTCTAGCCCACCATTCATTGGATAGCGTGGTCTGCCTTCTCTCCAAAGCCTCCAGACATCAGCCACCTTCTAGATGGTGGGACACCTGAAAGTTCTCTTGGCATCAGTTTCCCCAACAACTTCTGTTGTTGACACCTGTGGCAGGGGCCTGGGTGTTTGTAGAACAAGAAGCAAGCGTGAATCAGGAGGCACTGTCTGCTCGGGGTCTTGTTTTGATGAGTGTGGGGCTGGGTTGTTGATAGCCAAGGAAGAGACTGGGAACTGGGCTCTCTTTCTCTCTCTCTGCTCCACAATCACGGAGTTCAAACATGGCGGGGGCGGGGGGAGGGAGGGGAGATATGTTGTGCTCTAATGTAGTTGTAAAGTCAAGGAAACACAGAATGCAGAGAACCTGCCCCTTCTGATAGTCCTAGAGCCCCCCATGTATAGACTGCTGCCCACCAATTTGGGCAGGTGGAGCCAAGAAGCAGGTGGCATGAGCCCAGGGCATATCAGAAGAATATGGGCCCCAGGTCCCCAGGGTGTGACTGTACTGGCAGCAGCATCCATGTAGCTTTGGCATAGCTGATTTTTTTCTCTCTTTATCGTTTTATTACAGGTATATGTGCGTGCAGTCCTGCTGCTCTTCATCACCCAGCAAAATCTCCTAATTCCCGCAGTCAGCTGTCTGCACGTCCTGGGAGAGGCAAGAAGGGCTCTGTGCATCTGTCCGCATGCTCTCCGGAGGTAGGAGCCAGCTCTGTTCGCCTCCAATGGTCTGCCACTCTCTGTGACTCTTCGTTGATCGATCCCTGGGAAAACTCTGATGGGCATTTTGCCATTCAGTGGTGCAGAAGCAGCTGCCAAGGCAGTTGGGCACAGAAAGGAAGAATGTTACAAAAACAAGAGAGGAAGTTGGGCCTCTCACACTGAGAGAAAGGAAGGATGGGGAATTTACGGTGAAGAATGGAAGATGGGCGCCATGGTGAGAAAACCGGACTTGGCATTCCCGCCTCAAAGAGAGGGAGGGGCTTGGAGCAGGTCTGCAGCAGGGGACCAAGGAAGGGCAGGGATGGTGCCGGTGGTGATGGGTAATGAGGAATCCCAGGGTGGCTGCTGGCATGGGAGACGCGGAGGAGGGGCATCTAGAAGACAGTTCCATTCTCTTCTTTCAGGATTGGCATGTCCTGACTTCACCAGCAGGGAGTAGTGCTTGGCTGTGCCTTGGGGATGTTTCAGCTGATGTCTCTTTTCAAACCAGCTGCTGGGAAAGGGTACTGGGTTCAATCAATGAGTCTGAATGACCGTTGCTTGTGGAAGAGAAAACTTCTGCTCCTTGGACCTCACAGGGTACACTATTTTGAATTCAGTAACTCCAACTGGGAAGTGAGAGCCACCATGCTGTTTGGATTTATCAGCAATTAAGTTTTTAAGCCAACATTTGTAAAGTGCTATTTAATGTAAAACAATCTTACACATAATCCACTTGGTTTTGGAAATAACCCCATAGTTCCATTTTATAGAGGTCTTTAAAAAGATTCAAATAAGGCCACATAGCTCACAAAAGTCTATCAGACTTCCCGATTTTGCTGTTTTGCTTTGCTTACTTCCTCACACTTTTTTTTTCCATACCAATCAATGATATCATAAGGCTATAATTTGGAGCCCATGAATGAGTGACACGGCATCAGTGACTCTCCTAAAATTATTTGCAAAACTTGCATGCAAGTGCCTGTGTGCACTTTTTTCTGGGGAGGGGAGCCCACAGTCAGAGCAGATTCATAAATATTTTTGTGATAGCAAAACATGAAACAAAACATCATGAAAGGAAAAGCTGTTTGGCCCACACTTCTTATGCACCTAACACCTGTCCCCTGCACACTGAAGTATCACAACAAACCAAAATGAAATTGTTAGAACAAGTGTAACAACCTCTAAAAGCTACGTGAAACACTCAGATCAATTGAATCTTCAGTTCTATTGGAATTTTGGGCTCTGTGTAGGCAGAATGTAGCTCTCTTGTCCTAACTGCTTCCTAGGTCTTTTGCTCCCATTCCCACCCAGCCTGGGGAGGGAAGACAGCACACGGGCAGGAGACGATGTTTCTGGCTCTCTTCAGAATGCTATCCTTCAGAGACTTTTGCAGACACTCTTTTTTTTTTTTAAAGATTGTATTTATTTATTCGACAGCGATCACAAGTAGGCAGAGAGGCAGGCAGAGAGAGAGAGGGAGACGCAGGCTCTCTGCTGAGCAGAGAGCCTGATGCGGGGCTCGATCCCAGGACCCCGAGATCATGACCTGAGCCAAAGGCAGAGGCTTAACCCACTAAGCCACCCAGGCGCCCCTTGCAGACACTCTTGATTTCCCACCCAGAATCGCACTTTGTTGTTTGCTTTCCAACATGCACATTCCTCAGTGTGGCCATGGGCTCTCCTGAATTTGGCCCTATTCCCAGGCTCAGCACATCAGTCTTGATAAACTGGCCAATCATGGTAATTTTATTCACCTTGCTAGGAACTGGCTTAAGAAAGAACATGTAACTTAATTCTGATTGATGAGATTGGAGGCTAACTCTTCTAGGCATGCTTCTGGGAAAGGTTTTTTAGCTTTTAAGAGAACTGAAAAGAATACAGACATCTCCTTTCCACCTCCAAACATGGCTGTGGACAAATATGATCATTGGAGCTGTGGCAGCCATCTTAAGCCCACAAGGAAAAATGGCTGACATGATGAAGACAGGTGAGCAGAAAGTACAGGAAAACCTCAGGTCCTTGATGAGGTTGCTGAGATACTGACTTAACCAACCAAGGAGCTGCCATCCTACTCTTGATGTTATGTGAGATAGCAATTGCCCTAATTGGTTAAGCCATTTCGAATTGAGTTGATGATCACTTGTTGGCAAAAGCATCCTAGTTAATTTACATTAGTCCCATGCTATGCAACTACCTTCTGTGAAATGTCTTAAAGTAAGATAATTCTATTACTTTTAAGGTTAGACTCACCTTCTAGAGAATAAAGAGCCAGCGTCCCCGGATGAATGACCAAAATAGGAGAAGATGGGTAACGTCTCATGCATTAATCTCTGTAACTCAAAATCCCAAATTTTAGAAGGGATCTTAGGGATAATTTAGATGACTGTTAAACTCTGAGTGATGGACAACTATAGTCATGCTGGGATACTTTAGGAGCCTACAAATATTTGATTGAAATTCAGTTAGAATTTTGTTTTACAATGAAAAATTCCTTGATTAAAAAAATTCACAGTTAAATATTTCACACACCAAATGTTCATACACTGGAAACAACCAGGATCTTTAAATTGGGCTTCTAGCTGTACATGCTTCTGTGTATATAGTTCCTGCCACAAATATTTTGTAAACGTTCGTTGATTCAGAAAGTTGTGGCTCTGTACTGGTCCTTTCTGTATTATTATTGCTTGGGTTTTCTTTTTCTTTAAATGCAGGCCTTCCCATGTCTATTTGCATAAAATTGTGCACATGAGTATCAAATATAGCATGCACGGGCCCTAAGAAATTAAATGCCAGGTGAAATGCACATTTGCCCAGCACCTTTTAAGATCACAGTACAGTAATTAGTCTTAAAATAGCTACTGGACAAAGGTTTCAGGGCAATGATCACTGCACATTATCCATAGTTTCAGCATCTATGGTAAGATCTGAATGCTTCTCTTCCTTTTAAAGGCTGAGTAAGTTTACCTTGGCAAGATGAAGCTTCTGGGTCAATCCTAGGGAATCGATCAGCAAAGACACTGAACCCGAGAGGTGTATTCAATGTTTCAGGCAAAACAGACTTGTCTATTTTACATTTTTTAGTAAATATCTGACAGAGATAGGCATTGGAGCAGCTGGGACATCACTGGACATCTCATCGTTGCTAACAGTGTTGTCATCATGTGTCCTGCATTATTCAGAGGCCTCACCTGTTTGGATGGATGTAAGCCACCCACAACATTCTAAGGTGGGTACCATTAAATGTGCCCATTCTGCAAACAGAAGACACCGAAACAGAGGCTCTCAGCCAGCGAGGGGTAGCCTCAGGATTTGAACTCACAAAGTGTGCCTCCAGAATCTGGACTGTTTCTCACTCACTATGTTAGATTTTTCCTCAAGCAATGAAGATTTCCTTGGTTGAAGAAACTGTTCACCGACTCCCTCCCTCCACATTGGACATTCTCCACTTGAGGAAGGAGAGCAGGTCTCACATGCTGGTATTGACTCCATCTCGAAGGAACATTGTCCTCACACTCCTCTTTCAAACTTTCTGACCTGAAATTGAAGGGGGAACACACTGGTACATTCGCAACCACTCACGTGTGTGAATTAGGATTCTCTTAATGCTACGCAGCTAAAACAAAACTATGTTGACTGATGAGGCTGAGGTAAGACTAGCACTGGCTTTGGGTTTCCCTTGTTTTCAAATTTTAGGTATTCCTTGAAACAACCTTTTTTTGTAACGTGGGGACAAGTAAATGTTACAAAACTGAACTTACGAAGTACATGAAGGGTAATGATCACATCCGTCAGAACTGTCCTTCCTGTTTCGCCAGACTCTGCAGCTAGTTTAGAGCAAATATCAGAAAAGCACTTAAAAGCAAGGAGTAGAAACTCAGTGGCTTAAACAAAGAAGGGTTTGTGGCTCTCGCAGAAGGAGAAGCCAGGAGGCAGATGGTGCTGGTGGTGGCCTGGCTTGTCCGCAACGTTGGCCAACATCTCTGACATTCTCTTGGCCTTTCCCTACGGACCCAAGCAGACTGATGTCAGTGCAGCCAACACCATCACCCTTCAGGCAGAAAAGGGAGCAAGGAAGGTGTGTACCTCCTTTGTCCCTTCCATCAGAAAAGCAAAATGTTCACAGAAAACTCCTGTAGGCGTCTGCTTACATCTCACTTACTTCAAAACTGTCACTTGGTCACTTCCAATGGAGGGAGGCCGAGAAAGTTCTTAGCTTCCCTGGGCTTTAGAAGCAAAGTGGATGAGAGAAATGAGGTTAGAAATGGATGCTGAGTCAACCAGTATTACTGTGTCTGCTACAAAGGAAAACAAAGATTTTCCAGGTTACCTTGGGTACATGTCCTTTAGGGAACCAAACAATATCGGCTTTGAGGGATTTAAAAAATAGGACACCCATGTACCTGTTTAAGAAATTTGGTTAATTGTTTATTTTGCATGTAATGCTGTACTGGGTCCCGGGAAGTCTCAGAGGTCTGGCGTTAGAGGCTTCTCCCACTTGAAGAAGGAAGAGATGAGCTCACTAACCAATTTTTCATCATGCTAAGGAAACACGGGAAATTCTCAATCTCCATTTCTGTGTTACAAAAGGATTGGCTCTCTAAGGACATATCAGACCTTAGAGCTCTCTGATTTTGTATAAATAATCATTTACTAAGATGTTCTCTGTCGCTGCTGCAATGTCACTGTGAGGGTTGCTGTCAGCAACATGTAATGACCCACATTTTCCCAGCAGCTTAAACCATCATTGCATTAATTTGATGTGATAGGGGCAACCAGAATGTGGCATGGGAATTGTATTTTAATGGGAAACAGCACTACAACCTTCAGAAGCAAGGACAGATGGTAAAAGCTTAGAAAAGACTGGAAAAAGTCAACATAAACAGGAAATAAGAATTTAGAACTTATGGGGCGCCTGGGTGGCTCAATGGGTTAAGTGTGTGCCTTCAGCTCAGGTCATGATCCCAGGGTCCTTGGATCAAGCCCCGCGTAGGGCTCCCTGCTCCAAGGAGAGTCTGCTTCTCCCTCTCCACCCTCCCCTACCCACTCCTGCTCTCTCTCTCTTTCAAATAAATAAATAAAAATAAAAAGAATTTAGAACTTGGAGCTAGCATTAATAAACAATTTATAAACAATGTATATCCTCCCAAGAGTCTAACACTGTTTAGACCCTTTTTCAGGTGTGTTTCTGAAGGTGGCTGCCCTTCATTCAATCTCAGGTGCTTACCCTGAGCGACCTGATAGACACAGTCCTTCATACATTTAATAAATCTTTAATGAGCACCATTTATGTTCCAAGCACTGTAGTGGGTCCTTGGTCTCTTATCCGGGGATGTTATGTCTACTGGAAGAGATGGCTACCTTGACTAAACACTGAAATTCACTGGGACAAGTTGCCATAATAGAACGGTGAACCAGGTGCAGAGAAAAGTACTGTGAGATCCAGGTCAATCCAGCCTGATGCAGGTATGGGACATGGAGGGCGTTAAGTGTCAGAGGAATGGGAAGAATCTTCAAAAGCAGAGGAAAGGTAACTTAGGACAAGTGCAAAGACATGGAAATCTACTTGGAAAAGTGCGTGTCATTTTGTGCATCTTCTAGAATACAGAATACCTAGGGGAGAATGGTGGGTGAAGGACTCAAGGACTCCAGCTCATTTTGAAAGTGTTTCAGGTTGCCTTACATACAGAAGGCTAGGATAGCAAATTAAGGCAAAACTGTGCTGGCTATTGGTTTTCCTTGGTTTTTCTTTGCAACCAGCTTTTGTTTCTACCATCTGTGTCCTCTATTACAGGGGCTGGAAGCCTGAGAACTACTTATCCCATGCTCCTTTTTGTCTGGTGCTCTGAACACCATTAGTCAGCCAATGAGATGCACTTGCTTAAGATTTGGAGCTGGAAGGGCCTGGGAAGCACGCTGTATTGCTCTGTCTCTGACAGCGGCTTATGGGTGCTTGGGCTTTAGTCGAAACAAGGACTTACAAAGTTCTCAAGGCACCCCGACAGCTAGCCCCTTCACTGCGGTAGGACAGCCGTGATCAAAAGTGGTTTTCTGTAGTTTCCTGACCCAGCTGGAAACAACTTTTTAACTGTAGGACCACGGCTGCCGTGGTGAACACAGAAACTAGCAGCTTCTCCTGACTTCCACTAAAATCCCATTTTCCCAACAGTCTTGGAAGCACCTAATCCCCTCTATGAAATGCCTGAAATACGAAGAGCCATTTCTCTTTTCCTCACTGAACTCTCACTGCTACAGTATCAATATACGGGAAGGTTAGGGACCAAACCACCCCTAACTGCAATCAGTGTAACTGTCTCCATAGAAAATCTAGAGTTACATTTTAGAACTAAAAAGAAAGTTCATCAAGGTTGCTAGACGGTAAAACTGAGATATTAAAAAAAGATCAATTGAACAAGTCACAAACCCGGATGTTATCCTTGATTCCCCATCACCTCTCACATCCAATCAATCCCCAAGTCCTGTTGATTAGACCTATTCAACATTGAGCAAATGTGTCAACACCCTGCTCCCACCCTAATCAGACTACCAACACTTCTCCCCTAGACTACTAACTTAGCCCATCTGGGCTGCTACTGAAAAAATACCACAGACTGGGCGGCTGATAGACAACCCAAATGTTGTCTCACAGTTCTGGAGCCCGGGGAGTGGTGAATCAAGGTGCTGACACATTGAGTGTCCGGTGAGAGCCTGCTTCCTGGTTCAGAGGTGGACGCCTTTTCACAGCATCCTGACAGGGTAGAGTGGACTAGGGCTCTCTGGTCTATTTTATAAGGGCACTAATCTTACTCATGAGGCCTGCACCCTCATGACGTAATCACCTCCCACAGTCCCACCTCCAAACACCATCACACAGGGGGTTGGGTTTCAACATATGAATTTGGCCAGGGGAGGGTGGGGGGGAATGACACAAACATTCAGTCCATAGCAGCTACCCTAACATCCTCCTAACAAGTCTTCTGGACATAGTTTTACTTTCCTGCATTCTTCACTGCACAACTGGAGTGGTCTTTCTGAAACACAAACTCAATTCAAGCCTTCTCCTGCTTCAAAGGCTCCTCACGGCTCTGGGGGTTAATTCCAAACTCTTCGGTGTGGTTTACAGAGTGCTTCACAACCTGCCCTCTGTCTCCCTCTCTGGTTTTACTCTCCACACCACACTCCTCTTTAGAGAGCTCTAGCCTTACTGTAATTCTGTCATAGTCTCGAATAGGCCTTTTCATACACAGTTACCTCTCAGAGCCTTATCCTTCTCGTCAGCCCCTCACACCCCTCAGCTCCTAATCAAGCTTCAGGCTGGGGATTGGACCTCATGGCCTCTGACTTAGCAACCTGGGCTCTCGTAACCCACTGGCACCCCTGCCCCACCATGGCCTCTACTATATTCCATTGTTACTGCCTATTGAATTATTCTCCATCAGCCAACTGTAAGCTCCACGAGGCTGGGAATGTGCAGCTCATTGGACTTCTAGTGCTGACACGTGGAAGGTGCCCATTAAATATCTGTTGAAAATAAACCCGTACTCTAGGCCCTCTTCAGATGATAGATTGAGAGGTGGGGGTGGGCAGGAGAAGGGAGGCTAGGTCAAAGACAACCAAGCTCTACTGATGGGTTACTGTCCTACACAAGCCACCACAGGGGACCACAGGGAAGTTCATTTCCGTATCAGTAAACCCCAGGATGAGGTGACGCACTTGCCTTGGGCATAAAATTTGGGGAGGTACCAGAAAGTTCAGTGATCAAGATAAAGAACACTTTAGTGAATATTAAAGGGCCATATCAGAGGCAAAAAGAAAAAAAAACTGGGAAAAATACTGATCCTGTCTATATTTAAAATTTGGAAATTTTCGATATTTTGTTCTTCAAGGAGTTTTTACATTAATTTTAATTTTTTATCATTTTGCATTAAGATATTTAGTTTACTTGATTACTGAGAGTTTTGGCACGCTCTGAATGTTTGCACCTCAGTCAAGTTCATCACTCACCTAACTATAGTCCCAGCTCTATCATCTGTAGAGTGTTTTACCAAACTCTGATGGGAGGACTTTTTCTGTTTCCTTGTTCAGTATTATGTACAATGTTTTTTTTTTTTTAAATATACCCTTTATAAATTAAGGGCTTTCCTTTTACTCCTGGCTTAATAAAAATATTTATTAGGAATGGTCATTGAGGGCGCCTGGGTGGCTCAGTGGGTTAAAGCCTCTGCTTTCGGCTCAGGTCATGATCTCAGCATCCTGGGATCGAGGCCCGCATCGGGCTCTCTGCTCGGCGGAGAGCCTGCTTCCTCCTCTCTGCCTACCTCTCAGCCTACTTGTGATCTCTCTCTCTCTCTCTCTCTCTCTCTCTCTCTCTCTCTCTCTGTTAAATGGATAAATAAAATCTTAAAAAGAGAGAGAGAGAGAGAGAGAGAGAGAGAGAGAAGAAGTTTAAAAAAAGAAGAAAAGAGAGAATCCCCACATATGGCAGGATTCTGTCAGAGGAATTTGCTACTTTAGAACCTCCCAACATGTGTGAGTGTTACAGAAAAATAAAGTTGCAGCTTAGGTAGGAGAAAAGGTAGCCAACTCTTCTGTGTCTTCTCTTCATATCTTGGCTGGGAGTATGGAGCAGAGATAATTTCATGACTGACTCACCAAGGGGCAGGCAGTTCAGCCTCTTCTCTCTTTTCTGGGAGCATCTGTGGACTGTGGCTTAATCAGATAAGTCAACGTGAAGTCCCTCGTGGGAATGAGACAACGGCACGTGCGGACGCTGAGGAAGTGAGCGAGATTGCCCAGGAGGCATGTGGACAGTGGCTGGGGCAGGGCCTAGGACCCCAGTGTAAGCTGGTTGAGAGGAGGGTCTATCTGCAGGGCTGAACCTGCCATGCTTCATATAAAGCCCAACACACAGCAGCAGTATCCAGTAAATACCCCAAAATGAACAAAAGAATGAACCACCAAGTCCTGCCAGACCCCACCATCAAGGACCGAGCAAAAGAGGAAAATGAGAAGTGATCAGAAAATCCGAGGACATGGTACCATGACTGCCAAGGGAAGAATGTGTTAAACGGAGGGAACAGACAACATTGTGTCAAATTATGCTGAGTAGCGGAAGTCAGAGCAGTTACAAAACAGTCAATTTGAAGTAAAAAAGAAAAACATCACAGCAGTGACTTAGAAGATAAAGGTTTTGATGTTATTGTCTGGTGCATGGTAGGAAGTTCAGAGGCCTCAACAAAGGCCCAGTGCTTTTCTTTCTCTCTGCCACTGGCAGCGTGTTGGATTTCCTTCTCCTGTCACAAGAATGGCTGCTGCACCTCCAGGGATTGCATCCATATCCACACCAGAAGGAGGGAGAATGGGGAAGAGAGTAAAATGAGCCAGCTGAGTCTGTCCATTTTTCTCAGGAACACTAATGCTTTCCCAGAACAAGCTTTTACTTACCTCCCTCTTCTCTCTAGGTCATGTGGTCAACTTTAGATCAATTCTGGACCCAAAGTCTTAAGATTCCATCACTGCCTTAGTAAATCACATTCATTCTCTGTAGCTGAGGAATGCCCTCTCCCTGAAATCAAGGGGTTTCTAATGGTAGCTGAAAAGAACAGGAATCTGTTGGAGGAACAGAGAGAATGCACTTTGGGTAGACCACGGATGATGTCTGATACAGAAGTTACATTTTTTAAAAAAGCCCAGTGGGATCAGCTGCATAATTTGTGAAACCCGGTGCAAAATGGGAATCTAGAATCCCCTGTTCAAAAAATATATGAAGAATTTCAAGACAGCAACAGCAGAGCACTAAACCAGGTGTGGGGGCCCTTCTGAGTGCGGGCCCCCTGCCTGCCACTGTCTTCCTCCCGTGATTGTGAAGTCAGCCCCAGGCCCAAAGCTGTCCATCGAGCTTGGAACTCATTGGTCAATTCAGGTGAAGCTGGGAGGGGGAGGAGAGAGTGCAGTAGATTGAGGAGTGAATGGGGGGGTGAGCAAGTGGCAAAGGCATCAACACTCGCTGGAGAAAATAGACACAGTGTGGTAGGAGAAGGCTGGCTAACTAGGGAAAGAGAGAAGAGAGGGGGCGGAGGCTACGTGTACCCAGCGAACTGCTGCTCTGGCATTTTCCGTCTTTCTTCCGGGCCAGCTTGCTTTGGAGCCTGGGGTGGGGGATGCTTTCACGTAGGGCAGGTGGGAGAGGAGCTGGGGCTGAGAGAGGCACTCCCCCTCACCAAGCACATGCCACCAAACCAGAAGATCATGGAAACAGAGCCCCAGGTCAGAAAAGCTAGATTGGAATCCCCGTTCGGACTAGCAAGACTCTGAGTCTCCATCCCTTAGTTAGCTCACCTGTCAACAGAGGGTCACACAGTTTACATAGGGGTGACATGCTACAAAGGGAAGGCACAGTTATTGCCCTTTGAGCAGACACCCTCCACACAAAAGCTGGGCATCCCTCTCCCGCCCACCCTTCTGCCACTGCAGACCCCAGCCCCTCAATACTAACTTTAAGAGGAGGTGTCAATTTTAATAGATTTCCATAACTATGCAATGATACTGTCAATACAAGTGGTGGGTTAGATAGTGCAGGGAAGGAAGGGAAAGGAAGAGGTAGGCATGTTTGTTTACCTAAACCCACTCTGTTCCTCCCCACTCCCCACCTCTGCCATTCATTAGAGACCAACTCAGGGCTTATGCTACCCGGTGATGTAAACAGTGTCTCAATGATGTCACCCCCATCAGTGCCAGGAGACATAAATTTCATTTCCCAGAAGATGCAGCAGACAGTAGCTTCTGGGCAAACAGTGACTCTAGCAATAAATATTGGCAGAGGAGAGAGACCTTTAATGGAAAAGCTTTGTGAACCTAGAGCAGCTAGGCTGTAAATCCCAAAACAGAGAGGAATTTAATATCTTAGATCAGAAGACAGATCCATCAGAGCAAATAAATAATTCTATAGCCTATTTGAAGCAATCAACTATTAAAATTTAAGTATTAAAATAAAAACCACATCTGAGATAAGAAACCATGGAAATGAGACAGAAGCCCCCTAACTAGAAAGAAAAACGCCTAGCCACGGCTTGCTGTTGAGTGGCGGGATAGAGGGGCGTGTCCTCCCCCAGGATGAGCAAAAAAAGCCAATCAGGAGGTGGTGGGCGGAGCCTCCGCTGGATCTGGGGTAGGAAGAAGGGGTGGACCCGCAGAGCCCCAAAAGTAGATCCCACCTGGTTGGAACTTACCTAATGGCAAACACAAACTGTGCAGAGAGGCCAGCGAGAATTCTCCTGGAAAACAAAAAGGGACACATTACAAGCTAACCTAAAGGTCAGAAAGTGGCCCCCAAATATCACTTGTCAACAGAATACGTTGGGAACGTGGGTGCTATGACATTTTGAGTAATGTAACATGAATTTCCTTTCATTTGTATTCCTCTGCAGGGAGTTCACTTCAAACACTGCCTGGCTGCAGGAAGAAAGCCGAGGCTTGTCTTCAGCTTGCATGATGTCTGGGCATCCAGTGCTTCGGAACACGTTGTTTCTTCTCAAAAGGTGATGCCGACATCCAGGGAAAAAATACCACTATACTTGACTGAGGACGCCACACACCACGCCATGACTGGTCAAGGCCAAAGTCAGACCTAGAGTGGGAAAGATGCTCACAGGTGAGGGCGCTCCCACACCTCCCCTGGCCAGTTCTTTGGAATATTTGCACCCAGTGGGGTAAACAGGTCATGACTCTTCTTGTCCCCTCAGATGCAGAAATATAAATTCAGAGAGGTTAGGTGACTTGCTTAGGGTCACACAACCTGGGTCTTCTCACAAAAAATGGGAGCTTTTCTCACGGTACTACAAAGCGGTGCCAAATTCCAACTCAGCATGAGAAAACTTCCCCAGCAATTCTGCCTCTGGAATAAGAGATTCAAATGTGCACAGGTGGGCCTGGAGATTCCCTGGGGCTCCCCAACAGGCCCTGTCACTAAATCCTATTCTAGAACTGACCCCCATGATGGAGCATCCTCTGGACAGAAGGAGCATCCTCAGAGGCCTGGAGTCCATCTTTTCTAGACCCGGCACTGTTGTGAGCAGGCGGAGGTGAGGGAAGGCACTCGGCCGATGGTGTGTGTCCCATGAGGTGTTTGCCCTGACTGCAGATCTGGATATAGTCCACAAAAGCTGGCTCTGAAAATCGTCCCCAGGGGAGTCAGGGATCAGACGGGCTTGAGAACCGGGACGGACATACCCTGAGGACAATAACCAAGTCTTATTCATCTTTATATTCCTCCTGCTTGGCATGTCGTGTGACATTTAGTACCCTCAAAACTGGTTTATGGAATAAATGGACAAATAAACTGAGTCTCGGCTCTGTTGCACAGACAGCACATGACAGTGAGCGAATTCTCTAAGCTCCCTGCAGTCTAGCTTCCTCAGGGAGGTGAATTACACCTTATGCGTTTGTAAGGAATAAACAAACCAAAGCATGTGAAAGAGCCTGATCAATTAAAATGCACCCCAAAATGTAAAGCTTGAAGAGGAAGCATTGCTAACATTAGAAACTGCTTTCTTTTTAAAAATTTTTAAAAAGATTTTATTTACTCATTTGAGAGAGAGAAGAGAGACAGAGAGGACACACAGGGAGAGAGAGGTAGAGGGAGAAGCAGATTCCCCACTGAGCTGGGAGCCTGACGTGGGGCTCGAACCCAGGACCTGGAGATCATAACCTGAGCTGAAGGCAGACACTTAACAATCTGCACCAGCCAGGCATCCCAGAAATTGCTTTCTTGACCACTGTTATCTTTCCTTGCTACCAGTCTCTCTCTCGGCGTCCCCCTAATTATGGTCTCCCACCCTGACCTCTTTGCACTGGATGATGGTGGGGGGCAGAAAGATAAATCAGGCTCAAGTCATGGAGAGGCTGACCACATCTTATTCTCAGCGAGAAGCAGCAGTCCTAGGGGTGTATCTGCAATTAACAGGGCAGCCTGGAGACTTCCCACCCCTCACCCTGGTATCCGGAACAGTGGCCAGGTTAGATAGATCTGTGGGAGGGTCGGAGGGTGTGGGTGGAGTGTGTGGGCAAATGGAGTGGGTGATCCAGCTGCTGAGCCACGCCCATCCCAATGGCTGTTAAGAGACTCCCACTGGAATCAGGAAGTGGGCTTTTTTTGCTATGTTAGACCAGGGGTCAGTAAATGACAACCCGTGGGCCACATCTGGGCTGCTGCCTGTTTTTGTGCAGCCAACAATGGCTTTTACATTTTTAAGTGGTGGGGGGAAAAATCAAAAGAATATTTCACGACATGAGACAATTACATGAAACTTAAGTGTCAACATCCCTACAATAAAGTTTTATCAGAACATCACCTCACTCCTTTGTGTACATAATTATCTATGGCTGCTTTCACGGTTGAAATAGATCTGCAATGGAGACCATGGGCCCGACGGTCTACGCTTTTAGCTCAACAACCTTTCCATAAAAGCAGACTCTTGCCAAGCTCAGGGCTCGTCTCTGAGGGAACACCGATGAATAAAATACAGCTCTGCTCTTGTGAAGCCCAAGGTCTAGGAGGAGGGCACACAGGTGAAGTGTCGATTCCTCTGTGTTCCTAGAGGTACCAGATCCATCCTGGGACCCTGGGTTTGCACAGAGATTCCAGTTTGAAGTCACGTGGCCGCTACCAGGGGTTCTAGCCATTCATGATTTCAGTGAGGGCACAATGTTGCAAGAGAGGGAGCTGGTCCCTTGAGGCATACCCAGGAGTCCCCATGAGTGCTTCGGGGTAGGGGCTGGCTCTCACACCCAGATGCTGCCCTGCATCAGCCTGTTCTGACTGACTCTTTGCAAAAAGGTTTGAGGAGATCTGGTCACGATAGTCCGAAGTCCCCGCTGCCAACTCTCCAACACTCCATGGGTCACCCACCCTCCGTGGATGGCTCTGTCCCCTGTTCCTTTAGTGGATTGTTTTATTGTTTCACTATTAAGATTTTATTGTGGGTCCTGCATGCAATCTGCTCTCTCTGTCTTACTGCTCTCCCTGCCACACACAGATGTAGAGTGTCTCTTTCCCCAGGTAAACTCATCAAGTCTCTCCTGATGCCACCTTTGGTCAGCACCAAGCATGGAGCAGTAACAAAGTAGTGAATAATAAAATAGTGTTCAAGACACCAGCAGCCTCGCTATCGACTGGTCGGGCGAAGAACTAAGGGAGCCCTCACCCAAGTGCGAGGGAGAAAATCTACCCCTAAAAGTTAGACAGGCTGAGGGGCTCTGCTCCTTTCAATGCTCGGCGCACACACGGCACTTGCCCAATGGGATCTATGAGGTGAGCCCAAAAGTAATGGGCAGGGCTAACTTGAGCTCTGAAAGTGAGCCTTAAGGGTAACTAAGGAAGTAAAAGAGACTCCTCTGGGGCGCCTGAGTGGCTCAGCTGTTAAACATCTGCCTTCAGCTCAGGTCATGATCTCAGGGTCCTGGGATCGAGCCCCACATCAGGCTCCCTGCTCTGTGGGGAATCTGCTTCTCCCTCTCCCACTCCCCCTGCTTGTGTTCCCTCTCTCGCTGTCTGTCAAATAAATAAAATCTTTCAAAAAATTAAAAAAATAATAAAACAAAAGAGACTCCTCTTTCTGTTGACTCTCAGGGACACGTGGTAGTTAAGGGACAGGCCTCAAAAGCACTGACTGGCAAGGTGAAGGAAAAAGGGACCCCACTGGGGAAATGAACTCCAGTCAGGAGCAACATGGAGGGTGAAGAGGGTGTGCAGGCTTCACCCAGGAAGCAAGATCTGCTATGGCAAAGGGTACTTTTGCTTGTTTAGGAGGGGGGCACGCAGAATGTAATCTTAGGGGGAGACCTGAAATGGGCTACAGGATTTCAAAACGGGTGGGAGATGGCGAGGGGCTGAGGAGCTGCAGTGCTCTGGGCTGTGGAATTTGCTTTTTTGCACCTGCTTTCTGGGCCTGTTTTGTCCGGCTGAGCTGCAGAGGACCCTGGTGCATGGTGGCACAGTGAGGGAGCCTCTGTCTGTGAGGTCCGAGGCTGGCGCGTACCCTGAGACAAAGCATTCCCACTAGGACAGACTCCTTGAGGTGGGAGCACTCTGAGGAAGCCCCAAGAGCATTGCTGCCTCCACTGTCACGGCTGCCCCTTTGTAGAAAAGTGTGTATGAACCAGAAGTGTTGAATTCCAACCGAAATACAAGTTCACTCATGGAAATTACATTTATAGTTGACATTTGTGTCATGTCGTATAATTTTCAAGCTATTTTCAAAAGTGTCATCTTCCCTTACTCTCTAGAACCGTTATGGGAGGTGACTATTATGACCAGTTTTCTTACTTTACAGATAAGGATGGGGAGACGGAGCATGAGTCTGGTACCTTCCAGAGCAGTCAGTCAGTCCAGAGGTGGGGAAGCTCTGAACAGCATCATCAGCAAGGTGGTTCCTTCCCTTCCATTCTGCCCTTCTCACCTCTTGGCCTTGTCCTCAGGCTGTTTGCCTGGGTCAGAAGACAGCTGCCACATCCTTGTACCACAAAACCCTGAAGCAAAAAGAGATTGTGTCTTCCTTGAGTTCATTTTTAAGAATGAGGGAGTCTGCTCCCTAAAGTCTCTGCTCCCACAAGTCCCTGCAGACTCTTCCACCTGCCGCATTAGCTAGAAGAGACGCCATGTCCATTCCTAGTGGAGTCACTGGAAGGAGGAAGGCATTACCGGCCTGGGTTCAGATGCATCGCGCTGACTGGCTTCACTCTAAATTCAGGACTGCTAACCTCAAGAAGGCTCTAACTGCTGCCTGGCAACACGCAGCATTATTTATTCCTACCCCAGTGCTTCTCGGATGCACGCTTGCATCCGAGTCCCCCAGGGGCTTGTCAGAGCACAGACTGCCCGACTTGGCGCCAGAGTTCCTGATCCAGAAGGGCTGGGGTGGGGCCCAAGAACATGCATCTCTGAGAAGCTCTCGGGTGACTCTGGTGATGCTATGCGTCCTGCCAGGGATCACACTCTGGGACCCCCTGCTCCAGCTTACTGCTCTAGACAGCACCCTGGGCCTCTTCTTTCTTCTCAGACATCATACACATCACCCCACCTGCTCCTCAGTCTCAGCTGACACCCTGCCAGCTACTTCAGTGAGAACAGAAGATGACCCGCTCCCGCCCCCTCACAGCCAACATTATACCCTTCGGCTTCCCTTCTGCTGCTACGGATGAACTGCCCTGCTCTGATTTCAGGCCGATCCTACATCTGTGCCTTGGACCTCTCTCCCCTCACCCAGCCAGGGACATCACTCCAAAAAACGTGCCCCTCACCAACTAACTTCCTCTGATACTTTCTTTTCATTCAAAAAGATCTTATTTATTTATTTGACAGAGAGAGGGAGAGCACAAGCGGGGGGGTGGGTGGCAGGCAGAGGGAGAGGGAGAAGCAGACTCCCCACAGAGCAGGGAGCCCAATGTGGGACTTGATCCCAGGACCCTGAGATCATGACCCGAGCTGAAGGTAGGCACTTAACCGACTTAGCCACCCAGGCGCCCTCTGATATTTTCCAGCCTAAAGCAAAACAAAACAAAACAAAACCCACAAAAACTCCCTTCACCCCAATCCCTCCTCAGCCACGAACTCAATACTATTTCTCTTTACAGCAGAACTCTTGACATCTCTCTACCTGCCCCCCTCACTTCCTGCTTTTCCTTCTCTCTTGAACCCCATCCAACCCAACTCTGGTGGCCACCTCTCCACTGAAGCTGCTCCCGTCAAGGTTAACCATGACTTCCTGGTTCCTGATTCCGGGAGTAATGTCTGTTTCCATGTTACTCAGCTCGTTAGCAGCATCTGACACAGCTTGTCACTCCGCCCTCGGAACACCCTCCCTTGGCTTCCGGCCACTGATGTCTCTTGGATCCCCTCCCTCCTCTCTGGCTGTTCCTTCTCAGTCTCTTTTGCAGAGTGCTCTTCATTTCGCTGACCTCCATCGGCTGGAGAATCCTAGAGCTTAGGCCTGAATGCACACTCTCACTTGCGGAGTTTCAGCTGGTGTCAGGATTTGAAATGCCACCTACATGCTGTGACTCCCAAATTTCTATCTCCAGCCTGGATCTCTCCACTAAATTCCAGACACATGCATCCCAGATCCATGCAGCTCCAGATATATAGCGGGTACGTCAAAATTAACATCTCCCAAACTGGGCTGCTCCTTCTTCCCCAACATTACAGCACACACGTGCACTAGGCCTTTCTGCCTGCTCACAGCAAATGGAGATTTTGCTCCCCAGTTCAAGCCAAAAGCTTGGAATCATCCTTGCTTCTGCTCTCTGCTCTTATACACCGCAAGCAAACCCTCAGCAAACACCAGCAGGTCTACTTCAAAATGTATCCAGGATCTGACCCCTGATGGCAGCCTTTGCTGTCATGGACTCTGGTCCAAGCCATTCTCATTTCCTGCCTCCTCTATTACAAAAGCATCTTAACTAGTCTCCTCACTTCCTCCCTTGCCTCCTGCCCACCCCGCCCCCCATCTATTTTCAACAGAGCCAGCCAGAAGTGATGCCATTAAAATGTAAATCAGATTATGTCATCCTTCAGCTCAAAATCTCACTTAGAGGAAAGCAAAATCCTTACAAAGGCCTGCAAGAGATCTGGGTCTGGATACTTCCCTGATGTCACCCCCACCTGCCCCCCACTTCCCTGCAGGTCCTCCAGGCTCCTGGCAGTTTCCTGAACACATCAAGTACACGTTCACCTTTACACTCGCTGTGACTCTGCCAGGGGTACCCCTCTTGCAGAAATCTCCGGGTCTAGTTGCTTCAGCTTTCTGCTCAAATGTCTCCTGCTCAGAAAAGGCTTTCCCTGACATCCCTGAATGAAACAGGAACAAACCCCTACATTCACTTCTACGCCAACACTTTCTCTTCCACTTAAACTACTTTAATTTTCTTGCAGCACATATTACCATCTGACGTACTATATATGTGTTTGTTTATATCTCTCCCCTTAGAATGTATGCAGCATGAGGGCAAGGAATTGGAACCTATGACAAGCACTCAATAGAATCTGATGAATTAATGGAAAGGGGAGGTCTCACAGTAAGCTGACAAATTGGCAACTAAGTTATACTTTGGGTTCTTACGAGTTAGATTAGTGGTAGTCGGTCCCAGAGAGCCCTGTCAGCTCTGTGTTTCCAGACTGTGATTCTGGATCTGCAAGGCCAGGAAACAGATTCTGTACAGTAAACTGGGGATCTCTGTACTGTCATCCTGAGAGAGCCCGCCAGCCAGCTTCCTTCCAAGTCCTAGACCCTTCCTATTCCTTGTGGCAAACTCTTTTTACAAGGCAGAGAATTCCTCCCTGATGGATCAAGTTCACAACCACTCATTTTGTACGCTGTTTTTCTCAAAGCTGGCTACACCTGTAGGCCCCACAAAGAAAACTACCCAGCACAGTTCACCTTCTCCTTTCCTGCCACAAGATGAAAGAACTTGATCAGCCAGACTAGAATCATTTTGGCAACTGTGTCTCGTCGTAGCATAGCCACCTGTACCTTGACAAGAAAGCAGATCAGGAGACCTCATTCTCTTATTGGCATTAACGTGACCTTCTTCTTTCATATGAGCCCAAACTTTTTCTCATCCCCAGACAGCAGTGCGTTTTGTTGTTGTTGTTCTTGTTGTTTAAAATAGAAAAATACAAATATAAAAAGAATGCATTAAAAAATGAATACATAGAAAATAAAATAGAAAAATACTGCATCCCGTGCAAACAGCAAGAACTTCCATGGGGAGCTGTCTTGCTTGGAGCCTTGCCAGTGTGGCATTTAATACATGCCTGCCCTACTAAGTAGACCTGAAGTGACCTCCCCAGGTGATTTTCTCTCCTATGAAGGACCACACGTCAGGTTCTGGAACAATCCGATAGATCACGAGATTGGCAAAAGGAGATGGAGGGACCCAACTGGAAATGAGGCAGGGCAGTAGCCTGAACCCTGCTTCACCCCTCCATTGAGTAGGATTAAACTGATCTAATTGGATAAAAAGATAAGGCAAGACGTCTGGAACACTGGAATGGGTTAGGAAGACTTTCATGATCTCACCAATGGCAATGCATAGGTGTAGCTGGTTCAGAGCAAGTCACCTGATAATAAGGCGAATTCCAAACCGGCTGGGAGAAATGGGTTTTGCTGAATGGATCCTTACTCTCTATGTGGTGAAGAGGAAAAAAAAACCCTGAGGCAAGAAACTGAGAGGCAGCTGGGAACCCTTAGTTTTGAGTGGGCATCAGAGCAGTGTGAAAGAGGTAAGCGATACCTGAATGCAAAGCTGCAGCTTGACCCTGTCTGGAACTGGGCCGAATGCCATACCAAAGGCCTGGGGCCACCCACTGGTAGGCCTGAAGGAACGAAATTTAAAGTAATGGGTACTCCTGATTGTTAAGTGATTAGAGTTTCCCTTGTGCTTGAGTTGGCTCTTTCAACGTTTTTTAATAGATATAGAACCAACCACATGGTAAAAGTGCTTAGTAAATGGCAAAAGTCTACCGAACAGAATAAAACACATACACAAGGCCTGTTGAATTTTGCTATCTAGTTGCTATTTTCCAATTCATCATTTCTGTATTAAAAAGCTCTGAATTCCTGTGCCACCCACCTGTCACCGCCCCACCTCAGGTAATTCATTCCATCCGCTGTGCCTGAAGATCTCTGCTCATCTTGTGACGGTATCACCATTCAAGTGTCCATGAGGAAATAATGCACAAAACTTAGCTCAAGAGCAGAGGTTGTCAAGCTACTGTGCCTTCAAATCAGCTGGGCCATCTTGTTAAAAGATTCTGATTGCCAGAGTCTGGGCTGTGGCTTGAGAGTCTACATTTTCTTTCTTTCTTTTTTTTTTTTTAAGATTTTATTTATTTATTTGACACAGAGAGAGAGATCACAAGTAGGCAGAGAGGTAGGCAGAGAGAGGAAGAAACAGGCTCCCTGCCGAGCAGGGAGCCCAATGCGGGCCTTGATCCCAGGACCCTGAGATCATGACCTGAGCCGAAGGCAGAGGCTTTAACCCACTGAGCCACCCAGGCGCCCAAGAGTCTACATTTTCTAACAAGCTCCCAGGTGCTGCCAGTGTTGGCCAGGGATTGACCACGCTTGGCACAGCAGCAGGGTTTAGGCTACACAGTCTGCAACCTGAGTTCTCTTTTCTTTTCAAGACATTTTATTTATTTATTTGAGAGAGAGGGGGGGGAAAGGAGAGAGAGAGAGACAAAGAGAGAGTGCAGGAGCGTAGGGGAGGAGCACAGGGAGAAGGAGAAGCAGACTCCCTGCTGAGCAGGCTCAGTTGGTTAAGTGTCTGCCTTTGGCTCAGGTCACCTGGGATGAAGGCCCACATTGGGCTCCCTGCTCAGGGGAGAACCTGCCACTCACCCTGCTTGTGCTCACTCTCTCTGACAAATAAATAAATAAAATCTTAAGAGTAAAATAAAATTGCGGCGCCTAGGTGGCTCAGTTGTTAAGCGTCTGCCTTCAGCTCAAGTCATGATCCCAGGGTCCTGGAGTCGAGCCCCACATCGGGCTCCCTGCTCTGTGGGAAAGCCTGCTTCTCCCTCTCCCAATCCCCCTGCTGGTGTTCCCTCTCTCGCTGGGTCTCTCTCTGTCAAATAAATAAATAAATCTAAAAAAAAAAAAAAAAGAATAAAATAAAATCACCTGGAAAGTAAAAAAAAAAAATCAAGACCTGGGTCCCCTCCCCCAAAAATCTAACTTTTTCATTCTGGGGTAGGACCCAGGTATGGGGATATTCTAAAGGCATGGGCAGAGATGCTCACATGCAGTGTTGAGAACAGCTGGCCTAGAGCAGAAAGCGAACCTTGCTCAAGTAGGACATTGCACTGTAAAGATCTGAGAGAATTGCCTTTGCTAGGTCCTGTCCATCTTGGCTTTATGCACACTCGGGGTCGGACACCTGAGCTGTTACATAAGATGTCTGGCCAACTTGTTGGAGAGACCACGTGCAGGGGCCTTCTGTGCCCCTACGGCCATCCCTGCCAAGGTGCCAGGTGTGTGAATAAAATTGTCTTGGACCCTCCAGATCAGCCTCACCACTAGCTAATTGCCACCCACTGATCCCAGCTGATGTCACCTGGAGGAGAATCACCCAGCTGAGCCCTGCCTCATGCCCGATCTACAAAATCACAATACATAGTCAGATGGTTGTTGATTAGGTCACCAAGCTCAGGCGAGTTTGCTATGTAGCAGTAGGTAACCAGAACACTGTGTACATAGCATTACTCTTGTAATGTGAAATTCTATGCAGTTTAGCAAGCAAATATCTGAAAGATGTTAGAGAAAATACATACACATACACACATACATACCTAACATGGGCTTGTCAAAGTGCATGACATTTTGCTCTATTTCCCCTGACTTCGATTTCCTGAGTCAACTAAATGGCCTGCGGATGCATTTCCAGAGCAAAATACACAGCCAATAACAAGGGCCTCCTTGAGAGCTATGCTCAAGGCCCATGATGTAGCACCAAGGGCAATGTCTGGACTTGTTAAACGGATCTGGGAGGAGCCAGGGAATTGCACAGAGGGCTCGAGAAGGTGGAGCCCTTACACAAAGAGGGTTTTGTCTGCTCCTGAACACAGTGTGGCCATTTCCTCCAGGAAAATTTTCAGTTTGGGGAGAGATCTGACGTTTGAAAAGGGGGATATGGTTTTCTCCTCTCCTGGACTAATTTAAACCTCCTCTGATCCCAAGGGAGATTTTTAGTGCAGTATAATAAGGACACCTTCAGAATCACAGCCTCTTTTTCTGAACGTGTTTCTTATGTAAATGCTGCATCAGAGAAATTTCCCTCAGAGAAATTTCCCTCTGCTTGACACTTTAATGCTGCTTTTAAAACCTGCAAAACAGAAACACAGAGAAAGACACCTTGGAAATACTTTGGGTTTCATCTATTTTCCATTTTTACCTCCAGCTCCCACATTTTTTTTCCCCCAAAATCCTTGTTCTCCAAGTCAAGCATATTTTAAAATCATCCTCTGTTGAACTGGAAAAGCAAAAAAAGGCGGGGGGCGGGGGGGGGGATGATTCCTGTACATTTAGGCTGCCCAAATCCACCAGAAATACAAGGCACTTCCTAGTGATCTACTAATCCTCAGATTGTCACAGTGAAGTCAGGTGGCCCAGAGCCGGGGAGTCAAGGGACATTTGAAGAGGAGCCCTTTAAGGCCTTGGTGCGCCCCTCCCCCAGGCCACAGAGGTTCTGGAAGCAGCACCAGGGCGAGGGAAGAAAAAGGCCTGGCTGCCTGGCTCTGTAAGTCTCTTTCAACAAGATTTTCTTTCATTCCCTGACTCCCTTCTACTTCCCCATCACGTGCCCCCAGGTAGGACTGACCTCCTAGTTAGTATTTCTGACCCACAGCACCCCACAGGGTGACTATCAGACTACCATACACCACCTTATTGTACTGATTCCTTCCTATCTATCTATTCACCTGCTTGGGGAACAGAAGCAGGCGAGAGGAGGATTATATCTCTACTCCATATGCTCGCACACAGCAAAATAACAGAAATACACTTAATGAATGAAAGGGGTTGAATTCCAACTCAGCTCACTTGCAGCACTTTCTTGTGCAAGTTATTTCCTCTTGGAGACCTGGGTTTTCTTGTCGGTGAGATGGAGAGAGTAGGAATCACGTCTCGGGTAGCTGAGAGGAATCACAGGGTAACATCTGCAAAGTGTGTGGCAGAACATGCTAGGCACACAGCAGGTTCTCAGCTAAGGTTCAGTCACTCATCTTTCCCAGATTCACCTCCTAAAGCCATGCCCACAGATGGAATGAGGCTGGCGTTCTTTCCTGCAGGGGTACCTGCAGGGCTAGCTGCCCCCACAATACTGCCCCACATTCCTGGCTGTCACTTAGATCAATTCCCTTAAGAACCTGTCTTTGAACTTGAGGTTTGGATTCTACTTAAAAGGCAATTTTTTTAAAAAGATTTTATTTTATTTATTTGACAGGGAGACAGCAAGAGAGGCACACAAGCAGGGGGAGTGGGAGAGAGAGAAGCAGGCTTCCTGCTGAGTGGGTAAGGTGATGTGGGGCTCGATCCCAGAACCCTAGGATCATGACCTGAGCCAAAGGCAGATGCTTAATGACTGAGCCAGCCAGGCAAATCTTGGGGAGAGAGAAGAAAATACTTCAGGCTGTTATCAGTCACTGAAACTTCAGTGAGAACAAGTCTCAGATCCTTCTCATAGAACACATTATAATGGAGAAGTGAGGTAGAAAAGGCAGTGAGGCAGGGCTGGGGTTGGGAGAGAGAGAGAGAGAGGGTGAGGAGGAAACTGGGAATGTTGGAACGCAAAAAAATCAAGAGGGGCTGCCTGGTACACAGGAAAACACTGCAAAGTCTGAGAGAGATCAGGGTTCAAATACGAGCTTTTCCTGCTGCTGGCTGTGTGACTGGAGGCAAGTTACTTCCTTGAATTGCAGTTTTCTGATCTATAAAATGGGGCTAATACTAGGTAATCTGGAGGTGCCCCTGGGGGTTAAGTGGAGCAACATAACAAGTGCTTACTAGAGGCGCCTGGGTGGCTCAGTCCTTAAGCATCTGCCTTCAGCTCAGGTCATGATCCCAGGGTCCTAGGATTGAGCCCCACATCTGGCTCCCTGCTTATAGAGAAGCCTGCTTCTTCCACTCCCCCTGCTTGTGTTCTCTCTCTCGGTCTCTCTCTCTCTCTCTCTGTCAAATAAATAAATAAAATCTTTTTTTAAAACCCCCCCCCCCAAAAACAACCCAAGTGCTTAGTAGGTGGTTGGTGGCACCGTGGGGGCCTAAGAAAGGACTGACCAGTACGGGCTGGGTCCATCACTTAGTAGTAGGAGAAGGAGGCGGCCCATCTAGATTGTGGTTATTATTTCCCTTCCCTCGAGCCAGATTTCCCGGTCTCTGCTCTGCCTGGGGCCCGCTGTGACCACAGGGACAGCCACCTACATTAATTAATTATGAGAGAATGCATCTTCTCCATCCTCAAATCCCAAACCCCGGGCAGAGGCGAGAGAACAATAGTGTTTCATTCTAGCCGGAGACACGCGGCCTCGAGCCCAGCTCCAGGACGGAAAGGGTGAAAACATTCCACCATACCACTGAACGCAGGGAGAAGATACTAGTAAGCGGGAGGCAACTCCGCGGACGGGCGGGCGCGCCGGGAGCTGGAGGCTGCGGCGCAGGTGGGAGCGGTGCGCGTCCCCCGCCCCGCCCTCGCCCCGCCCTCGCCCCGCCCTCGCCCCCGCCCCC
>LNAC01000784.1:549966-628524 GCA_002007465.1 Ailurus styani | reverse complement strand
GCCACACCCGCTCTCTCCTGCCCCAGCCCCTCCCGCCGCCCCAGCACTTACTCTCCAGGTGCGGGAGCCGGGACAACGTGCCCCACCGGCCACCGCGTGGTAGGGGATAGGCAGCTGGGGGTGGGGGGTGGAGGGCCCGCCAGTGCAGGAGCGGCCTTTGTAGTCCCTCTCCTCGCCCCACCCCTGGCTCCTCCTCCTCTTTCTTTCTCTACCTCCTCTACCCGCAACTTCTCCTCCCCTTTCTCCCTGCCCTCTACCTTCTCTCCCCCACCTTCTATAGCCACCTGGTCTGGACCACCCCTGGGGAAGGCCCGGTGCCACTGACAGTGATCCCAGCACCCGGCTGACCTGTTCCCGCTTTGCAGTGAGAAGGAGCTCAAAGGACAACTCAGCAGCATGCCCTGCGGTGGCTGACTGGTCCCAGTATGCTGCTGAGACCCGCAGCCTGGACCGGGCTTCTGGGCCTTCCACGCCTCCAGCACTACCCTGTGTGCCCAGTCTGGTAAAGTGGACAGACTCGCAGTCCCCAGACACCACCTCTGAGAGCCACATGCTGGAGGAAAAGAGAACTGTAATGAAGCAAACACACGGTCCGGGCCTGCCTCTGGGTACAGAAACACCCCAAAGAGCTCAGGTTGTTCACTGGGCCCAGTCGGGGCAGCGGGGGAGGGGGCAGGAGTGTGGGACACTGTGATGGATGGACTGGAGGGGGCTTCTCACATGAAGACTTCAGGTCCTTCTGGCAAGGCTGGGCCCCAGAGCAGAGTGGAGGAGCCTTATCCAAATTCAACCTGGCACTCTAGAAGCCTTTGACATTTCCTCTGCAGGAACAGGCTCCACTAGAGGTCACATTGCTCTAGGAATGAAAAAAGAATCATGATCTGAATTATTGTGCAAAGTGTTTACCTAAAATCTTATTAAGGTTTATTTTTAGAGCCGATGTCGGCTGGCCTTATCACCAGAGACAAATTCTAGAGGGGGTCTCTCTGTTCTACTGACCTTTAAGAAAAGATTTCAAAGACGAAAGGCAAGCAGGGAGAGGCAGTTTCCATCCTTGGAGAGCGGGTTTTGCATGCTGGCAGCCCTCACCCACCTTCACAGGGAGGCAGCCCTGGGCTGGGTCCACCAGGCGTCCTGGATGCACTCAGTAATGCCAGGACCCTGGGAACCCTTTCCAGGGGTGAAAGGCACTGCTTCTTCCAAGAGCCTAAACACCACAAAAGACAAGTCTCCTGGACCCACTCCCACCCAGCTGCCACACCACCCCCAGTAGACGTTAGAAAAAGGCCAGGCTGACCTTTGGGATAGTCTCATAATAACAATTATTAAGTGCTTCCGACATGTCGGTACTCTTCCAAGTGCTTCACATACGGTAACTCATTTAATTCTTACCATAAGCCTATCATTATCCCCATTTTACAGATTAAATAACAAAGTCACAGCAGTGTTGAAGCAATTCAACTCTGAGGTCACAGAGCTTTCTGATTGCTCTCTTCATCACCGCAGAGTCCTAGCTCGGAGGCACACCGCCTCAGCCAGACGGGCCAGAGAGCAGTCCACAGCCTGGCACAGCTGGCCACAGACGCCAAGGCAGGCTCCAAGCAATGTGAGAGCAGGGACTTAGCATCACACCCTTGGAGCAGAGCCAAGAGCTGCTTTCCCTGCCAGGCTGCTGACCCCATCTCCCACCTCTCTCCCAGGAGCCCACCAGCAGCTGAGTAGCTCCCTCTCCATCAGACTCTAAAGTAGTCACAGGTTTTAATGCCCCGGTTCCCAGTTCCCCCCGCTTTGCAGGGTGACGTGGAGGCTAGGGGTGAAATCTCCAGAGGCTGGAGGGGCGGCTGGCTGGAGGCAGACTCAGAGAATGATGCCATGCCCCACTGTGAACCAATCGGAAAGACTGGGGAGGGGAGGGCCCTCACCCAGGGTTGAGCCCCCTCCCACCAGAGGTAAGAGGAGAGGCTCGGCTCCACAAGAGATGGGGGGATGAGATGCCGAAATTCACACACACGGTCCTGCCATGGCTTGGAGGACCCTTTGGGCACATCTTTTCTTTGTCTCCAAAGTTGCCCTGAAACCACATGTTTGCCAGCTCCCTCTGATGTGTGTGGGGGCAGGAGGTGGGGGGACAGTCCCCAAGGCTGGAACAGAGCAGGAGAGAAGAGCAGAAATCAATGGGAATACCAGGAAAGCTGGAGGGGCTGTTTCCTGTGAGAACAAAATCAAGCCCACAAAGAACTAAGCTACCTCTCTGTGCAAGGCAGGGCCCGGATCACCTTGGAACGTCGCCTTAGAGCGGCAAGGGAGGAGTGCCAAGGTGGCTAGGAGCCACGACTGTGCAGAGAGCCACCAGGAGAGTGTGTCCACACACACACACACACACACACACACACACACACGCGCGCGCGCGCACATGCACGTGGAAACACAGCTATACACCTCCTGCCTCTTGCACACATACAAACTTTAACACACTTTACACTCATTTTGGTGCCCGCCCATATCTAGACATGAGCCCTGACACACACACATACTACCAGGTGAAATAAAGACACCAACGTAGTGACTTGTGAGGCACCCCCCTGCGAGAGGAGATACACATTTGTCTGCAGACCCCGAGACCACCCAGACCCAGAGAAACAGCCTGACAGACTCCAAGACGTATCAACGGGGCCTGGCTGAGGAGGGTGGCGTGGCCCACTGCCGCCCGTGCCCGGACAGCTGGCCCCAGAGCCCAGGCTCTGGCACCGGGATGCCCACAGCTCGAGCTGCTCCAACCACGGCGGCTCTGGGAGGCTCTGAGGATCCCAGGAATGGCTCTGGGGGCTCTGGGCTTCCCGGAGGGCTTTCAGACACCCCAACTGTGGGGTGACCTGAGAAGCTCTGGGAACATCCTCAAGAGAAAGGAGAGTTTTGTCTACTTGGGCCTAAAGCTTCCACGAGGTCAGTGCTGATCCAAGGTGCTCCTGGGCCCCACACTCCACTGGCTCAGGCACCCCCAATTTGTTCTGTACGGAGACCCACACAGAAACAGCCCCAGAGCCGGAGGCTGAACAGTGAAGGTTAAGAGCCCAAATTACGGCACCAGATGGCTGGGTTTGAATCTGTGCTCTGCCACTTACTACGTGACCCTGGGCAAGTTATGGGACCTCTCTAGGCTGCCTCCACAATGGCAAAACAGCAGTGGGAATCCCTACCTCCTAGGGCTATTGTGAGAACTAAATGGACACAGCGGAGCAAAGCGCTTCGACAGTACACGGCCAGCTAAGAACCTGGGGAGTCAAGTGCGAGGGCCTGAGGCCCCGGGGGCAGGCAACACGGTGGCTGAGGAGCAGAGGGTGGGGTGGGGAGAGGCGAACAGTCTGGAAATGACCAGAGACCTGAGTCTCTGTGCTGTCAACTTTAATATTCTGGAGGGAAAATAAATAAGAGCCTATTTCCTCACAGGGCACAAAGTGCTCAGCCAGAAAGCCACAGAATACAAGAACATTTTCTCATTACTGTATAATAATGTCGAAGATAATGTTCTCCTTTCAAAGGAGCCCAGAGCACTTAGAGATTGCAGAGTCAGAGTCTGACTTGTGTGAGCCCTGGGCTGGGTGGCCGAGGTGGCCAGCTGCCGGCGCTGGCCTGCTCCGACAGTGGGGATGACAGGACCTGGGCCACAGGCAACTTGGGTAGCCCCCGGCCACACTCAGGAGGAGGACTGCATCCTCAGTGCTCCCACAGCAGGCCCAGTGCCATGTGGCCAACCTGCCCAGAGAGGCTGCTGATCCTGGAGGTCACTACCAGCTTAGAAGCACAAAAGCCTTGGAGGGGCTTTCCAGAAGCAGGGGCTCTCTCTGCTCACTGCACTGCCAATAGGAGAAATGAGGGGAGGGGAGGCTGCGTGCTCCAAGTTGGCCCTTACTCCCTGGTGTCCTTTGCAGGCTATGTCTATGTCTAAGAAGGGTCTGGATGGGCTGGGGCAGAGCAGCCAGCAGGAGACCCCACAAGGAAGGGCAGGGAGGGACTGCATTTCTGTCCAGGGCAAGCCCTCCCCATGGTGTGGATTCTACTGGGGGCAAAGAAATCCAGGTGGGTACAACTCACGGGTGATGGCCTTCCCACCTCTAGGGGTTCTGCTCCAGACTGAACCACACCTGTAGGGAGAGGTATCATTTGTGGGAGGAGACAGAGACCCACTGAAGGACTGCAATGAGCCCAAAGACATTCCAGAGACCTGATGACTTGAGAGGGTCACTGAAGCCAAGAGAAGTTGTCCATGATCGAGTGCAAATTGGGTCCGGTGAAGGCTCACTGTCTTTCTCTGCTCTTAAACCAGATTTGATTATTTTCCTTTCAGGAGAAAGAGGGAAGCACGCAGCTCCTGAAACTGAGGAGTCCTTCGTGCCCCTGTTCTGGACCTCCTGCCTTCCTGGGCTCTCCGAGGCAAACATGCATGCTCAGAGCAGACCCCCAGGTGCCTTCAGTGCGGAGGGGATGGACCCTGACCACTTCCTGAGCACCAGCAACTGGCACCAGGGAACCCCATTGTCCGAGCACTTCTTGCCTGGATTTCTGCAAGCTCCTGGTCTCAGACAGACGTCAGGAGACCAGTAAGACCATTTGTACTCCTAGAGCTTAAGGTAAGACAGGCACACAGCAGGTGCTCACAGCTTCTTGCTGCCTTCCTGTGGCTGAGAGAAAACGAGCGATGGCCCCCCACAGCTACAATTACCCGTGTCTGCTGGGTGTGAATCCCGGGCCAGCATGGTTCTGCATGCTCAGTATGGACTGTGCCATTCACTGTTCTTAGCCACCTTCTGAGACGGGTCCTCCTCTTAAGCACCTGTTACAGGTGAGGAAGCTGAGGCACAGAAAGATTTGCTTCAGGCCGCACAGTGACTGAGTGATGGGGCCAGCATTTGAACCTGGGTCACGTCCAAGCACCTGGCTGGGAGACCTAAAGTCCTTGGGTGTGGCCCGCAACCCCTCTCCAGCTTCGACTCTTGACACTCTCTACCCCGTGTCCGGCTAACAGCCTCGGTGTTCTCTTCCCCTCTCTGTCTCTGTCTCCCTGCCTGGGCTGCGTTTTCTACCTGCCCCCTCCCCATTTCAGCACACCCTCCTCCTGGTTCATACCTACTACTTCTCTTTCCGTTCATTTCACCTGCCACCTCTTCTTGGAAGGCTCTCCTTATCTGCACTCCCGAAGTCCCCAAGGCTGAGCCGGGTGCCCCTCTTTTGTGCCTCCATACTTGGGGGGGGCATCACTGTACACACTGCCCTTGCCGAGGGGTACATTCATTTTCTCCCACACAGGACCGTTGTCCCCTCGGGGCAACAGTGAGCACTTCTCCGGTGTGGTATCAGCAGCCCCTGGCAGCCCTTGGTCATTGCTTGATGGGCCGTGATCTTTACCTGTAAAGGGCCAGAGAAGAAATGTGGACTCTTTCCCTTCCTCTCCTCCTCTTCCTCCCAACCCTCTAAAAATACGAAAACCATCCTTAGCCACACGAATAAAGGTCATGTGCCAAATTGTACCTGCGGCTTGCAGTTTGCCAGCTCCACTGTCATTGGGTAAGAGATTTTGAAACAAAAATGTCATTAGTCAAATGAATTCGGTGATTTTCATGAGAGAGCCTTAATTTCAAAATGGAGAGGCGGGGGCGGCAGATGTTTTTGGTTGTCATGGTGACTGGGGGTAGCAGGTGAGCAACACTCTGGGGATGCTAAGCATCTGGGGCAATGCTCCAGGCAGTCCCACAGAGAAACTCCCCAAGGAGCACAGGCAGCCATTTGATGCTTCTCTCTCACTGCTTTCCGGCAGCCGTGAAACTGCCTTGGGAATTCACTGAAAGAAAAGACAGCAGAGAACCAAATCCTTCTCAGAGCCAATTATTTAGGGAGTAAAGACAGGAGAAATGAGAATATAAGCCTTGAGGCAAGGACTTTCTTCGGTTCCTCATGGGATTTCTGGCACAGTGTGCAACACACACAGGCCTCCATGTCTGCTCATCTTGCCCATCGGTGCTGCTGACGCTTGGCAGAAGGCTGCAGTGCCTAAGACCTGCTGTGGCTGACCGGATCTTCTGCAGCCTGTCCCAGTGCAGGGTTGGCCCTGAAGAGCTGGAAGCTCACCTGAGGTGCCTGAATGGAAGCAAGGATCCCTTAAAATGGGTCAAAATCTGTCCTGAACGGGCCAGATCCATCTGCAAGCCAGTCCCTGGCTGAGTTCACAGAGGCATGAAGCTGTGTGCTGCAGGCTTCGTTGAAAAGGCATCACCAAGACACAGGCAATGTGCAGTGGGGAGGTTTAGTTAGCAATCAAGCCAGTAAGCCCAGAGCAGCCTTCAGAGCTGCCCACTTGACTCTCTCTTTCTCCCTCATTTCATCCCATTATACATCTGGAGTTCATGCATACACTGCTACTTAAATAACTTAGGTGAAACTTCACATTCTCTCCTCATGAAAATGAATCTAATAGCAGTCTGAAACCATTACTCAAATGCTTGTAGGCGCTTTAGAAAAACGTAAGTACGAAAAGGTTCATTCTTCCTTTTGAATAGCTTTGACCATGGTCTCCTAGGCCATAGTAGACCTTAGTTAGAACTGGATACACAAGGTTGAAACTGCCTCTAGTCCTTACAAGACATGGACTTCTTCACTCTCTTGGAGTCATCATTTCCACATTTGTAAGGCCAGAATGACTGATCCCTGCCCAGTCTTTTTTTCTGGGGGTGATTCTGGTAATCTGAAAGAGATGTGGCCTGTTAAAGTCTTTTATGAACTATAAAGCACCATGGAAAATATAAAATCCATTCGGATGTCTTGTTTTTGCATAAATCAGAATCTGGTTCTTCCTAAAAATTTCTTCTGCCTTAAAATTATTCCTCTTAGAACAAACTAGTTATTTGCATGAGAAAACAGGTCATATAGACCTTTCATTTTGGGGCCAGATGGTAGGTGCCAAGATTAGCTCCAATTTCATAGCATCATTTGGAAATTCCATGGTGGGATTTCATAGTCTCTTTTATTTCTTCATGCAGTCAAGCTCTATACCAAGGGGTCTACATCTGCCCAGTTGTGCTAGGTGCTAAGATTGCTGTCTTATCTTCCCCATGTTGTGGTCACCCTGAGAGAGTTTATGTAACTTGCCCCCCAAAATTCAATGAGAAGTCAACCATTTTCTTAAATTTTTTTCTATAAAATTAAATCTAGTTATTTTCATCTTTGCTAGGAGACTTAAAACATATTTCCTTCTTGTTAAATCACCAACATATGCACAATCAGTCTTCAGTAAAAACCAAAATATGCAAGTGAAAAGCAAATTGACGGGAAAAATGCAAATTCAAAAATCTCAGAAGCATTGCTTATAGTCTGTTTTCTTACATGCTAAAAGCAGACCCTGTAAACCAGGTTGTGCAGAAAAATGGGAAAGAAGGTGAAATATGAGTGACAAGCCCAGAAAGAATGAAGACGATGTACTTATGGATCCCCTGGAATTCTTTCTCTGTGGTTGAGCTGTCGTGTGTCTCAAGAGGATGGGAGCTATTTTTATCTCACACGAACCTCCCTGTTCCTTGACGCAGTGAGCCCAAGCCCTCAGGACAGGAGAAAATATTCCTCTCCTACCACTTGCCATTCCACTCTCTTTTGGCTTCAGTGACTCTAGCATTCCCTTGACTTCTGTAGGTGTGAGAGGCCCAAATTCCGGAGCTGATTCAGCTCACTGCCTTCAATTTCTGGAAGAGTTCAGTCCAGTCCATCTGATTAGTTCACTCCCCAGACATGTGTGAATTAAGCAGACCAAGTGCACCAAGTGGTAGCAGGCTCAGTGGGGCATCATGGGCGAGCAAAGGCAGGGTGTACTGCCACTGCCAGGCAAAGTTCCCTCTAACCAACATGGTGCTACCCTAAGATCTTCACTATGGAACTCACACCTACTCCTACCTAACACCCTTAACCTTGATCACCTGGGCCGGAAGAGACTGACCCCCTGTGGCAGCCCCTCTCTGCACCACGCAGAAACTTCTTATCACTGACCACCATGTATCCCATTTGTTTGCATGAGGGTCTTCATTTTCCTCCTGAACAATCAGTTCCTCAAAGGAGACTGGATCTAAGTCTCTCGCAGTCTTACACTCCAAACACACCTAGCCTAGTGCTTTGCATACACGAGAGGCTCAATAAATTATTTCATTTCTAAAATAATGGCTTCTTTAGATTTTTATAGCTTTCCTAACTTTATTTTTTTAATTTTTTTAAGACTTTATTTATTTGACAGAGAGAGAGATCACAAGTAGGCAGAGAGGCAGGCAGAGAGAGAGGGGGATGCAGGCTCTCCACTGAGCAGAGAGCCCAATGTGGGGCTTGATCCCAGGACCCTGAGATCATGACCTGCACTGAAGGCAAAGGCTTAACCCACTGAGCCACCCAGGTGCCCCTAGCTTTCCTAAGTTTAATGATTATAAAAACATACATGGGGAAATCTCTAAACACTTGAAAATTAAAACATCTACAAACAATCCATTAGTTGGAAAGTCTAGAAGAAAATTAGAAAATATTTTCAACTCGGTGAAAATAAAAACATAAAACATCAAAATTTACGGGATTTACCTAAAGCAGTTCCTAGAAGAAAACATAAATGCTTATATTAGAAAAGAAAGGTGTCAGATTGATCATCTAAGCTTGTACCTTAAGAAACTAGAACGGGGGGGGGGTGCCTGGGTGGCTCAGTTATTAAACGTCTGCCTTCATCTCAGGTCAAGATCCCAAGGTCCTGGGATCGAGCCCCTCATTGGGCTCCCTGTTCAGTGGGGAGCCTGCTTCTCCCTCTCCCGCTCCCCTGCTTGTGTTCCCCCTCTCACTGTGTCTCTCTCTGTCAAATAAATAAATAAAATCTTAAAAAGAAAAAAAAGAAAAGAAAAAAGAAACTGGAACAGGAAGAGCAAAATCAGGACAAAGCAAGAAAAAAAGGGGCAGGGAGTACAAAAGAAAGGCAGATACCAAGGAAATGATAAACAGAACAATAGAGAAAAATCAATGAATCCAAAGGTGGGCTTTGAAAAGATCAACAAAGTTGATAAACATCTAAAAAAAAAAAGGAGGAAAAATACAAATCACTGATATTAGGTATGAGAGCCTACAGGTGCTATAGACATTAATGAGGTAATAAGAGAATTACTGTGAACAACCCTACACACACAAATCTGATGATTTAGATGAAATGTACTAATGGACTAATTTCTTGAAAACCACAAACTACCAATTCAGTCATGATGACAAGGGTTATCTGAATAGTCTTAAAATGATTAAAGACATTGAATTCATAGTAAAAAAAACTTTTTGAAAGAGCAATATCCAGGCCTGCATGGTCTCTCTAGTGAACGTTCACAAACACTTCAAGAAGTAAGAGCAAAGGACACCTGGGTGGCTCAGTTGGTTAACCATCTGCCTTCAGCTCAGGTCATGATCCCAGGGTTCTGGGATCGAGTCCTAGAATGGGGCCCTGCACTGGGCTCTCTGCTCGCAGGGAGCCTGCTTCTCCCTCTCCCTCTGCCTGCAGCTCCCCCTGCTTGTTCTCTCTCTCCCTCTGTCAAATAAACAAACAAAATCTTAAAAAAAGAAGAAAAACAACAACAACAACTAAGGGCAAATAAGGAAGAGCACCCCCCAACTTGTTTCAACAGCCAGCATGATCCTAAGACCAAAGCCACACAGTGACAACAGAAAACTTCAGATCCATATCCCTCGTGAACACAGGCACAAAAATCCTCAACAAAATATTAGCAGATTGAACGAACCAGCAATATATGAAAATAGTAACACATCGTGACTAAACATCCTTCAATGAGTGAAGGGGGCAATGATACTCCATATTCTCACTGTGGTGATGGTTACACAAATCTGTACACGTGTTACACAGAACTGTACGCATACACACCAGGCGATTTTATTATATGTCAATTTCTAAAATAAAGTTTAAATTGGTGTGTTTTGTGTGTGTGTTAGCTCTCTGGTGGTGGTCACTAGCTTTTGTACTATACCTTCACCAAAGTGCTTCAGATACGTTTCACGTAATTTTCTCACTGGCAATCATGTGAGATGTGCAAGATTGGTCTCATTTTACAAATGAGAAACTGAGTCTTAGAGGGGGAAAATGTTTTCACACATACTAAGGAGCAACCTGAGCCACAAGTCGAGGTCCTCAGTGGAAAGTCCCTGTCAGCAGAGTTCCTGTGAGCTCCCTCTGGCTCTCTGCTTGCACCACAGATGGTAGTGGCAGGGAAATCCTGTGTGCCCCCACCCCCCCCAGTGGAAAGTGAATACAGAAGCAATTGTGCCCAAGGCCAGTGGCTGCCAGGACCTCACTGCAGGAGGTTTTCATGAGTGGGAACTCACAGCACAGGGAAGCTATGGCAAGCAAGCTCCTGGCTACGGCAGCTAACCTCCAGAAAGTACAGTGGTCCATCCACTGCAACAAAGAAGACTTCCCACTCTCTGCCTGTTCTCCAGAGGGTTTCTTTTCCTCTGTGATCCTTTCTTCTGTAATCCCCTAAGGGTAAGGTATTCTACCAGGTTCCACATAAACAGGGAGGTGGAATGGAAGAGCAAAAATGAAGACTGCTAGAAGATTCCATTCAATTTTCTCCAGTTCCCTACAATTCTAAGACATTATCTGAGATGCCCTGTACTCCCCATCCCTGCTCTACCCCAAAAAGCACATGTGTGTTAAGAGAGGCGGAGAGAGCAGAAACTGGGGGAGATGCCCACTGGGGCTCTAATCGATTGAGGTGGTTGGGAGGAGTGAGGGAGGAGCCAAGAACACACTAATGAAAAATGCGCTGACAGACGGTTATGCAGTTGTGTCTCTCTCCGCTGCTTCCAATTCTGTTAACATTTATCAAAGATCTGAAGGGGTGTATGTGTCCATGTCATTGCTTATATCCCCTCTTCATCAGAGTTGAGCTTGATGGTCAAGAGCCATTTTGAGGGGACTCGATTTTTAAATGGGATAACAATTCAAGATGCCGCAGAAACTGTTGCCAAAACTCTGGAACCCATCAGGAAAGTTTGGACAGGTAAGGGGCAAATATATCTCTCAGTGGCCACCAGTGCAGACCTGCCCCTACTGCAATTCCCTCCTTTTGGAGTGATAGTCTGCTTCCAAAGCTTGGTTCTGGCTGCAACACCCTGAGACTGAGTCATCCCCTCCCATTCTAACCCCACTGGAGTGCGTCTGGCCTGGGGGATGCAGGGATGAGTGAGTTTTGACAGGCACTGAAGATGTACAACAGACTCGGAGACTCTGCTGCAAAGGAGCAGTGGGCTAAGGGAGAAGCTTGCAAAGCCTATTGCAATCTAGGTTCGGTGAGTAGAGACTGCAAGCAAGGCACATTTCACGTGCGGGCATGGGCGAATCATGGCAAAGGGCACAGAATGACTTCATTTTATGTCTGGGAGCATGAGGCATCAGGGCGTGCTTGTCCTTGAAGGCAATTGTCCTTGAGGGCCATTGTATCTCTCCCGTGCTTGCAGCAACAAATCCTAATGGTGGGAAGAGGGGCAATCCTAGGAGAACATATTTTAGGGAAGAGTAAGAAAGACCCACTTGCTTTCCAGGCAGCATAAGGTTATCCTGGGAGCCTAAGATTCTTTCCTTCTTAAGGACCCAGAATGGTAGATTTTGAGATAGTATTTTAAAATATCCCTATCTCCAGCAGCTTTCCTCTTTAGGGAGCAGATAGCCTGTCCTAGGGGTCTCCAAACAAAGCCAGGAAAAGGACCTAGGGTAATCCAAAATCCACTTTATGGTTACACTGTGCTTTATTTCAGTCCAAGAAGCAATTTCTCACACACTGTCTCATCTGGTTTTTCAATTCTATGAGGCAGGTTTTATGATCCCTGTTCTACAGATGAGGAAATCAAGGCTCAGAGAGTTAAGGAACATCCTCAAATTCTCTCATTAATTATATGGAGAGCAGGGACTAAGCTGGGTCTGTCCACGAAGCGCCCTTCCACGTCCCCTGTCACTTCTCCTATCTGGAGTGAGGTTCTCAAACTGAAAGCCATCTCCAGGGATTGCGAAAATGACACCTGCCTGATAAGAACTTCCTTTTACTTCAATTCTGAGTTTAACAAATGAAGACTTTAGTAGGTGTTCCACTGTAGCCAGGAGTGTTTGCTGAATGTTTTCCAAATCCAGCCCTGCCTTCCTCCCTCCCCTCGTTCCCCCCTCTCACAAACACGTATCATAGCACTGCCACGCACGTCACAGTGTTAGGCATCGTGGAAGTTACAGAGATAATGAGAGTCAGATTTTTCCTCCAGATGCTTTACAAGGTCATATTTAATCACAAACAGGCATATTATCGCAGACCATAAGGAAGTCAATGGCTCCAAGAGCTCTTCTGTTGTCCTTATGGGAATCTATAATATCCTTGTTTGTTTGCTTATATTCTGTTGCCATCAACGGCAAGCTCCCTGTGCATAGGAACACATCTCTATTCACTACGGAATTCTCAGTACCTGGAATAGCACCTAGGACACAGTTGGTGCTCAGGATCTGTTGACTGAATCCGCGAGAAATTGATCCTTAATGGGGGTCTCCTAGAAAGTTTCAAGGAGAAACTAGCATTTGTACCATGTCTTGATGAAGAGGCAGGTGTTGTAGCAGGTAATGTGTGTTCCAGAGTGTGAAGTGTGGGTACAGACAAGAACAGCTGGGACGGTTCAAAGGACACTGAGTTGGGCTTAAACGTAAGGTACGTGTGGGAGGGAAGTGAGGTTGGGCCTATATCATGCAGGGCCCAGATGGCAGCTGTTTGTTGGGTTGGCCACAGGAGACCATTAAAGTGCCCGTAGTGGGGAGAGGCTGGCCAGACCCATGGGTTTAGTGTGACAAACCTGGTATCAATCAAAGCAGGAGTGACAGGAGGGAGGCTGTTGGGGGTTTTGGAGGTGGCAGCAAGAGTCTAGGTGAGAGGTGACTGAACTCAGCAGAAGTTGGGGGAGTAGGAACAGAGGGCACTTCACAACCAGAACATTCCAATCTCAGAAACAGATGAATGTGGCGTTGAAGGACAGAGGGAATCAAAGAGGATATAGAAGGGAGCACCTGGGTACCAGGAAGAGGAGTCAGGTGAGAGGAGGGGACAACTGTTTGCTTGGGGGATCTCATGCTTGAGGGCCCAGGGGATCGCTGGTGAGAATGTCCAGCCAGATGTCAGAATGTCAGAGAGATGGGTGTGGCCTAACAAGCCCTTCTAATCCTCCTGTCAAAAGCAGCCAGTGGAGCTGGGCTGCAGTATTATAAGCTGCAGAGCATCAGTCTTGGAACTCATTCCTCTTCTGAGGCCCAGAGAGGTTGGGTGACTTGCCCAAGGTCACACAGCCAACTGGCCCTCCCTAATTCTTATAGGAGGTCAATTAACTTTTAGGTGATTCGAATATTAAAATTGAAAAGTTCCTAACTTGCAACTCTCTATGTGCAAAGCTGATTAGAGTACTACAGTAATGAAATAAAGCAAATGATCTCTGTTGGTGAACTTAGGTTCACCAGGTAAGAGCAGGGTCCTAAAGGAATCAGGTGCAGGATGGGTGGTGGCTTAGATTTTTTTGTTTTTTGTTTTTGGTGTGCTTTTGTCTCCTTGGGTCTCCTGCATTCGGCACCCATGAGGGCCACACCACGGGTGATCAACTTGCTTGAGTTCTGAATCCATAACCTCTCAAAATTCCAAAATCCCAGGAGGTGGAGGAAAGAAAACCAAGCCTGTACTTCACCCCAAATTCCTTTCTTCCTCATCTAAATGACGCTGGTCCAGCTACAAACTCTAGGACTTTCAAGAAAAGCAAACAAAACCCTAATCACACGCCAAAGGTCATCTGGCCTGCGGTGAGAATGATTAACTCCTGTGAAAGTGAGTTTTGAGGATTTTTTCTTTTTTACAGCGTTCAAAGGTACAACTCGAAAATGTTAGCCCAGGGCAAATTCTAAGACAGCTCCTTCCCCCAGCCCATGTGCTCCACCCGTTCCCTTTCCCTCGAGGACCATGACCCGCGTCCATGTGAGGAGTGAACCCTGGCAAGGACAGAAGGTGTGGGTCATGCCCTCTCCCCTGGCCCCTGAGGGCTCTTCTGACCGCAGAAGGGCAGGAAGGCAGAAGCTTCTACCCGGGAGCCCCGCCCCATGGGCTTTGTCTCCATGCATCTCTCCCTGCCGGCCCCTATACTGCGAGAAATTCATTAGGACAAAGGCACAAACCACGACTCCCCGTCCCCACCCTCGCATCCAGCGGGGTGAACTCAAGGGAACTCCTTTTTCTCTCTGAGCCTCCAAATGCCCGTCAACAAAATGGGTTTATGATGCCTACCTACCAAAGGGTTGTTGAGGAGAGGACATAAGATAAAGCAGAAAGCACACAAAATGTGCATGGTGCGTGGGAAGTATCAGCACACCTTGGAGTCCTTTGTTTTCCTGGATCATCACCCCCCCACACACAACCCTCCTTCCCAGATGCCTCCGGGCTTCTCCTTTTCCCTTTCCTTGTCCTTCCGGGGTCTGTAAGGAATTACAGGAGCACCGCTGCCTTTCTCTTCCGCAGTCCCTCCACTCTCGTGGGGGAGGCGCTGGGCCCCTGCAGCGCACAGACGGACGTGCCACCATCCGAGGGGCAGCCTGGACTCCTGTGGTGCAGTAAGAAAAGAGGAGCCTCCGGGAGCACGCGGTCAACCCGGTGGGTTAGAAGGGCCTCTCCGGGCGCCAGGTGAAGCGACGGAGGACCCCCAAGGGTGCAGGGCTCCGTGGGGGGGCCTGGCGGGCCGGCTCCAGGCAGGTGGCATTGCCTGTGCGCAGGGTCCGCAGAAGAGGAGCCGCGGGCGCCCCCTGCCGCTTTGCAGTCATACAGCACCGGACGCGGCTGCGGACCTCTCTTCCCAACGCAGCGCCAGGACTTTCTGCCCTCCATCCGCCGTCCACAGGGTGAGGGGTGCACCCGTGCCCCGCCCCCACTGCGCCTCCTCACTCCTGCAAGAAACCGTGTCCTGGGCACCAGGGCCACAAGTCACTAATGGTAGCTCCTGGACAGAGAGAGTCAAGGGCAGAGAGCTTTCCCCTTGTCCCTTGATCCACCCTGTGGGCAAAGAACCACCTCTGGGAGGGAGGCAGGAGAGGGGAGGGAAAGGCAAGCTGAGAAGGCTGGGTCCCAGAGCTGTCAGGATCCCAGCAGCGCAGGAGTCCAAACCCAGCTTTCTTTGACCCCTGCCACCAAAGGGCACAAACCATGGATTTCCTGGCCACCAAATGGCCCAAACCTCGGGTAGCTTGCTCACCTGGTCTCTCAGGTGTGAAACTACACTGTCATTTGGGTTGGGTGCTCTGCCTAATATCCTCATACCCCAATATCCCACTGAGCCCCGAAGAGGGAGGTGACATTTTACATGATATTCAAGAGCTCTGCATTATGCCGTGTAAGTGTTTTGTTCACTCACAATGCCATTCTCACAGGAGCACCACTCCCTCCATCTTTTGTATTTGGTCCTGACAGAAGATGCATAGGTTACAAAGCCTGAGGANCAAAAAAAAAAAAAAAAAAAAAGTCACACAGCCAAAAACTAATGCTGGTTGAATGAGAGGAAATGAATGGCCCTAGACCCAGAGACAAAGAGAATGGGACAGAGATCTTCTGCCAAGAGCCCTACTATTTATCCCTAGCTCGGCAGGAAGGGAGGGTGAAGGCTTGAACCCCTTTCGATGTGTTTTGTTTAAATGCAAAGTGTGTGTGTGTGTGTGTGTGTGTGTGTTGCTCACACAGTCCACAAAATGCCTGCGTGGGATCCTGAACTGGCTAAAACAAGGACACATTAGCATCCCCCTAGGTAGCACCAGGGAGGCTGAGGTGCGGAATAGCACCCCCCCACCCACCCAAACATCCGCCTCTGCCCTGCACTTTCCAGCATCACCCTGGACTCTGCACTGTGAGAGGGGCCTGGCCCCTCTGGAAAGAAAGGCATCCACAGCCCAGAAGCAGCTCTTCTTTCTCGAAAGCTAAGGATGTGATTCCTCAACCCTTTGGAATGTTACTTCATGGGGGGTAAGAGCCTGGCCTGCGTCCGAAGACCTGGGTTCAAGTCCAGCCCCTGCCAGGAAGTGAAGCCTATGGTGGGGCAAAATCATTCATTCATCCCTTCGTCTAACTATCCATTTAACAAATATTCACTGGGCACATGCTAGGCGCGAGGCACTGTTCCCGGTGCAAGAGGCAGCAATGATCAAGACGACTCTGCCCATGAGACGCTTACCTAGTAAGAACAGGAAACCCACTATGGGGAGAGTAAAGCAGGGTGAGGGCGCAGAGAGGAGCGGTGTCATCTGTTAGGCTAGTCACGGAGGAGGCGGCTATGTCGGTGTGCAGGCCAAGGGGTTTCTGAACACAGAAGCAAACAGGTAGGAAAGCCTGGGGTGGGAATGAGCTTGTGTTTGAAACAAGGAAAGGGAGGTAGTGTCCTGTGGCCCAAATGGAGTGGAGGTGAGAGGTGGGGAGTGAGGGCAGAGAAAAGGGCAGTGGGCGATCACGTGCGGCAGGGCCAAGAGGAGTTTCAGGCTTTTTTCTAAGAGGGATGGGAAGCTCCCGGAGGGTTGGGGAAGGAAACATGAGCTGGTTTGCATGTCAAGGAGATGAGACTGGGTCTTGTGGGGAGACTTGGGTGGAGTGGGGTGAGTGGTAAAAGTGAGGACACGGATGTCCCTGGAGCACTCTAGAGAGGAGAGGGGGTGCTTGGCCTGCAGCAGGAGCAGCGTGGAGGGCGCGGGGACGCACGCTCAGACTACGTTTGGAAAGGACAGCCAAGAGGATCCACGGCGCACCTGAAGGTGTAGGGTTATGGAAGGAGGGACTCCAGGACAACGCGTGGGTTGTGGCCGAAGCAAATGGCTGGACAATGACTCTATTTACTGAGTGGGGGCAGGCAAGAGAAGGGAAACCAAGAGTTCAGTTGGGGGCATTGTAAATTTCAGCAGATCATTTTCTCATCTCCCGGCCTCTCCCTTCTCACCTCTGCAATGAAGGGTGGTATAGGTCACCAGTAGGTGACAAGGATCTCCTCCATGGTGATTAGGGCTACTTTCCCTAATTCTCCCACATTCCCACGCCTTTTAAACCCACGAATAGATTCTGAGTTCAGAGAAAAGAAGCAACAGTACCCTTTTAATTCTTTTTTGGGGAGAGGGAGAAAGACCCCACAAGAGCAGGTCCCTGTGCCCCATGAGGGTCCTGCCCATGGTGATGTCCTAACAACCATGAGAGTGGAACCAGGGTGCAGTTGAGGAGGGCGAGTCAGCGCACAGTCCCCAGGTGAGGAAGAATCACCACAAATGTCTGACCGGCCAGAGTCTGATTTGGATTTCAATTCCTACACTGCTTAGGTTTGTACTTGAGAAGTTTCAGGGGCTTCTGAGGGGGAGATAAAAAGCATTTTAGACTTTCAGTTACCAACCAGCTCCAAGTTTATGATCTGAACCCCACAGTTCAACCTGTCTGAGCCCCCAGATAGCTGTACTCTAAATGTAAAGACTTCAACCATCTCTTCAAGTGAGAACATTCTGTGATTCCATCATTTTGAAGGAGAGAAAAATATCAAATGCATGTAAAAGTCCAAGAAGCTTGAGACCTGAATGGACAGTTTCTGAAGGGGTCCTGCAAACATTTTCACTCAACATATTATTTACTGGGGCATTTAGTATGTGGCCAGCATTGGAAAGACATAACCCTGAAAATACAGATGAAGTCACTTTCTCACAGAGATTTCACTCTAGTGGGAGATGATGGATATGTAGATAGACAGACAGAAGAAAAGGAAGAAAGGAAAGACTGTTCAGGTGGTGCTGAGTGCCATGGAGAGAAATAAAGCCAAGCAGGAGGTTGAACGTATCAAGACTGGGGTGAGGAGGGAGTAGGGAACAGTGATACTAGTTTGTATAAGGAGATTAGGAAAGGTCTTCAGAGGGAACAAGAGTCCCAAGTGGAGTCATGCTTGGAATGTTCTAGAAGTCACACCAAGGTGTCACACACCAAGGTGTCACTGGAGGTGGGTGTCAGAAAGGAGAGGAGGAGGAGACAGGTTTAGGAAGCTCGGAGGTTGCAGATCATCTGGGCCTTTGGATTTTTGGATGAGTGGGATGGGAAGTGACTGGAGGACTGGGAGCAGAGGAGTAACATGATTTGAAAACTGGAGAGGACCCAGATTGCGAGTGGTGGGCAGAGACCAGGGAATTCCTGGGGCATCAGACACCACATCAGGATACTTGAAGCTCTAAATGCTCAAACCAAATGTTCCACCAAATGCTCAAACCAAAATCATCATGAGAAGCCTGTCCCATTGCTGCTGGAAGCTCCATTCACGTGTGCCCTGCAGGGTTACTGGTTGTCTGCTGTGTGCCACACACTGGGGATACTGTGCGATAAAAGACCAGCTGTGTGCGTGTGTGGTGGGTAGTGGCAAGCACGCTAGAATCCGAACCCGGGGTCATAATAGCAGATAATATGGGAAGGGGAGTGACAAGAGCCAAACCCTGCAGTCCTTGTTGAGAGGAAAAAGGTATTGGTTAACTTTTGACTCCAGCCTATAGAATGAGTCAATATGTACAAATAGCCTTGGTAACTATTAAAAAGACAGAGAGATAGCATATGGACCTAACACACTAGTAAGAGGGAAAAAGAAGTAGAAAAAGAAAAAAAAAATACCTTAATTTTGTATTTAAAAGGGCAAGACGGGTGGGGCAAAAGAAGAAGGTTTAGAAAATGGGTCACATAGAAAGCACAAAAGTGGCGATAAATCCAAATGTGTTAGTCATCAGAATAGATGTAAATGGATTAAACATTAGAGTCAAAAGACCTCAGTTGTCAGATGGGATTTTTTTTTTAGAAAATCGGCCATTTATAAGAGACAGAGTTATCAATAATGTAAAGACACAAAGAGGTTGAAAGCCACTGATGGAAATGATATTCTAGGGCAAATAAAAGTGGTGGTATCCTGATATCAGTATCAGACAAAATCAATGTTTACGCAAAACGTTTACCATAGTTAAGAAAAAGTGACCTTACAATGATAAACTCTTCAGGTTAGTAGGAAGATATAAACATTCTAACCCTGTGTGTTCCTAGTAATAGAGTCTGAAAGCATATTAAGCACAGCTGTCAGCACTGTAAGGAGAAATCAAAAACTCTACAGTCGTAATGGGAAATTTTAAAAAAACTCTCTCAGTAAATATTGGAAAGTGCAGCTCAAAAGAAACCTGAAATACACACAAACTTTGAGCAGCACGTGGTCTGACGTTCCTGGCACCTGGCATGGAAGCTCGCTCCCCCCTGTATGCACTGACTAATGCAGCAGCACTGGGCGAGAAGCTGGCCTCCACGGCCATCCAAGGATCGGGGCCTTCAGACTCCCGTCCTTTTTTTTTTTTTTTTTAAGATTTTATTTATTTATTTATTTATTTATTTATTTATTTATTTATTTATTTATTTATTTATTTGAGAGAGAGGGAGAGAGCAAGCTAGCATGAGCACATGTGAGAGCAGGGGAAGGGGCAGAGGGAGAGGGACAAGCAGACTCCCCACTGAGCGCAGAACCTGACTCTCCCGGGCTCTGTCTGTCTCACAACCCTGAGATCATGGCTGAAATCAAGAGTCTGATGCTTAACCCAGTCAGCCACCCAGCACCCCAAGACATGGTCTTTGACTATAAAGCAATCTATTTAGAAATCAGTAATGAAAACATACTAGGAAATCCAATATGTTTGAAAATAATAATTTTTTTTAAAAAAACTTCTAAGTACCCCACAGGTCAACAAGGAAATCATGGTAGAAATCTGAAAATAAATAGAACTAAATGAGATGAAAATGCATTTACCAAAATGTGTGGGACACCACTAAAATTGTACTAAAAGGGAATTCATATACTTAGAAAAGAAGAAATGCTGAGGAGTTCTGAGTTAAGCATTTAAGAAGTTATAAAACAAAAAAGAATATCAGAATAAAGCTGAAGAAGTAGAGGGAAAGAAAGATATGAGCAGAAATTAATGAAAAACATATGAACAGAGCAAACAACAATTATTTGATAAGCCTCATAAAGAAAGAGGAGTACAAACACACCAGAATTCAAATAAAGTATTATGGGCAAATTTTTTGCCAGTAAATTTCAACACTTAGATGAAACAGATGAAATCCTGGTAAAACAAATATTAACAAGAAGCTCCAGAAGTAGCAGAAAATCTGAATATCATACATCCCTAAAAGGAAATAAATAGCTTAAATTCTTCTAACAAAGAAAACATAAGAGGGCGCCTGGGTGGCTCAGTGGGTTAAAGCCTCTGCCTTCGGCTCAGGTCATGATCCCAGGGTCCTGGGATCGAGGCCCACATCGGGCTCTCTGCTCAGCGGGGAGCCTGCTTCCCCCTCTCTCTCTGCCTGCCTCTCTGCCTACTTGTGATCTCTCTCTCTCTGTCAAATAAATAAATAAAATCTTAAAAAAAAAAGAAAAGAAAACATAAGACCCAGCCAGCTTTTAAGGGGAGTCTTACCAAACTTCCAAGCAAAGAGATTATTCTAATTTTTTAGAATTGAATAGAAAAAAAGAGAGAGTATTTCCCAACTCTGGTGAAAGGCAGGGCAATAAAATTATAGAGAACAACATAGCAGCATACCTCCATGACCTTAAAAAAAATGGGATTTTTTTTTTTTTACCCAAGATACGAAATGCACTCCATTATAACAGAGAAAGTCATTGAAAATTCACTCATATTAAAAGGGAGAGTTTAGACTGGCACTACCACTTCAGAAAATATGCTGACATTACCTCACTAATTTAAATATACATATATATTATGTATATATACATATACATGTATATACATATACATATTTATATGTATATATAAATATATATATATTTATGTTAAATATATATATTCTTGAACTTGAGTTTTCACTCTTATATATATATATACCCTTAAAAGACCTGAGCATATATATATTTATGTTAAATATATATATTCTTGAACTTGAGTTTTCACTCTTATATATATATACCCTTAAAAGACCTGAGCGCTCAGTCAGATACAAATAAGAATGTGCATAAAAACAGTTCAAATCACTAAAACTAGAAACAACGCAAATGCCCAGTTACAGTAATGTAAATATGTACAGTGGCATAAGCTCACTGTGGAACATTCTACAGCAGTGAAAAGGAACACACCACTGCCACCTGCGCCCACACGGGACAATCTCAGAAGCACACCATGGCCAAAAGCCAGTCACCAGTCACGAAGACTTTGCACAGCAGGATTCCATTTATATAAAGCTCAAAAAATGGGCACAACTAAAAAGACATTCGGATGCATGCAGGTCATATTTTGTTGATTCCAAAATACACTTTCCACATTCTAATCTCCCTAGAAAGGAGGGGGGGGGATGCATCTATAAGCAGTGGCATCTTGCGATGACCTTTAGCAGCACTTTTTCTTTCTTGGACACGAAATAAAGACACACCTCAAATTGTGGGGGGCTTAGATTCAATGACATATGATAGGTAGTTGAACTATAAAGCAAAGCAGCAGAATGACTAACGTAAAATTTGGGAGGGAGGGGGCTAGGGGACGGAATGGCACTTAGAATTCTAAAGTACTGGCCAAATGCTATTTTTCACCCAGATGGTGAATATTCTGGTGTCTGTTTTATTGTTCTTTTTTAAACACTTTCAACTCTCACACGTATATCTTTCACTAAAAAAAGGTGCGTGGAGGCAAGGAAGCAGGGCCATGTGGCCAACAGCTCAGGAAGCCGGAGACTGACGGGGGAGAGGGGGCAACCCTTGCAAGAGGCACTAAATGGAAAGCCGTCCCTGAGATGCTGGCTGACGTGGCTCCAGCACATGAGAAGTCACGTCCAGAGAAACTTCCTCTGGGGAGCAAGAGGGACAAAGGACAAGATGGGTTTGTGGAATTTGTGGTGGAATTCTGCCCATGTCTTCCTGTGATGGTTTCTAATCTATTCATGAAGAATTTACACGTGGCGGGAGGCGGAGGGGTCATCACCAGGACTGGCAGAGGTGGGGCAATGGCCATGGCGAGCTGGTGTCTAAAATGTTATAAGCACTTATTCCACAGTTACTATGTGCCAGGTTATGAAATGAGGAGCTTCTGACACCCATTACTCTGCTTATTCCCCTCCTCAGAGCTGTGAGGTAGCTCCTCTCTCCTCAGGCCCAGAATTGTTGCCCAGGGTTGCCATCACAAAATACCACAGACTGTGTGGCTTACACAACAGAACGTTATTTTCTCACAGTTCTGGAGAATGGAAACCCAATATCAAGGTTTTGGCAGTACTGGGTTCTCCTGAGGCCTCACCCCTCGACTCGAGGAGGGCCCTTCCTCCCTGTACCCCGGCCCCAGGTGCCTCTACCCCTTCTCCACAGCAATGTCGGTCCTGGTGGATCAGGGCCCACCCTAACGGCCTCATTTAGGCCCCATCTCCAAACACAGTCAGATTCTGAGGTGCAGGCGGTAAGGGCTTCCACGTACAAATTTTGGCGGGGGGCGGGGAACACAATTCATCCCCTAACCATACCCATGAAGATATGGAGACGTAGAGAGGGGTGAACAACTTGTCAAGGGCACACAGTTATGTCAGAGCTGAGACGCAAAGCCAGGCAGGTCAATGACAGGGGCTGACTACCAACCATTCTACTGTAAAACAGTCCTGTGCCCAGAGTGGACATCAAAACAAAAGGTCTTTTAGAGAATTAAAAACAAAAACAAAAACAAAACCCACAAAAAAACAAAAAACAACATACTAACCAGAATAAAGGAGTAATGCCAGACCTTTCAGAGCCAGGCACTCTGTCCCTGCAAATGGAGTGGATGGACTCCTCTCTCGTGGGCTCCCTTTTAAACTCTGAGCTTTAAGCATCAAGCCTGTAATTGCTGGCCACCGTGCCAGGAAAGGTCAGTCATTGAGCATCAGCGGAAACCCTTCTCCCAGAAGCTGGGTTTAAGTTACCGGCTGAGGAGGGTGCCACCTACTGGGCTCTGAGGGGTATGGGTGGGAAAGAGGCTCTTTCCGTAGGCAGTCCTCTACTGTCCTCTGCTGCCCAGCAGAGGAACACCCAGGGATCTACAGATAACTTGCTTTCTTCAAAGACCAACGGCGGATAGGGAAAGGCCGGGGCAAGAATCTACCAGAATCTGGTTGTGGAGGATGTCAGTCCCACTCCTCTCCATACGTACACCTACTTCCAGTTAACGGTCCAGCCAACTTTCACTTCTTTGCACTTGTGACCGTACAGCTATTTGCTAAACTTGCATCAGGACCCCTGCGGGCTCAGTCTGTTAAGAATATACTATTCTTGGGGCACCTGGGTGGCTCAGTGGGTTAAACCCTCTGCCTTCGGCTCAGGTCATGATCTCAGGGTCCTGGGATCGAGCCCTGCATCGGGCTCTCTGCTTACTTGTGCTCTCTCTCTCTTGTGTCAAATAAATAAATAAATAAATCTTAAAAAAAAAAAAAGACTATACTATTCTTCATTTCGGCTCAGGTCATGATCTCAGGGTGATGAGATCAAGCCCCATGTTGGTCTCTTGGCTGGGAATGGAGCATGATTAAGAGTTTCTTGCCCTCTCCCTCTGCCCATCTCCCCTAACAACAACAAAACAACCTTGCTTCAGTTGTTTTCATCATTAAAAAAACTAACTAACTGCTACCTTCTTAAAAATGATGTTTCCCAAGGCCCCAGAATATGAGACTTTGAATGCATATTTTGATAACATTGGTTTGCTCATTGTTTCATGTTTTCAAAAATTATAAACTTACCGTATGTTTGAAAGGATTTTTTCTGATATTTTAAAACCACGATTTCCTCTGCCCCCAGCATATGGATACAGTATTTTTGTAAAAATATTTCAATTTCATGGGCGCCTGGGTGGCTCAGTGGGTTAAAGCCTCTGCCTTCGGCTCAGGTCATGATCTCAGGGTCCTGGGATCGAGGCCCGCATCGGGCTCTCTGCTCAGCGGGGAGCCTGCTTCCTCCTCTCTCTCTGCCTGCCTCTCTGCCTACTTGTAATCTCTCTCTGTCAAATAAATAAATAAAATCTTTAAAAAAAATATTTCAATTTCAAAAGTCAGTAGTTCATGCTTTTAGAAATTTCAGTGTTACATATTGGGGAAAATGTTCTAAGGAATAAAGGATTCCCTTGAGTTGAGAAGCATACATAAGCGCCAGGAGAAACCAATGACCTGCCTCAGCTCCCAGAGTTCCCAGTCTATGCTGCGTGGGATATGTGGCCCTGTGGATGTCGGTGAAATTCAGAATGGGAGGCTTCCTGTCCTTCAGTGCCTCGACTCCCCTGTGGGTCCCTTGGCCCCCTTTATGCAGTCCCTGGAAAGGGCATTTCAAATTCAAGTCATGAACAAATAAACAAAATGCAAATCAGATTAGGAAACCCTACTGCTCCAGGAGAGGCCAAACGGCCTGCCTCTAATAACAAATTCCTGACCAGCTCTGCAAGGCCCCGTGATCTGACTTAGTCCCGCCCCTCCCGGCCTGCCCTTGCCGGGCTTCCCTTCCCCATCAGCTGTTTGCACGCTCATCCTTCCAGGTGCTCTCTGTGGCTCTATTTCAATATTCTGTTTCCTTCCTTCAGGGCAGCTTGCTACAATTTGTAGTAATTGTGTCCGTGTATCGGTCGTTCACTTCCTGTCTCCCTTAGGTGCTGCCCCCCAACAGGTCTGTCCTTTGTCCCTTTCGCTCTTGGCGATACTCCCGGTGCCTGACCAGCATGTATTTATCACCCAGTGAATGAGGTGAGCAAAGGCAGGTACTGAGAGGTGAGTGACACCAAATCCTTCCATGTAGGTCGTTGTTCTGAGTCCACTGCCAGAACACCTGGCTCAGGGCGCAAGGCAAGGGGAGCCCCTGGCAAACGGAGCTGCACTTTCATCTTTGACCCACACTCGTCATCAAAACCACCTTCTCCCTACTTGCAGGACGGCCGGAAGCAGACAGAACCGCAAGCCCCGAACCACAGGTCCGGAGAACTGGAGCGCAGCAGGCGTGCCAGGCCATCAGACGGAATCATTCCGTCAGCGGTGTGGGGACCCATCCAGGAGGCAAACACTGGCTACCAACCGATGAGTAACACTTTGAGTTGATCCAGTGTCTTTCCCTAATGAGGACCCCGGCGTAGTCCCCCAGGCTCACAGCCCTGCTCTGAGAAGGGCACAGTCACAGCTGCATTTTACAAATGGAGCAAGAAGAACCGTGGCCGGTGGGCTGGAGACCCTCTCCTGGGCCGCAGGCTGATGCCTGGCCTTCCAGAGGGTCCGGTCTCTGTCCTCTCCCACAGACAACCGGAGCCCGAGTAAAGCAAAATCCATTCACTGCGATTCATCGTCAGCTCGGAATCAGTGGCTTGGGGATGCCTGAGGACAGCTGTCCCCAAGGGAGGTAGCTAGTGAGGGCTGAAATGCTGGCTCCAGGAAGGCCTGGGTCAGTCATCTTGGGGTACAGTGTTCCCCTCTGAAGTGCTCCTGGGTCCGAGTAATCTCCTATGCTGTAGGTTGTTTCTGTCCCAGGCAGGATCCTACAGAGAACGAGCTCAAGCCGGGATCATCCAGGGGCCTCCGAGGCTCGGGCAGCTTCAGGGCGGGCTGATCTGGGGGTTCTTCAGAAAGAGGGCCAGTCTCTGCGCCACAGCATCCAGGTCGCCCGAGTTGGCAGACCGGAGGAGGTTGCTCTTTCGCACGAAATAGTGCTTCAGAAAGTGCTGGCTCACACACTTGTGTAGCTTCCTCACCAGGCGCAGGAAGGCTTTGCTGAAGACCCGCCAGTCCTTCGAGTGCGGGTACTTCTCACAAGTCCAAAAGAGCACTGTCTGGGGAAGGAAGAGGTGCTGTCAGACATGGTCCCGGCCACAGAGGAGAGTATCTTCGGGAACCTTACCCGGCTCACGTGGCCTTGGACGAAGGGAGGAGGAGTCTCACCCAGGGCGAGGAGGCTCCATGATTTCATAGCCCCACTGTTAGGTGGCCTCTCGGCCTCGTCCTGCTGGGGTCCTGCGCCTTTGTCATTGTTTCTCTCGCCACTGACATTTCCAGTGACCAGCACTCTCCTTAAATCTGCCTCCCCCACCCCGGCCAGATGGCTTTGCCTCGTACTTTGCAGGGAAAATGGAGACCCTCATGGCAGCAAACCAGACAGGTCTAGACAGTTCTGCCTTCATGGGCCTCTTCCTCTCTTCTCTGCTTGACCGCCCCACCTAGCTGGTGAACCCCATGCAGGGTCTGGGATCCCTCCTTCCAGGAGGTGTCTGTGACTGACTTCCCTCTTTCTCACCGGCTCTTGAAACTGTTCTAAGCTCTCCTGCCCCGCCCCCTGGCCCAGGGCCCATCTCCCCCCTAACCTCTCACCCCTCTCTGCAAGTGCAGGCTTCTCAAAACAATCAGCTCAATTATCGGTTGTCATTTCCTCTCTGATTCCCACCTCAATCCACTGCAATATGGATTCTTCTGCCATCAGGCCTGAGAAGCTGTTGTCTGTAAGGTCCAATGATCTCCATGTTGCTAAGTCCAGCTGGTCTTGCCGGGCCCTGGCCTTACCTGACCTTCCAGCAGAATCGGATTCTCCCACTCACAGCCTCCCTCTTGAGTCCTGCTTCACCAGCTTCCGAGCCACCGTGCTCCCTGGATTTCTCCAGGCACTACAGCTACTCCTTGGCATGTTAGCCCCTTGACCTGCCTCAGTGCTGGAGTTTCGGGGGCTCGGTTCCACACCCTCTTTCTCTTGTTCTCTCTTGCTTCCTTCCTCGGTGGCTTGAATCCCCACCGAACACACAAAAGTCACTCGTAATTTTCTTTCTCCAAGCCAGACTTCTCCTCTGACCTCTTCCTCACCAGCTATCTCTTGGAAATCTGAAAGTTATCTCCATCAACATGTCCCAACTGAACTCATGGCCTTCCCCCACGTCTCCAGAGCTGCTCGTCTAGCCAGTCACACGAGACACAAGCCGGGAGTCACCCTCCCTCACCGGCATCACCAAGCCCCGCCAGTCGTCCGAAGTGGTTCTCTGATCTACCCACGTATGCTCATCTCCACGGTCTTCCTCCTCTTCCACCTCACCCGGACCTCTGTCCCCATTCTTGTCCCCATCCTGTCACCACCCACGCTGCAGCCAACATGATCTTCTTGAAATATAAATCCATGGTTCTTCGTGTCTGAAAGACTTTCAAGCCTTCTCCTGGCTGGTTAATGAAAATCCACAATCCTTCACAGGGTTTTGGCTTACAAGGGTTGGTCCCTACCTTCCTTTCCAGCCTTGGCTTGGCTTCATCCTCCCTTGCTCTCTCCTTCCAGCCTCACTGACCTGGTATCATGCTCTCTGCTACCACGGACAGACTTCTTACACATCTGACTTCTGCTGCATGGAACACACTTCCTTCCCCAATTTGTCCAGGACACTCATCTGTCAGATCAAATGCCCCTACGAGACTGTTCGACCCTCTCTTCACCATGTACTTCCCAGAACGCCGTGACCATGGTTGTCGTCATCTGTTATTTATGTACGTGACCCCCTACGAGGTTGTGAACTCTGTGAACGAAGAGGCCTATACCTATTTAACGGCTTTGATGTCGCCGCTACCCAGCAGAGGAGCTGGTCCATGGGAGGCAGTCAAAAATGTTTATTGACTAAGGGAAATAATTCATTAATATTATGATTTGGATATTGAGCATTTTTAAAATAGAGCCTCTACTAAAAAGGAAAAGAGCAGTTTCAGCTTCAAAGCAAGATGCGGAGTCTGTTTTGATTTCGATCACACTGCGTGAAGTAAATGAGTTGGCACTAATGTCATACTATCAAGATAACCCAGACACAAACAAGTGTTTTAGTCCCTCTTGCAGTTAAGTTTTAAACTCCCTAAGCAAACCCTAAATGGTTAAGCCTCTTAGCCTCAAGCCCCTATGCCTCTGAGTGGGGTTTAGGAAGAAGGGAGCCAATGAAAGATGAGCTTTTGCTCACACGAAGTTGCTTTGGGGAAGAGCTGCTTTGGGGAGGAGGTGAGAACCTCATCAGACCGTGTCAGACCAAAGGTGGGGTGATGACGTCTGACACATCCTCCCTGAGGCTGTTTTGCAACCCAGCTCTTCTACTTTCTCCAGACTGAAGGTTTGGCAAGGATCCCGCCCACTCAAGCCATCATCCAGGACAGCGTCCACACTGCCACCAGCCATGTCCATCACCACGTCCAAAGGTGAGGGCATCCTGGACCAAGGATGGAACACCAGAAGAACAGGCAGCTAGTACTACTTCTGTCCATCCTATCCTTCTCAACAAGTAACCCCCCTTTTCAAATGCCCATTCTTGAGACTACACGATTCTGTGCCCTGTTGCTGAGTTACGGAGAACCGAAACAAAGCACATTTAAGGAGTTGCCCTAAAACCTTCTAGTGATTTGAGAAGCCACTGGAATAAAAGCACATCCTTGGATGTAATGCAGTTTTGACAGCAGTCAAGGGTTGGGAGGCCCGTCATGGCCTTAGTCAATCATGTCTAAATATTCATGTCACTTAATATGTTTCCATCCATCTTAATTGTGAGGCAGTGAAGTCAATGGTTCAGATCATGAGGTTCCAGATGAGAGAGAATGGAGCTTGCTTCTCACCTCTGACTCTTCCTATTGTGGCTTGGAGGAAGGCAAGCAAGAAAGAAGCCAAACCCGCAGAATGAACTTGACTATCCTCAGCAAGCACATGCCCTCCAGAACAGGTGGGTGGGTGTTTTTAGGGGAATGTGCGTGGGCACATGTTGAGAATGTTGAAACTCCAGAGAAAGGTCCCGGTGTGTGCAAGTGAGATATTAACAGATTCTCGGGCAGGTCAAGGAGGACAGGTTATTAGGAAAGAGGAGAAAGCAAAGCAAAGACTACTGGTTTCATGGGGAAGAAAGTTGAAGATGATGTGAAGGCATTCATTCATTCGCTCAATAAATATTTATTGAGCACCTACTATGTACGCAGCACTGGGAGAGATACTAAGGGTTCAGTAGAAGTTGCCCTTAGACAGCTTACACTAGAGTTGGAAGAGTTATCCTGGGCCAGAAGATGGCGTCCCCTGAACAAGAGGGGGCACGAGCGGGAAGGCACCGCACAGACAGGCAGCCTGTGCTTACCTGTGCAGAAGGTCAGGGAGAAGGGACGAAGCTCCCAGACACACACTAGCTAGGCTTGGGCTGTGCTATCCCCAAGTCTGCCACCTCCAGACTTCAGAGCACCACTCAGCGTGTTCCGTGAATGGCTCATTCACCACGTGTGGCTGGGAATTTGTAAAAGAGGAGTTGAGGGTGTGATGGAAGGCCCCCCACCCCAGGGGAACCCTGATGTCCCAGGTCAGGTCAGAGTCTGCTGCTCTGGGTCCATCCTCCCCGTCACTCCCCACCTGTGTACACGTACCACGTGTACCTGGGGGACCATCTGACTGCCTGTCTCCCCACTGGACCATCAGCTCCAAGGGAGCAGGAACCACTTCTGCGTTTGCTCACCTGGGACCTCCAGGGGTAGGGCACACAGCAGGTGTGGGGGCAGGTGTCTGGCCCACAGTAACCTCAATAAACATTTGCTGAGCCAGTGAGTCAAGGCAGTCATGAATGTATACGGTTGGGTTTAGGGCAAGGGGTGGCAGGTACTGCCGAGGGAGGAGAAACCCCTGCCTGAGGATCTGGAACCCAGAAGTTCAGGTCCACAGCCACGCTCCCATGGCAATCACTGTTTCCTGCTGCCCCCCCACCCCCGTGGGGCTGTGGCCACACGTGGCTGGAGCGGGGACCCAGGGAGGCCTAACACCAGGGAAAACATGAATTCCCCGAGGGTCAAGCCTTTGGCAAGATGTCCCCAGATTGTCGGCTTCTCAGGGGCGGGGGCGGGGGCCACACAGCGTAAACGGCACTGAATCTCAGCACGGTTTCTGGCACCCAGTGGGCACTCGTGTTGGTTTGGAGAGTGAAGTAAGTGGAGGGGAGAGACGGAGAGAGAAGAAAAAGAAGAACCAACCAAAAGGAAGGAAAGGATGGAGGGCAAGTGGGGCAGGGAAGGGAGGCGGCTGTTCAGCCTGCGCACACAGACGGCCAGGGGGTCGGGCCCTCACCAGGGAGCAGGACATGTGAGATAGCTGATCGGGACACCAGTGCCCCCTCTCGAATCCGTCGCATACACACACACCCGGCGGGAGTGGCGCTGGCCGGCCAGTGGGGCCCGCAGAGGGGACCCCCCACACCCGGGGCACGCCCGCTCACCTGCAGATGGTGGGACGTGATGACTGGCCTCCTTCCCGGACACCAGACGTCCTCCTTCATCTGCCTCAGGGCCCAGAGACACTTCCGGCGGCAGCCCCCGTCCTCGTCCAGCTGCTCCAGCAGCACCTGCTCGGCCTGCAGGAAGCTCAGCTGCCAGTGGTAATGGGAACAGGCCAACAAGGCAAACCCAAAGGACTAGGGAAAGAGAAAAACACCAGGAAAATGAGGAGAAGGAGGCTTGCCATCTCTGAAGCCAGCCACTACTCTCGGGCGGGGCCGGGGGAAGAGGGGGGACCTGCCACCAGGCAGGCAGAACCTCCCACGTGGGGATGCGGACGGAGGCTCAGGGCAAACCCCCTCCTTGTGCACAGGGAATGGGAGAGGCCGTGTCCACTTTCCGCAGGCAGTGGTTCTCCAAGCTGAGCCTGCGCCTGGAGAGCTTGCTAAGACACAGACTGCTCTCCTGGTCCGGAGCAGGGCCCGGGAATCTGCATTGCTAACAGGCTCCCCAAGGGGCCGATGCAGGTTGTGGGGCCCCCACCTGGAGCACTGCTGCTGGAGGGAAAGCTCATTTTCCCCTTCCAAAGCTGGCTGGCTGGCAGTCAGCGATGCTGTGGCAGGGGGAGAGGGTAAGCTGTGAGCGCCTCTCCTCTGGCAAGCTGGGCCCCCGGCTCCCCGATACCTTGATGCACTCCACTCTCTGTCGGGAAGGCCAGCGCCTCAGACAGGGAGGCCACCGAGCTTTCGCAGACCAGGCAGTAGGGATTTCCACAGCGGGGACCAGCTCTAGCTCCACCTGCCCTGTGGCTGTTTCCACGGCAACCCAAACTGCAGAGTGGTGTGTTAGCATGCTGACCTTACCTGGTGGGAAATGACAAAGAAGCAATGAGAAGAGAAAGCCTGGCTCCATGCGAACGTTCAAAGGAGGAATTGGGGAGCAGGGGCGCTGAGCAGCTCACTGCATCTGGAGGGGCAACTGGCACAGGTCGGTAGCACCCCAAGCCTGGGGTGTGGATGGCTAAACTAGACAATTAGCTGAGTGAAGACTGATAGAAACGTAGCCAGCAAATCTCCCGGTGGGTGTTGCTTCTTCCTTTCTCCCCCGCCCCTAAGGGCTTTTGTGGCACCTTTTCATTGAAAGTAATAGATTCTTTTCAGAAGGCTCAACTGAAGAACAGTGACACAGAAGACAAAGGAAAGATGGAGTATTTGCAGTAAAAATGAAATCCAACCTCTCTTCTACGCCCCCTCCATTGTGCCTGGATGTCCTGACCTCGTTGAGGACAGCGTCCCACTGGACTCATCCACCCGTCACTGGTGGAGTTCGGCTTAACCCGTCCCTTACCTGACTCCCAGTCTCTCAGATGGCATTGTTTCCACCCTCCATTCAGCTAGTCTGGCCTCAGATGTATTTGTCATCCCAAGCCCTTGTAATTATAAAATACTTCAAAGTGTGTCATAGCCATTGGCTGAAAGGGTCGAATGAGTGCGAAGAAGCCCCCACTGCCTCTTCCAACCAGGCAACGAGAGGAAGAGAAAATAAATGCATCTGGGAGCATCTTGGAGCTCCAGTACTAGAATTCATTGCTAATCTGTTTCCCCTTCTTTCAAAAGATACACAGTAGTTTTTTTGTTTGCCTTCATTACAGATAAGGATGAGCTGTCTCGAATCGGGATCTATTATTTTGCTCTTGTTTGTTCAGAGAAGAAAATGGAAGCTCACTCATTAATCGTGTTAAGCTATTCAAAAGGAAAACATCCTTCTCCTTGGCTGGCGTGTGATAAAGAGCTTATTGTCTCCATCGCAGCAGAGCTGCCCAGACAGGAACATGATGATGTCTGGCCCCTGGCATTATTTACTGAAAGCATCTCATCAACCTGGCCCGTCTGCAAGCTCTCATTTGCACTTTCACTACTACCAGTGCTTCAAAGTGAAGAGGTCAGCACATGCTGGAACGAGCCTGCCCCGTCCACATCCCGCTTCTGCCCTGGCTCTGCTTGCTTGGTGCGTGACCTCCCGCATGTCAGCTCATCTCTCTAAACCTCAGTGCTCTCATCCGTAAAACGGGCAGAAAAATAACTCTGACTCTCCAGGGTTGCTATGCACCTGGCATTTTCCACAAAAGCATCCTATACATGGTAAGAATCCGTTCAACCTGGGTTAATTCCATTACGGAAACTTTGAGAACAGTTCTGTCCAGACAAGCAAAAGTACATTCAAATCCTTTTCTTTCTACACATGTCGGGTTTCGTCCTGTTCAGCACTTTGGTTTTTCCCTTCATTATCCGGCATACGGATTTTTCACAACTCGGTGTGTACACACACGTACCCCACTCTTAAAGGCCGGGCAGTGGCCGAAAGGCAGAGGTAGTACAATTTATTTCGTCAATTTCCCTTTGTTACTGACATTATTTCTAGTTACTTTCTATTACAGAGCCTAAGGCAGTAGACACCCTTGTACATCTTTCCTTTTCATCTGTAGGAATCTATTTCTAGAACTGGAATTATTGAACTGTCAAGTTAGGCACATTATAAAAATAAAAACAGACTAATCACCCTTTAAGAAGTAGGCACCAAATTTCACTTCCAAGAACAATACATGAAAAGGCCTTTTGTGCCACACTCACCCTTTACCCGAGCATGATCCCACACTTCATCTCTGTCAATCTATTAGGTGTTTTAATGCAGACTGCTTGAAATATATGTTAGGTGGAGCATTTTTCCACCACTTTTTTTAAGGTTTTATTTATTTGAGAAAGAGAGAGAGAGAGAATGAGTTGGGGATAGAGGCAGAGGGAGAGGGAGAAACAGACTCCCCACTGAGCAGGGAGCCCAATGTGGCGCTCGATCCCAGGACCCTGAGATCATGACCTGAGCTGAAGGCAGACACTTAACTGACTGAGCCCCCCAGGTGCCCCCTTTTTCTCACTTTTTTTACTACTACTTGTTTATATTCTTTTTCTGTGAGTCTTTTTTTTTTTTTTTTTTTTTCATGATTTCTATATACTCGCATGTTTTCTTATTGGTTCACAAATACTCTTTTATAATTAAGGAAATTTGCCACTTTTTCCCAGTGTGAAATACTCTTTTTTATTCAGTGGGAACAAAAGGTGTGTATGTGCATGTGTGCACACATGCCGCATGGTCAGATACAATTTAAGATTTGGAGACTGTCAAACTTAATCAGTTCTTCCCAGCTTCTCATTTTTGTGTTTTGGCACAAGTCAGTGGTTTCTGAAGGTGGCATCTTAAGACACTGGGGGACTGCAGTCAGTTGGAGGGTACTGTAGAAATATGCTAATAACAAAGATCTGTGGTTTGCAATTTGCTTTTTATAAAGTGTGCCCACATTTTTAAATTAATGTCTGGGAAAAGGCATGCAACCCAAAGCCCATCGTATCTCTGCCGGGGCAGTAATCCATGGAAATCCAAGCGGGTGCTGTAAGCATTCCACTCTTGGGTGTTAAAGCGGAAAAAAGAGCTAATTCACATTGTGAGGAGTGAACAGATGTAAAGCACATGGTTATGGTCTCAATTTAGGGATACAAGCTTCGGGTAACACTTAAGCACAGGTTTTTTTGTCTTTTTAAAGATTTTACTTATTTTAGAGTGAGAGCAAGAGAAAGAGAGAGAGAGCATGAGCGTGAGGGGCAGAGGGAGGAGGAGAGAGAGAGGATCCCAAGCAGACTCCAGGCTGAGCATGGAGCCTGATACAGGGCTCAATCCCAGGACCCCAGGACCATGACCTGAGCTAAAACCAAGAGTCAGACGCTCAATGGACTGTGTCACCCAGGTGTCCCTAAGCAGAGGTTTTATAAAGCAAAAGGGAAATGCCAGAAATTGCCCTTTGTCCTTTTCTTGATCAGCTCACCTGAAAGATGACAGGTTCCAATTGCATTTTCTACCAGCTTCCGGAACACCTGGAGGACCTTGGCGGGCACAATATCTCCCTGAATGTTCACATCGGACTCATGCCACTGCCACAGGCTCTTCATAAACTGCTCCACCTCCAGCCACTGCTGCAGACCATCTGGGTCCTGCAAGGGGCAGGACAGCTGGGTGCCCTGCAGGGTGTAGTAACGCCAGCGTTGCTCCCTGGCCTCCCTGTACCCGGCCAGGCCCTTCACGGGGATGGTGACCAGGAACTGGCTGGGGGCTAAAACCTGGGGTCAAGAAAGGAGACAGGAGTGTGGGTTCACGGACTCGAGAGGAAACAGCCACCCCCGGGGAGCCAAGCTGTCGAACCAGGGAACTCAGTGAATGAGTCGACCCTCAGCAATGTGCCAAGAAGGCCAGAGGGCTGCACCTGCTGCTGCAGGAGGGTTCCATCCTTTTCTACCACTAACCGCTGTCGTGCTTCGGGCAGATGAGTTCATTCACTGAGTCCTTAGTGTAAGAAATCTGCAAGGAAAAGAGCACACCTGACCTGGAATGCTAAGGGGGAGAAGAGAAAGCGGGGAAAGGACACAGTATACAGGATACAGGGAGTTCTGCACGTACTAAACGCTGCAAGTCTCAGGCATTAGACGAGGTGATCTTCCCAGTTACATGATGAGGTGGGCTTTGTTAACATTTCCCAGATGAGGAACCTAAGGCTCAGAGGGGCTCTGACATCTTCCTGGGGACACACAGCCAGCAAGTGGGAGAGCCAGAATGTAAGCCTAAGGCCTCTGATGGCTTGTTCAGGGTTGTCTTCTATGCTGGGCTGGCTTTCAGTCAGGTAGGGATGACCTGGATTGGGTGAAAGGTCTGGTATGGGAAGGGATGGGAGGAAGCAAAAGGATTCTGCACAATGTCTCCCTTTCTTTTTGCTCGTACTGATGGCCCATGGCCAGTATTAACTATTGGTCCTAACAAAATCACAGCTGAGTGAAAGGCAGTTGCTGAGACCCTGTGAGCTACTGGGATGATTCTAAGTTTAATAAAACTTAGAATAAAGCAAACAATCAGTGTCTACCTATTCTGTTTCTACAGGTACCAGTGAAGCAGAGGTCAGGGTCAAAGTGGTCAGATCAATAGTGCAAAGGGTAGAACAGACTGCCCAGCAGTGCGGTGTCCCCAGAAGGAACTTGACCTCTGGCCACATCACGTGGCAGCGTACTCCACACCACACCTCTTCCCATCAGCCAGCTGTGCACTGGAAGGGCCACCTCCTTTCCATGGAAAGTTCTGACCATGGTATTTGGCTAACCTTTGCTCAGGGCCCTGTCGCCAGCCAGTTCAGGGGTGCACACCAAACTCTGCGTCATTCTCAGAGAACAACAGTGTGATGGTTTAGATAAGGGATCCAAGTGATTTCTGGTGCCCACAGAAAGACGGTGGGATTTAAAAAGGGAACAAATCTAAACTCTGGCACTTAGAATCAATACATACTTTGAACCTACTTGCATGTGAATTTGAGAGTATACTATTATGTTAATAGTCACATAAATGGTGCTTAATTAATACTTGCCGCATTTGTTCCAAGATAAAATAAAAGCAATTTTAATATGCTCCACTCCAACTATTTTCAAAACTTAATATGCAGGACACGATGTATATAAATGCAAGATACATTTTACCTATAAATTCTAAGTGAGACTACAGAAGGAAAGTTCCTCGGATATAATTCTAGGGAAAGTGGTATTGTGGGACACCTGGGTGGCTCAGTGGGTTAAGTGTCTGCTTTCGGCTCAGGTCATGATCCCAGGATCCTCGGATCAAGCCCTGCATCAGGTTCCCTGCTCAGCAGGAAGTTTGCTTCTCCCTCTGTCTCTGCAAATCCTCCTGTTCATGTTCTCTCTCAAATAAATAAATCAAATCTTAAAAAAAAATAAAAGGGGGGGTGTTGTGTTTCTACTCCTAGTCCCTGGTCTCATTTGGTCTAATGCAGGTTGGAAGGGCGACAGAAGTGGGCAAACAATGTTGTGATATGCTGGGATCCAATCTAGTTTTAGAATTTTTATCCCGGGTGAATTTCCCAAAATCTGTACTCTGTCCCCAAATGTGCAGGTCCCAGATTCTTGTGGGGCGTCCTTGTGCCCAGCAACATTGCAATGTTCTGGAAGTGTCTTCAATTCAGGCACTATTTCTTTTACTCATTCATTCATTCACTGAAGCTGAGTGTCTGCATGGGCCACACACCATGCCAGGTGCTAACAATGGAGCAATCAATAAACATGATCTTTACAATCAAGGAGCTTGTAGTCGTGTAAGAGGTAGGGCATGAATACACATATATTTAATACACGCAAAAGGGGTTCTTATGTGCCACAGAGAAAAATTGAAATAGAGGAGCACAGGGACTCAGAAGGACACAGACCCCCACTTCCCTCATCTCTGAAAGGCAACGAGCCATGTCTGTTCCTCAAGGTTGTTTGCAGGTGTGAAGGAGGCCACTTGTGTGAGAATGGCTCGGTGCTGCAGGAAGACTGTCGTCACACACTGGCCCTGGTGGCTTAGAGTCCTGTCTGCAGAGGGGACACGGGCTGCGAGGCTGCCCCTGCAGTTTCTTTTCTTTTTTTTTTTTTTTAAGATTTTATTTATTTGACAGAGAAAGAGAGATCACAAGTAGGCAGAGAGGCAGGCAGAGAGAGAGGAGGAAGCAGGCTCCCCCTGCTGAGTAGAGAGCCTGATGTGGGGCTTGATCCCAGGACCCTGAGATCATGACCTGAGCCGAAGGCAGAGGCTTAACCCACTGAGCCACCCAGGCGTCCCACCCCTGCAGTTCCTAAGGGCCACCTCTTCCCCCACCTGCAACCCACAGACTCTCACTTTCAACCCTCTTCTCACCAGTGCCCCCAATTCCTCTCCCCAGTATCCAGTCTATTAAGCAGGCACTGTCTACACGAATATGTGCTTAACTAAACTTCAGCTGTTACAGCACAGTGTGCTTAGAGTCCGAAGCCCCGGGCTGAGTTCTGGTTGTAGTGCCTAAGAGGACATGATCAGGTCATTTGACTTCTCGAAGCCTCCATTCTATCATCCATAAAGTAGAAACATGGGGGTTCACATGACACAGCACCTCTAGAGTGAGTGTGTAAGTGGCAAATGCTAAGAGGACCTGCGGAACATGAAGGATTATTGGTACCCTTGGTTAGGTGATGCGTGGTGCACCAAGACCCCCCCACCCATGCACCTGACTCCCTGGGCGGTGCTTAGAGAGCAAGTGAGACCTGCTTACCTTGATGTTCCCATTGTACGTGTCAGAGTAAGGGACGGCCTGGAATCGAATGTCTTGGTGGCTGATTTCTGTGGTCAGCTGGTGGACGACTCTCTGCACTTCCTCCACAATCTGGGATATGTGCTGGCGCCTCTCGCCCACCTGGGTGGGAAGGGATGAGCACAGCGGTCATTCCCAGGGTGGGACTCAGGCACTGGCATGAGGACGCCACTTGCAGGCCCAGCAGTGAGTGACCACAGGATTGCAGTCAAACAAGCCTGCCCTCCCAAGAACCCCAGGGGACATGCACCTAGGCTTGGTGGCACTTGCTGGTGGCTCAGTGCTCTCCTCTGAAATAGAAGCCGTCATCAGCATTTATCCAATGCCTGTATGCAGTGGGCACTGGGGCACCACGGTGAACGAGAGAAGAGCAAACGAGATAGACAAGTCCTCATATATACAGGATGTATGTACCTGTGTGTCTACATATATGCATAAACACATGTACATATATACGTGCACACACGTGTGTATAATCTACTATCAGGAATGATAAATCCCATGAGACCAATAAAATACAATAAGGGACTAGAGAGTAAAGGGGCTGCTCGTTTAGATCGGGTGGCCACAGGAGGCTTCTCTGAGGAGGCATCATCTGAGTGAGCCCTGACAACAGTGGAGGAGAGCAGATCCCGAGGCCCTCCTAAGCAGGAGCATGCCTGGCAGGGTTCAAGGGCCAGAGAGGGGGCCCCGGTGGTTGGAGCCTGGAAAAGGGAAAGAAGGGTGATGGGAGATGAATGTGGAAAGACCGGTGTGGCCAGCGCATCGCGCTGGGCTTTGTGTACCCTGGTGAGACTCTAAAATGGGGTAAGAATGGCTGCTGTCCAGGTTGGTGAAGATCAAAGGTTCAACGCATGTAATCACACCGCAGACACTTTCCGGCCTTCTGTTGTCCATAAATGGCAGCTCTCCTGGGCCCGGTATGCACCCCTCCTCTTGCTACTAGACCCACAAGAAAAGGCACACGTTTATGTTCCCTCGGATTCCGCACTGCAAGTTCCCAAGAACGGGAATTACTGCCAGAAAGTTGAGCACCAATGATATGTACCTTCACAGATACTCAAGGTTTAGGGAAATAGGTGTTTGTGGGGAACACACGGCACTTTTAGTAAACTCCAGGGGAGGTAGGAAGATCCAAATGGAGAAGAAATGGGAAGAGTCCATTAGTGTTTTCTGAAACGGAGGGGCTCTGTTCTGTTGCTTGGGCTGGTGCCACGATGAGGGTCCCCCTTGGGGAGGAGGCTGAGACTGGCCAGAACTGACCGGAAGCAGTATCTGATGTATCTAAATGCAATGTCATGGCTGTTTCTATGTCTTCTCTGGTTGTTTAAGACAGCCATAAATTAGTCAAGAAAAATGTCTTGAGTCCAAGAGATTTCTAGCTGTTTTTCTAAACGGACTCATCAGCTAGTCTGATCACCTGAGACCTCACATCTCTCACCAACAAACCCGATAACCATATATAGACACAGTACACAAACATGCATATGCATACGTGCTCTGTGACACATGTATAAAGTGTGCCCCATATATGTTAGTTCATTAATAAACATTTATTTAGCACCTCTGCATGCCAGCCACTCTGTGACACGCTGTGGCACAGCAATGAGTAAAACAGACATTGCCACAGTCTACAGTAGCGGGTAAGATAGGCGTAGGTACTGAATATGCATGGGGCCCGTGGGAGAAGTGGAGGGTGCCCCTGGGTTCAGCGGGGCAGGTGGCCTTGTCTGGAGCCTGAGACCTGCTTCAAAGGTTCCTATCCCCACATAGGGGACCATCTTTGAAAAACTAACACCCTCCACATGCCTAGGAGTAACAAGAAACGTAAGATGAGGCTCCTGATCTTAAGGAGCTTACAATCTCCCTAGAAATACAGGATATACATGAAATAGTCAAAATCCATGTGTCCACAATAGCCAAACTATGGAAAGAACCTAGATGTCCACCAACAATTGAATGGATAAAGAAGATGTGGTATATATATACAATGGAATACTATGCAGCCATCAAAAGAAACGAAAGCTTGCTGTTTGCAATGATNATGGATAAAGAAGATGTGGTATATATATATACAATGGAATACTATGCAGTCATCAAAAGAAACGAAAGCTTGCCGTTTGCAATGATGTGGATGGAACTAGAGGGTATTATGCTGAGCGAATTAAGTTAATCAGAGAAAGACAATTATCATATGATCTCTCTGATATGAGGAACTTGAGGGGCAGGGCGGGGGGTCGTGGGAGGGAGGGAAAAATAATGAAACAAGATGGGATCGGGAAGGAGACAAACCATAAGAGACTCTTAATCTCACAAAACAAACTGAGGGTTACTGGGGGGTGGGAGGGTAGGAATAGGGTGGGTGGGTTATGGACATTGGGGAGGGTTTGTGCTATGGTGAATGCTGTGAAAGGCGTAAGCCTGATGATTCACAGACCTGTACCCCGGGGGCAAATAATAAAAAAAATTTAAAAAAAAATCCATGTGTCTTGTCTGACCTCAGAGATGATGATCATGTTTATACAGGATTTTAATACCATCTTCTTGCCACCAGCACCCACCCATTGCTCTCATATGTCCACCCACTACATTCATCATGGGAGGGCAACTTTTTAAAGCATTTGTAAACTATCAAAATCCTGCACCTTCTAGAGAGTTCCAAGTGGAACATTTTGCCACGCCAAAAATAAAGGAGGATGCCTTCAGGAGCCCATGTTGAAGGGTCCCCTGCAGGGCCGGACTCTTGCAGGTGTTGTGATTCAACTCCATTTGATCAATTGTGTTGAACATTTTACGCCAGGTGCTGTGTGTACGTGTTTGTACGACAGAGCAAGACAAAGAAACTGGGAATCCAAGTCACAGCTATCTAGTGCTGGGCAGAAGTTTGTGTGGGACGCTATGGGTATACAGAAAAGGGACATTGCATCTTGTCTGGAAGTTGGAGGCCCTTCCTGGAGGCATGGTGTAGGGGAGTTATATCTTGAAAGATTAGTAAGAGTTACCTAGAAAGAGAAGAGTGTGAGAGTTGTTCTAGAAAGAGCAAAGGGCAGATATCTAGTTCGAGGAGCACAAGGGGAGAATTACAATGGTTTCTGTATTGCCGGAGAAGAGATTGCCTTGGAGGAGGATGGCAAAATGGGAGAATAAGCAGCCAAGAGGTCTTGAAAATCAAGAAAGAATTTCAACAACAAAGTCAACAGTGAGTGGCTCAATGAGATAGGGCCCCAAAAATGTCCACGGAGTTTGGCAACTAAAACAGGATTGATGTGTTCAGGGAAGGGGTGGGCACTTAAGCCAGATTGCAGTGGGGGAAGAGTAAGTAGGAGGTGAGCAAGGGAACAGAGAGGTAAGCAACTCCTCCAGGAAGTCTGGCCAGGGAAGGGGAAAAACAAAACAGGGACACCAACACGTTTTTTCAAAATGACACACGGGTTTGAACATGTTTAAATGTTGAGAGAAAGGAGCCAGTAGGGAAGGAAGACGCAGCAGGGAGAAAAACCACTGAGTCAGGGTTTCCCAGCCAGAGAATCATGCAAATCCAGAAACCTGGTAAGCAATTCACGTTGGCACGTCAGAAGGAAAGAAAGACAGGTACAAACGCAGACAAAAGGGTAGGAGTGCAGGAATCTGAGAGATTTCCTGTCTGAGGACTGTTTTCTTTACAGAGTAGGAGAAAAGGCAATGTGCTCTGAGTGAGGTGGAGAGGAGAATGTAGGGGACTCACAGACTTTGGAAATCACATCTCTGAGAAATGGGGGCTGTTCAGCACCTACGTGAAGACTGCCAGGCAGTGCCAAGACTCAGCGGTGGGGGGTCAACAGAGCTGTGGCATATCGGTGGGCTCAGTTGTGAGATGATCTCTACACCTTGGCCTTCCAAAGGTAACAATGGAGGTGCTAGGGCAAGGGCTTGCTGGGTAAGATCTGGAAAAGGATGAAGGACCAAGGGAAAGTTTCCGTGGTGGGCCACGTTTTCCAGCTGGGAAAGAGAATGGACAAGGCCATTTAGTAGATTAGGGAACCCTGGACAAGTTCAGGGACCACAAGTCTAATCGGGAATAGCGGGAGAAAATCATACAAGGCTAACCAGACAGAACCCCACAGTCAGAGTGGATGGGAAATAGTCTTCTCAAATACCTAATTCCATAGACTGTGCTGAGGACTAAGGCTCAGCCACAAATCCTCTAAGTCCACTGATGTGAGTTCATAGAACTCAAATGTCAGCAACATAGTGGTAACTCTGTACGTGCAAGTACATTTTGTTTGCTGAGTCGATAAACTAAGATTCATCACCATACTGACATTGTCAAATATATATATATATATATATTATTTTTGAGAGAGAGAGAACAAGCAGGAGCAGCAGAGGGAGAGATAGAGAGAATCTGAAGGAGGCTCCACACAGCACAGAGCCCATGCAAAGCTTGATCTCAGAACCCTGAGATCATGACCTGAGCCAAAATCAAGAGTTGGATGCTTACCCCTCCAAATCACCCAGGTGCCCCGACATTGTCAAATAAATTTTTACTGATAAAAGCTAGAGAGACAAAGTGTGTGTGTGTCTGTGCACATACACACACACAAGGAACAGTCTATTGGACAAAGTTCTCCACTGGGAATCTCTTCTACAAACTCTGCCCTCACTGGATGGTGGAATTTTCTCACTGGGCAGAACTAGGCAGTTCACACACTCCCTGGAAGACACATGTATTCTCTCACTCATCATACATCTGTATGACCTGTTTTGATTTCTTTTTTTAAAAAGATTTTATTTATTTAAATGACAGAGAGAGAGAGATTACAAGTAGGCAGAGAGACGGGCAGAGAGAGAGGAGGAAGCGGTCTTCCCGCTGAGCAGAGAGCCCGATGCGGGACTCGATCCCAGGACCCTGAGATCATGACCTGAGCCGAAGGCAGAGGCTTTAACCCACTGAGCCACCCTGGAGCCCCTGTTTTGGTTTCTTAAAGTAAAAATCAGAATAAGGTAATACTTTTCTGGGCCTAGAGCCACAAACTCTGGTTTTGATTTCCTTCATCCATCACAGCCACCGCCACTTTGACTCAGGATCTTAGAATCCAAGAGACCTCGGAAATCATCTTGTCTAGTGTCAACTTATAGGAGGCCACAGCACTGGTGGCTCTCCTAACATCACACTGGCAGTTGGCAGTGGCACTGGCCCTAAAACCCAGGGTCTCTCACTGCTCTTTCTGTCCCTCTGTGCCTTACCCCTGTGTGGATGCTCTGGAAGTAATACCTACGTTTAGCCTCTTCCTGAACCTAACCACACCCTCCATTTGAACTAAAGTCAAGGCTCATGAAATAACAGATGCAAAGTCTCCATTTCTTTGGGCATCACTGACTGTTCTGACACCCACAGGCACCCCAGGGCAACACAGCAGGAGCCTGAGTGTGGGGCTCTACCAGAGCTGTGGGGAAGAGCCCTGGTTCCCACTGGCCTCCCCCTGGCCCAGTGCTCAAGCCCCGCTAGTCGGGTGAGCCTCTTCCCTGCAGGTGGTGATGGGTCGCACCACTGGCTACACTTCCTGCGGTCAGTTCTTCCCTCTACACCTCTACGGACCACGTGCTCTTCAGCAGCCCAGAGGGACTTATGCTGAAGGCCTCCCAGGCTCCATCCCACATACCACTTGTCATTCCCTTGGTGTCAGTCACAACCCAGACACCCCAGGCGGTTTCCCTCTGCTCCTCCTGACCACAGCCTAGCAAGGTGGAGCAAGAAGATTCCATTTCAGGGTGTGGAAAAGCAGGGAATGGGGCCTGAGGCGGCTCTATGGGGAATGATCTGGGGCGGAAGAAGGAGGTGCCACCACAGAGACTGGTCACCGGCCAAGCCCAGAGCCCTTTCAAGAGGTTCCAACTTCAGGGAGAAACCCGGTGCAGCCTTTAGGTGGCCCCGTCACCAGACCCATGCCACGGCGCAGCCTGGAAACACACGGTCATTTCAGAAGAAGGAATCAAGGCACATTCAGTCCAAACACGACCTCAGCGCCGGCCTGAGTTTCCCTTGCCCCCTCCAAGGATTAGTTCAGTGAGCAAAGGTGGGCTTTTCTTTCTAAACGGCTGCATTTGTGGGGGGGACAAAACACGAGCAGAAAGGAACTGGGTGAAATTAGCCAGGCCCGTGATGCCAGACGGGGTTACCTTCTCTCATCCTCCCCTCCATCCCACTGACCCCAGAAAGTTACACCGCACCTGTTAGCGAGCAGATCTGGGAACTCTAATGAGGCAGAGTTTCCGTAAAGAGTCACAAGAGGCCCCCCTAAAGGGTGCCCGGTGGTTTCTGTGTACCTGCCCACACACACATACACACCCCCAGCCCAGTGTCTGGCCCACTGTTGCCCCACACATCATCTGGTACTATTAATAGCTCGAGTTCAGAACAGCTTACTGTTTCAAATATAAATGAGTGAGAATTCAAGGTTATTGCCTATCATAAGAGCATGCTGACTCACTTGCATTCTGACATGCTTTCCTGAGACAGGCAGAGGGGCGGCACGGAGCAGCATGCCAGGAATGTCACACAGGCCTGGCCACATGAGCATGTGGCCAGTGCCACTGTCACCCACGGTAAGTCCAGGAACAGTGATCCATGCTGTGCACTGTCACACCTGGCAGCTCACATTCGTAACTGCTGTACTGCTCGGCCTCTCCAGGGACAAGCTGCCGGGCATGAAACCCACACTGATTGCCTGAACGGGGTGCCCTTAGCCAGGAAGCCCTCTCCATTACTCCTCCACTAGTTAAAACCCCTTGTGTGCTCTCAGGCTTAGTCTCCACTCCTCTTGCTGCGCCACACCTCCCCTGTGAGAGCCAACACTCCTCGGTTCTCCTCCAGCACCCTGTGGAAATCTCCAGTGTAGTCCTGTGGTCTGCCATGTATTGTACCAAGCATTTCCCTGTCTGCACAAGGGACAGCCACTTTTTACCCTTGGAGTTCTGTGCAAAATCTGCAGGCGGGAGAGGTCATCCTTAAAGACAACCGAAACACAGTTTCCCTCTCAGTTTGCAGACCACATCCTGGATCTGGGTTTGGGACAGGGTGTTTTGCACACAGCAGGTGCTCAGTGTGTGTTTGTGGAGATACAGAGGGATTTAGCAGAGCAAATATATATGGCTTTGGAGCAAAACAGGATTTTCTTACTGATGCCTCACACTCTCACTATCTAGCTGTGTGACCTTGGACAAGTTTCTGCAGGTATGTGCACGTGCCACATAACTGCTGATAGATTCAATGAGATACTACCTGGGCCTCAACCTGCCAGCATCTTTTACACTCTTCTTGTATTATCTTCAATGAATCCTAAAGATACTCTGACCACGTATGTGCAAAGATACTGTGTGAACGTCGAGGGGAATAAAGATAGCCAAGACACTATCATCCCCTCCAGAAACTTATAAAGAATAAAAGGAGATAATATTTAAGTATGCACCCAAGATAATAACAGGAAAGGTGTCAAGAGTCAATATACAATTGATTGCCAAATAAATATTGTCGGTAATAATTACGACAGGAGTTCATAGGGAAGCCAAAACATTCTGGCTGGGGGGTGTCCAGGAAATCTTTCGGGATAAATTCGGCTCTGAGCTGAGTTTGAAGGATGACTATGAGCCAGAGAAATGGAAATGGAGGGGAGAGAGGACGTCTCCCCTGGAAGAGGAGAGAGGGAAGCTCAGGCTTAGACCTTCTCAGAGCACCGTACCTATGGCAGACTCACCACCTCCAGGGACAGAGAGGGGGACGCACGTGAGAGGGAGGGCTGAGCGGGGTGCAGGAGTGCCACAGCCCCCCGAGAAGCCACGAGCACATGCTCTGTTGAACAGACACTCAACCCCAGGACACGGCTGCCAGGCAAGAAACTGGGACCCGTGGTTGCCAAATATCCTGATGTTTTCCTTTTTTCCAGAGAAGATGGAAATCTGGGTTTCTATGCAAAATCCCACTATTAGGAAATGTTTGTAATAAATTCGAAAAATTTTAAAAACACTCTGCAGGCCAAAGAAAACCTGTGCACGGGTTGGAATCAACGTATAGAGCGCTGTTTAGAATTTCTGCTATTGGAGACGCAGGGCAACAGTGTGGAAAGATACAGTTTCACTTGGATGCCAGGCTAAAAAAACTTGGACTTTTTTCAGAAAACACAGGACCGTGGAAAAATGCCAGCCAGCAGCCCTTCCATTCATAATAGCCCCCAAAAGGAGCAATAAATGGGAAATCACTTTGTTGGCTATAATTTTTATCATTGCACGTTTCCCCTATTCATCTAAGTGGTTTGCCTAAGAAATCAACTTCACTTACCACTGTGATCATGAACTCTGCTTTGTTTACTTGTGAAGGCATGTACCTCGTCTTAGACCAGTCCCTAATCTTAAATGTTTTAGCTGTACTGGTAGCTCTGTGCCTTAATAGCTTCATCGGTAAATGGAAAGGCTGAATTAAGTTAGATAATATTTAAGGTCCCTTCCAGTTCTAACATTAAGCCTTAAATCTATGACTCTCTGCAAAGGAAAGTCAATGAACTCTTAATGGATGTGCACCAAAAATATGATATATATTTTTTAATCTAGCAGTTTTACAGTTTCTGAAAGGCATTCTTAATTTCATTTACTCTTTTTCAAAGATCCTATTGTCACCCGCATTTGACAGAGAAGAAAGCGGAGGCTCAGGCAGGTTCAGGGCCTCGCTCAGGACTATGCCCAGTATCAGTGACAGAGCTGGAGTTCCAATGCACGTTCTGACTTTCTGTTCCACACTCTGTACCCAATGGGCTCTGGCACTAGAACCTCAGAGAGAGGACTGAATCAGGTAAGTCCCTAAACACTCTTATGGGTGATGGTCTTGGGTTCCTGAGGAACATTTCACGTATCTTTGAAAGCAGCCTGACTCCCCTTCTGAATCCAGGTTGGTGGGGCAGGAGGGGTGGGGGTGGGAGCATGGGAGAGACCCGTACCTGTCCTTACCTTAGTCAGAAGGCAGTCTTCCAAGTCTCCTGCAGTCAGGGATCTCATGGCTTCTTGGTCAATCCCCAGTGGAGCAGCAACGTCTTGGTTTGTCCCTCAGTGGAGGACAACACATGCAGGCTGATTTCCCAAGAACGTTAGTCTTGGTGCTAAATTTCTTTGAGAAGGTGTACACGGACCAGAGACTGGCGTTCCCACTTCTCCCCTCCAGCTCTCACTTCCAAACTGGGAGCCTCTCTCTGTCATCTTTCAGGAAATTTTTTGTTAAAAAAAAAAAAAGGAATTCAAAAAGAAGAATTGATGAAATGGAAACTGAATTTGAGTCCAACCTAATTTGACTCGATTTGGCTCTATTGACGGATGCTTTGACCAAAGGGCAATTTCCCAAGTTGTATTTCCCACTCAAATACTTAAAAGCTCCGTTCAAGATAGAAATGCTCTGTAGTTGGCTTCTTCCCCGCCTTTTTAAGTTCTTGTCCCAACAAGACATGCACCTTGAAGCCCAGTATCTTACATCTCCTTGTTCTTCTGCTGTTGACAGTAAATACTCCTCGCCCTCCAATCCAGAAAATCCCCCAGACCAATTTACCTTCTTTACAATAAACAAATAGGGAACTGCCAGACAAGCCGATAGGCACTCATCATCATGCCTACTAACAAGTGATTAGGTCTCATCAATCAGATCCGGGAACAATAATTTGCATGTGGGACACACACACACACACACCACCACCACCACCACCACCACACTCACAGGCACACCCAGCAAGAGCAGGACAGAGATCCTTCCGCTCACCTGCTGACCTTTAAATATAATCTCCCTCTTCCCACTTGAAAGCTGGCAGTAAAAATAAAGTCAGTGTAAACAGGCCCCTTGAGAGTCAAGGAAACACTCTTGTCTGCTTTTGCCAGCAAAACCATGCTGGAGAACAGCTCAGGCAGTAAGTTCCCAGTCTGACTGGCTGGGGCCAGTTTTATTACAGGAGAAAAAAAATTCACAATGGCCTGATCTCCCTGAAGCTGGTAAACATCAGAGAATGCTATTGGATGATGTAAGAAATTACAGCACTTCTGGGAGCCCAACTCACTTCTGAGCAATGCTGAGCACAAGTCTTTTCCAAACCCACCTCTGAGAGCTCAGGAACCATGCTGGGTGCCTGGGACACTCAGCTTTCGGTAGCCACCGCAGCCTCTGCATTTGCATATCTCCACGCTGGGCTTCAAGCTGAAAGCCACATCTGAGCCACAGGTGGGCGGGCGGGAGCTCCCTGCTCCACCCGCCTCATTAACCCTAACCTTCACGCCTGCCTCTATACTTCTATAGATCCCTTCTGTGAAATATTGCAGTCAACTGAAATAGGCTATATAAATATTGCAAAGCTACCCTTCCTCAAAACTGCCTTGATTTTCCACTTTCTTCTCTTTGTAATTCAAAGTCCCCTTCATTTGACGGCAGATGCTCCCAAATATTTCGGAATCTTCTTCTCTTGGCTTACCCACTGGTCAGTCACTCCAAACTCGGTTTCTCACAAACAGAACAGGAGCCTGCCTCTCGGAATTTCCTACAACTCAGAATCCTCTCTCCACCTCATTTTCAACTTCACCAAAGTCCTGCTGGTTTCTCCCCTGAGCTCTCAGTTTTTGTCCTTACTTCTGCTTCGCTGTAATCATTAACTTGGGATTCCCGGTCCTCTGGTGGGGTCTCTCCTATGGTTCTCAGCTTCCCCAAGATACCTATCATCAGATATATAAACTTGCATCATGCTGTGCCTGGGGCAGCCCTTCCTCCATGGCCCCCGCACGGCCACAGATCAGAATGTCGGAGCTGCGATTCTTCTCTCGCTAGGGCTCAGCGATGCTTCCCAGATGTGAACAGGTAGAAGGACTGGCAGACCACCTGTGGAGCCTGGGAGAAGGAAGAAGTCTGTGCTCAGGCTGGCTCACTACATTCTAATTTTACTTGGATGCCAAACCTGGCAAACAGAAGGTGATATAAACCCAACCAGTTCTTTACTCCCTGATAGAGTTCCTCATGGGCAAAGGTTCCAGTATTATAGGGCGGTCCCACCGGGCAGACCCTCCAACAGATTGGCAAAGAAGACATTTCTTTGTAGATAGAGATCTCTGCCTAAGTGGCTTTTGGATTAGCAAATATTTATTGAGCAACAGGCTGCGGAAGGCACTATGTTGAGCCACAGAGCAGGATTCAAAGCTAACTCAGATTCTCCTCCTTTCTGAGGAAATAAATATCCTCATTTCTCATGACTCATACCAAATGCCAGTATTAACATGTAAGCCAGCTTTGGCTCCATTTCTATTGTGAGGACCAAGAAGTTATTTTTTAAAGTCAGTTTACTGAGGTATTCAAAACCCTAAACCAACAATATGAAAGTCCTGTGAAGATAATATCACCCCTAATTCACCAACAGAAGTGTTTGCCCTTGACTTACCTAATGGCCGCAGTTTTCATTCCAAGGGGAAGGGTTGGCTTAATCCAAATCAACCTTAAATACACAAATATGTGAAAGTTCACCAAGGTCACAAACTCTGACATATTTTTCAAAAATTTTCTTTAATCCTAGGGTGATTCAAAGCTGACAGCTCCAAGAACCCGACAGAGACAATTGTCCATGCTGTGAGGAAGCCCCGAACAGTAAAGAAGGCAGTGACCCCGCTGTTCTGTATGCCCACTGTGGTCTAGTACCTAACGCATAATTGACCTTCAGTAGTGATGAAAATTTGATTGCATTATACATGAAAGTGACCTTCTCATATATATTTGGAGATGCATGAGATCACTATAAATTATACATTTAATTTCATACATGCACCTGTGACCTTTTAAATTACTATCATCTTTTATAGAGAGGCCTATTATAAAAGAACTTAGCATAGTACCTGGCACATGATAGGATCTCAATAAATATTTGTTTTCATACTCCACTGTCCAGGAAATGGCAACTGAGATAGTCTGAGCTTGATCTTTGTCTAAGTTCAGAGGTAGAAGGTCCCAAACTCAAATGCCTACATGGGTCAGGCAGGTAATAAAATAATCAGGATAGAGTAGAATAATGGAAAGGGGTGGGGCTGATGGTGGACTCAAGAATATATTCCCTATCTATGGAGGATATTCTAGGGTGTGTGTGTGTGTGTGTGTGTGTGTGTGTGTGTGTGTGTGTGTTGAAACAACCCTGTACTAACAAATACTGGACAATACAAAACCCATCTCTGCGCTCTATACTCCTGTAACACTAATATCATTTCAGTCCTCTGAAAAATCATTGACATCTTCCATGGCCCTGACACAGGCAATGCTCTCTGCTTGGGTACTCTCCCCTACTTCCTTCCCCCTTCACTAGGCCAACTCATATACAGACCTTCTCTGATTCTCAAGGCTGAGTAGGGGACTCTATGTCGTGCTCCTAGAGCACTTGCTGGTTTACTTGTATCTGTCACCAGTTGTACTGTGTGCTCCTCGAAGGCAAAGTGCTTGACACAGAGTAGGTACTCAATAAATATCTGCAGAATGAATGAATGAATGAACAAATGAATAGATGAGAGTGGCCCCTTTTCTCATTCTTCAATGTAATCCCCCATCCTACCTAGAGGCATAAGATAAAGTGAGAAAAGTAAAAGGTAAATAATGAACAAATGCATATTCATTCACTTTGGGAGCACCATTAACAATAGTAGAAAGGGAATCAGATAATGTCCCTTTTTTTAAAAGATTTTATTTATTTATTTGAGATAGAGTGAATGAGAGAGAGAGAGCACAAGCAGGGAGAGCAGCAGACTTCCCACTGAGCAGGGAGCCCCATGTGGGGCTCAATCCCAAGACTCTAGGATCATGACCTGAGCCGAAGGCAGACACTTAACTGACTGAGCCACCCAGGCATCTTCAGCTAATGTCCCTTTTAAACACTGACTTCAACTCAGAAAGACCTGAAAGAACCCACTATTAATAGCCTAAAACTGTCCGGATGGCTGAAAAAGTGCCCAATAATTAGGAGACGCCATGTGGATCTTGGAATCCAAACACCCACGTGTCTTTGGAAAAGTAATGGCTCCATCTGGCCATGTCAATAAAAGTACATTATTTCTTAGCTGCAATTATTATCCTAATACATCCAGAAAGAGAAGTCCTCCAACAATAGCCTGAAGGGAGAAAACATATGTTTACTTAACTCCCATGACTCTACCACTTGTAGATCAAAAGTGATCAAAAGAAATAATGAGAAATAATGAGTGTTGTCAACCCCAGCTTTCTATGCAGCAAAGACAACCTATTTTAGTTACAAAATAGTATATCTTAAACAATCCCAGTTTGGGCTAGCAGAAAGGAAAGGAGACTATCTAGTAATGTTTCCATCCACCCATCTATAGTTCTGTGCACTGGAATGTCATTCTGGATTTTCCTCATTCAAAGGGCCCATGGTGAAAGGCAACCCAGAAATGTATTTTTAACAGAGACCAGTTGTTGATGTAGGAAAACTCCTGGTATGGCTTAGATGACAATTTATTTTCAAATAAGATCATAAAAGATGTTTCCATGTTCTAGTCACCCTGCCTGGGAAGCAGAGTTGCATTTTCATCTGAAACTTTTCCTTAAGTCAGGGTACATCTTCCTTCCCTCCGTGCTGAGTTATGTGAGGCTGGCATATTTTTCTGTTGACGCCATGAAGAACACACTTCAGGAAAAGTGTTTAAGGTAGAAGACATTTAGTTTTGTTAACTGGTTACAAGGTGAAGTTAACTGGTAACTTTACTGATCTGTTCGGCTCAGTTTCCATCACATCTGAGCTGGGAGGTGGCAGGATGGGTGATAATAGAAGAATCAATCACTGCTAGTTCTCAGGCACACAGGGAACTGCTTTCTCCCCCATCTACCCTCTACTGCTCATGACACATGACAAATATTTCTGGTTTGGGGTTTTTTGGGTTTTTTTAATTTTTTAGTTAAAAGATACAGATAGAAGATACAGACATGGAGATCAATGGAACAAAATAGAAACTCCAGAAATAGATTTACACAAATACAACCATTTGATCTTTGACAAAGTGTAAAAACATAGTTCAGCGGAGGAAAGATGTTCTTTTCAACTAATGGGCATTGGAACAATAAGCCAACCATAAGGAAAGAAAGAAACCTTAATATAAAGCTCACACCTTACATAAAGATTAACTCAAAATAGATCATAGGTCTAAATGAAAAACATAAAACAATAAAGGTTTTAGAAGAAACACAGGATAAATCATTGTGACTGGGGTTAGGCATAGAGGTCTCAGGAATAATACCAAACAGATGACCCATAAAAAAATGAACTGATAAACTGAACTTCATCAAACTAAAAAACTTTTGTTCTTCCAAAGATACTGTTATGAGAATGAAGAGACAAGCTATGGACTAGACGAATATATCTGAGAACTACATACTCCACGATGGACTTGCATCCAGAAAATACAAAGAATTCTCAAACTCAACAGTAAGAAACAAATAACACAATTAAAATACGGGGAAAGAACTGAAATAAACACTTCACCAAATAGGATATAAGAATGGCAAATAGCACATGGAAATATAATCAAAATCATTAACCATTAGAAGAATGCAAATTAAAAACACAATATGATACCATTACTTACATACTTATTTGAATGGCTAAAATCTGACAATACCAAGTGCTGACAGGTACACGGGGCAACTAGAACACCATACATTTCTGCTGGGAATGTGAAATGCTACAGCTACTCTGGAAAATGACATGGTGATTTCTCATAAAGTTAAATATAAATTTGACCCCCAACAATCCCACAGTGAGGTTTATAGCCTAGGGAAATGCAAACTTGGATCATATAAAAACCTGTGTGTGAACATTTGCAGCAGCTTTATTTGTGACAGTCCAAAGCTGGATATCCCCCCAAAGTTCTTTAACAGGTGTATGGATAAAGAAACTGTGGAACTTGCACATCAAACTACTATGCAACAAGAAAAACAACAAACTACTGATAAACACAACACGGGTGACTCTGAAATATACCATGCTAAGTGAAAGAACCCAGTGTCAGAAGGCTACATACTGAATGATTCCATTTATTTGACATTCTCAAGAAATATCAAGCTATAATGGTGGAGGACAGATCAGTGTTTTCCAGGGTGTTTGGGGTGAGGTGAGGATGTGACTACAAGCAGATGGCTGAGGGAACTTTTGGTTTGGTGGAACTGTTCTGTATCCCAATTTTGGTAGGGTTTTCATGAATCTATATATGTGTTAAAATTCATAGAAATTTTCACACACAAAAAAAGTGTTACCACAGATAATATTTAAAATACAGAAACCCAACAATACTGATCATAATAAAAATAAAGTCAAGTAACCAGGTTCCTCAGAATATAATCTGTGTTATTTTATTGAAAAAATATAAGTATTCTGTAAAGTAACTGAATGATGCTTTTCTTTAAAAAGACTTTTTTTTAGGGCGCCTGGGTGGCTCAGTGGGTTAAAGCCTCTGCCTTTGGCTCAGGACATGATCTCAGGGTCCTGGGATCAAGGCCCACATCGGGCTCCCTGCTCAACAGGGAGCCTGCTTCTGCCTCTCTCTCTGCCTGCCTCTCTGCCTACTTGTGATCTCTATCTGTTAAATAAATAAATAAAATCTTTAAAAAAATAATAATAAAAAGACTTTCTTTAAGAGCAGTTTTAGGTTCACAGAAAAATTGAGAGAAAGGTGCAGAAATTTCCTACAGATCCCTCCCCCCTACACATGCACAGCCTCCCCCATTACCAACATCTGCCACTAGAGTAGTAGATTTGGGCAGCTGATGAACCTCATTATCACCCAAAGTCCATGATTTATATTATGTTTCACTCTTGGTATTGTATGTATCTTCAGTGTTGTTGGATTTGATTTGCTAATTTTTAATTTTTTTAATTGTTGACCTAGAGTTTGCAATATATACTTACAACCAATCCAAGTCTACTTTCAAATAACACTATACCACTTTATGGGTGGTAGGAGTACCTTATAATAACAAAATAATCCTAACTCCTTCCTCCCATCCCATCTATCCCTGGTTGTCATTGCTATCATTCATTTTACTGGTATATAAGCATATATAAGTAGTACATATACATAGAATATATATAACCACACATAATTGAATACATTGTTTTTTGCTTTTGTTTTTAAAGATTTTATTTATTTGAGAGAGAGAGGAAGCATGAGCAGGGGAAGAGACAGAGGGAGAGGGAGAAGCAGACTACTGGGTAAGCAGGGAACCTGACATGGGGCTCAATCCCAGAACCCTAGGATCATGACCTGAGCCTAAGGCAGACACATAACCAACTGGGCCATCCAGCTGCCCCAACTGAATACATTGTTGCTATTATTTTGAACACACCAATTTTTGTTAGCTCAGTTAAGACTAACGAAAGTTTTAACAAAGGCTGTTAAAATGTCTACACTACCCAAAGCAATCTACACATTTGATGCCATCCCTATCAAAATACCAATGGCATCTTTCACAGAACTAGAACAATTTTAAAATTTGCATGGAACCACAAAAGACCCTGAATTTCCAAAGCAATCCTAAAAAGCAAAGCAAAGCTGAAGACATCGCAATTCTGGACTTCAAGTTACATCACAGAGCTGTAGTAATTAAAACAGTATGGTGACGGCACAAAGATAGACACACAGATCAACAGAACAGAATAGGAAACCCAGAAATGAACTCAAAATTATATAGTCAACTGATCTTTGACAAAGCAGGAAAGAACATCTAATGGGCAGACGACAGTCTCTTCAACAAATGGTGTTGGGAAAATTGGACAGGAACATGCAAAAGAATGAAACTGGACCATTCTCTTTCACCATACATAAAAACAAACTCAAAATGGATTAAAGACCTAAATGTAAGACCTGAAATCATAAAAGTCTTGAAGAAAGCACGGGCAGTAATTTCTCTGACATCGGCTGTAGCAACTTTTTTCTATATAGGTTTCCTGAGGAAAGGCAAACAAAAGCAAAGATAAACTATTGGGACTACATCAAAATAAAATCTTCTGCAAAGTGAAGGAAATAATCAACAAAATTAAAAGGCAACCTTTGGAATAGGAGCAGATATTTGCAAATTACATATCTAGAAAGGATTAGTACCCAAAATATATAAAGAACTTGTAAAACTCAACACCCAAAGACAAATAATCCAATTAAAATATGGGCAGAAGACATAAACACATATGTTTCCAAAGAAGATGTACAGATGGCCAACAGACACACAAAAAGACATTCATCATCACTTACCACAGGGAAATTCTCATCACAATGAGATATCACTTTACACCTGTCAGAATAGCTAAAATCCACAACACAAGAAACAGCAGGGGTTGGCAAGGATGTGGAGAAAGGGGAACCCTCCTCTTTCACTGTTCATTGGAATGCAAACTGGTACAGTCACTGTGAAAAACAGTATGGAGGATCCTCAAAAAGTTAAAGATAGAACTACTCTACAACCCAGCAAATACACTACTAGGTATTTACCTAAAGACTACAAAAATACTAATTCAAAGGGATATATGTGCCCCCACATGTTTATAGCAGCATTATTTACAATAGCTGAATTATGGAAATAGTCCCAGTATCCATTGATTGACATATGGATAAAGACGATGTGCTATATCTATATCTATCTCACATTGGAATATTATTCAGCCATTAAAAAGAATAAAATCTTGCCATTTGCAACAACATGGATGGAGCTTGAGAATATTATGTTAAGTGAAATCAGTCAGTCAGAGAAAAATAAATACCATATGATTTCAGTCATATGTGGAATTTAAGAAAAATCAACTGATCATAGGGGGAAAAGAGACAAACCAAGAAACACACTCTTAACTATAGAGTACACACTGATGGTCACCAGAGGGGAGATGGGAGGGGGACTGTTGAAATAGGTGATGGGGATTAAGTAGTATACTTGTCATGATGAGCACTGGGTAAAGTATGGAAGTGTTGAATTACTAAATTGTACACCTAAAACTAATATTACACTGTATGTTAGGTAACTGGAATTTAAATAAAAATTTTTAAAAATGTAGGAAAAAGGGGCACTTGGGTGGCTTGGTGGGTTAAAGCCTCTGCCTTTGGCTCAGGTCATGATCTCAGGGTCCTGGGATCAAGCCCCACATCAGGCTCTCTGCTTGGCAGGGAGCCTGCTTCCTCCTCTCTCTCTGCCTGCCTGTCTGCCTACTTGTGATCTCTCTCTCTCTCTGTGTCAAATAAATAAATAAAATCTTTAAAAAAAAGGTAGGAAAAAAAGTTTTTCATTTTATGATCTTCAATGCTCTTCTTTTTCTTTATGTAGATCCAAGCTTCTGACCTATGTTACTTTCCTTCTCTGAAGAACTTCTTTTAATGTTTCTTTCCAGGCAAGTCTACTTGGCAACGTAATCTCTCAATTTTTGTTTGTCTGAAAAAGGCTTCCTTTCTCCTTCAACTTTTTTTTTTTTTGGTTTGTGTGTGTGTTTCAATTTTTTTTTATTACGTTATGTCAGTCACCATACAGCACATCATCAGTTTTTGATGTAGTGTTTCATGATTCACTGCTTGCATATAACACCCAGTGCTCCATGTAATCCATGCCATCCTTAATATCCATCACCAGACTCACCCATTCTCCGACCCCCCCGCCTCCTAAAACCCTCAGTTTGTTTCCTGGAGTCCACAGTCTCTCATGGTTCATCTCCCCCTCCGATTCCTCCCCTTCATTTGTCCCTTCCTTCTCCTCATGTCCTCCATGCTATTCCTTATGTTCCACAAATAAGTGAAACCATATGGTAATTGCCTTTCTATGCTTGACTTATTTCATTTAACATAATCTCCTCCAGTCCCATCCTTGTTGATGCAAAATTTGGGTATTCATCCTTTCTGATGGCTGAGTAATATTCCATTGATGTATATGGACCACATCTTCTTTATCCATTCATCTGTTGAATGGCATCTTGGCTCTTTCTACAGTTTGGCTATTGTGGACATTGCTGAACATTGGGGTGCATATGGCCCTTCTTTTCATTACATCTGTATCTTTGGGGTAAATACCCATTAGTGCAATTGCTGGGTCATAAGGTAGCTCTACTTTCAATTTTTTGAGGAACCTCCACACTGTTTTCCAAAGTGACTGCACCAACTTGCATTCCCACCAACAGTATAAGAGGGTTCCCCTTTCTCCACAACTTCTCCAACATTTGTTGTTTCCTGCTTGTCAATTTTTGCCATTCTAACTGGTGTAAGGTGGTATCTCAATTTTTTTAAAGATTTTCTTTATTTATTTCACAGAAAGAGACAGGGAGAAGGAACAGTGAGAGAGGGAACACAAGTGGGGGGAGTTGGAGAGGGAGAAGCAGGTTCCCCTCTAAGCAGGGAGCCAGATATGGGGCTCGATCCCAGGATGCTGGGATCATGACCCAAGCCAAAGGTGGATGCTTAACAACTGAGCAACTCAGGGGCCCCTCCATGTGGTTTTGATTTGAATTTCCCTGATGGCTAATGGTGATGAACATTTTTTTCATGTGTCTGTTAGCCATTTGTATATCTTCTTTGGAGAAGTGTCTGTTCATGTCTTCTGCCCATTTTTTGACATATTTGTTTTTTGGGTGTTGAGATTGAGAAGTTCTTTATAGATCTTGGATATCAGCCCTTTGTCTGTAGTATCATTTGCAAATATCTTCTCCCATTCCGTGGGTTGCCTCTTTGTTTTGTTGACATTTCCTTTGCTGTGCAGAAGATTTCTACCTTGATGAAGTCCCAAAAGTTCATTTTCACTTTTGTTTCCCTTGCCCTTGGAGACGTGTCGAAAAAAGTTGCTGTGGCCGATGTTGAAGAGGTTACTACCTATGTTCTCCTCTAGGATTTTGATGGATTCCTGTCTCACATTGAGGCCTTTCATCCGTTTTGAGTTTATCTTTGTGTGTGGTATAAGAGAATGGTCCACTTTCATTCTTCTGTATATAGCTGTCAATTTTCCCAGCACCATTTATTGAAGAGGCTATCTTTTTTCCATTGGATATTTTTCCCTACTTTGTCGAAGATTACTTGACCACAGAGTTGAGAGTCCATATCTGGGCTCTCTATTCTGTTCCATTGTTCTATGTGTCTGTTTTTGTGCCAGTACCATGCTGTCTTGGTGATCACAGTTTTGTAATATAGCTTGAAATCAGGCAACATGATGCCCCCAGCTTTCTTTTTTCTTTTTCAACATCCTTGGTGATTTGGGGTCTTTTCTGGTTCCATACAAATTTTAGGATTGTTTGTTCCAGCACTTTGAAAAATGCCATTGGTATTTTGATCAGGATGGTGTTGAAAGTATAGCTTGCTCTGGGAAACATACATATTTTAACGATGATAATTCTTCCAATCCATGAGCATGGAATGTTTTTCCAACTTTTTGTGCCTTCTTCAATTTCTTTCATGAGTGTTTTGTAGTTCCTAGAGTATAGATTCTTTACCTCTTTGGTTAGGTTTATTCCAAGGTATCTTATGGTTTTTGGTGCTATTGTAAATGGAATTGATTCTCTAATTTCTCTTTCTACAGTTACATTGCTAGTGTATAAGAAAGCAACTGATTTCTGTGCATTGATTTAGTATCCTACCAAATTACTGAATTGCTATATGAGTTCTAGTAATTTGGGGGTGGAGTCTTTTGGGTTTTCCACATAGTTATCTTTGAAGAGAGAGAGTTTGACTTCTTCTTTGTCAATTTGAATACCTTTTATTTCTTTTTGTCATCTGAGTGCTGTTCCCCTTAACCTTTGAAGGATAATTTCACAGGGTATAGAATACTATGTTGATGGTTTTTATTCTGTCAACACTTTAAATATTTCACTCTACCCTCTTTTTGTTTGCATCATTTCAGAAAAGTCAGAGATAATTCTTGCCTTTATTCTCTGTAGATAGGTGTTTTTCCCCTTCTTCCAAAAAAAATCCCAAAGATTTTTTTTCATTTATTTTTATTTTCTGTAATTTGAATATGATATTGCTAGATTTAGTTTTTGTTTTGGTTTGTTGTTGTTGTTGTTGTTGCTTTGTTTGGCATTTGGCACTGAGTGGTTTTGGTGTTCTCTGAGCTTCCTAGATCTGCAGTGTGGTATCTACCATTTAACTGGGGAAATTCTCAGTCATTATTATTTCAAATATCTCTTCTGCTTATTTCACTGTTTCTTCTGGTATTCTCATTACAGGTATGTTACACTCTTTGTGGTTGTCCCACAGCCCTTAGGTGTTTTGTTCTGCTTTTTACAATCTTTGGCTCTTTGCTTTTCGGTTTTGGAGATTTCTATTGAGATAGCCTGCAGCTCACAGATTCTGTCCTCGGTGCATCCAGTCATGAGCACATCAAAGGCATTCTTCATTTCTCTTTCAGTGGTTTTTATCTCCAGCATTTCTTTTTGGTTCTTTCTTAGGATTTCCATCTCTCTGCCTACAATGCTTATCTGTTCTTGTATCTGGTCTACTTTATCCATGAGAGCCCTTTGCATATTAAGCATAGTTGTTTTAAATTTCCTATCTGATACTTCCAATATCCCTGCAATGTCTGATTCTGACTGTGATTTTTGTCTTTTTGTATGCCTTGTAATTTTTTCTTGACAGCTGGACATTCTGGGTTAAAGAAACTGCTGTAAATAGGCCTTTAGTAAAGTGGTGCTAAGGTCCAGGGGGAGGGGAAGCCTTCTCCAGTCCTTTGATTAGGTTGCAGACTTTTAGTGAGCCTGTGCCTCTGGACTGTGATCCTCATTAGTGTCTCAGTTTTTCTTCCCTCCTAAAGTGGGACAGGATGGCCAGAGTGGACAGGACTTGGCTGTTTTGTTTCTTTCCCATGGAGGGCTATTTCCCTACTTCCAGGTTAGTTCTTGATAATACCCCAGCAGTTTAGGCTTTGGTTAATGAGTTTCTGCTAAAGGCAGGCCTTGTTAAAAAGAACAGATTGCTCTGGTGTATTTAAAAATGGTTCCTTTTCCCTCCGCTGCAGGAAGCAAGGGGACATTTTTTTCTGGTAATTACTGTAAGGATCTGGTAGTGAACCTAGAGGTAAATCTCACAAAATTGTGGGGGCCCCTCATGACTGGGTCCCTGGAGTTTTTATCTCGGAGTTGTCTGCACTGAGCCTCCAACAACATGTCAACCATAGTTCAGGTTTTCCTGCCCAGCTGCTGGTTCCCAGGGAGGTTTTTTTCTCCACATTTCTGATCTAGTAAGCTGGGACTCTCTGTATTTACCTGTCTCTTCAATTTGGAGGGCAGTGGTCTGCCCTGTGGCATCTTCTCTCTTATGAATCCAAGAAGAGTTGTTGATGTTTTTGGTCTGTTTAAAATTTCACTTGTTAGGATGAAGTGGTGATTCCCAAGCTCCTTATGTGTGGAATCAGAGATCAGACATCCAGTAGTGTCTGTTTTGAACTCTTGTTATTAGAGGTTGTATACTGCTATTTATTAAAATGCTAGTCATGGTTTTAAACTTCAAAATCAGAGAGCTAACAAGTCATAAATTAAGTCTAATATTATGAGAGAAAGATCAGGAGGGTCATTATGGACATGTAAACATCCTATTACTGCCTTTTTGAATGATACATTTTAATAACCAGGTATACTGTAAGTATTTAAGAGTACATAGGAAGAAGGAGGAAGGGGGAAGAAAAATACAAATGAAGTTAATGGTTGTTATTTTTGGATGGTGGAACAATTATGGGCTTTATTGTGTGCATTTTTAATACATTTTCTATAATGAGTATATGCTATTTATAATCAGCAAAAGGCATAAATACTATGAATTGTTATTAAAATTTTTAAAAGCTCATTTCTTGATGCTTCCCTTATATTTGCTTTCTAGTTTTGCCAATATTATTCTGCATAATTAGAAAACAGATTCAATTTTACAAACGCTTAAAAGTAGGAAAATATTATTAGCACAACTGTAAAGCATTTATGTCTGTGCTGGTTTTCTTTATTAAGATGTATCTTGCTGAGGCAGGAAAGACATACACAGAAGAAAACAAAAATATATGTAGGTCAGAGGCAGTAAGAGAACATTCATAAATCATTTTGCAGTACATGTCTATCTCTTCAAGGTAGCTATACAATTTCAGGGGCAAGCATTTGACAGAAATATTTGCAAGTACATTGGAAAGTTTTAAAAGAATCTTTAGACTACACAACCAAACTCATCACCCTCTCGCTTGGTACAAATTCTGTGCTGGGTGCCAATAATGCAAAGATCCTACTGATTCCATAGGTTCCTTCTTTAGGTAAAGTTAGAGAGTCAAGGACAAAGTATAAAAATGGTATCATCACTCCTCTACTGATGGGTCACTACCCAGCTGGCCCAGACAAATTGCTGCAGGAAATCAAGGAGGGGAAGGTTGAGAGCACACTGAAAACACACTGAGGAGGTGAGTGCTATGAGAGGTAGGTGGGAAGCAGTATCTGAAGCTAGGTTTACCATCCAGACAGGCACAGAGACACTGTCAGGGACCGTGGTCACAGCAGACCACCTAGAGAATGCCTGACTAGTTCAGAGAGATTATACAAGACACTGAATTCAAGGCAAAGATATTTTGATTTTTCCTTGTAGGCAATTGAGAACCTTTGAAGAATTTTGAACAATACACTGATGTGTTAGAAACTGGTCTTTAAAGTAACTTACCTTATGCAGTGCCCGGGTGGCTCAGTCAGTTAAGGGTCTGCCTTCAGCTCAGTCATGATCCCAGGATTCTGGAACTGAGTCCCACATCAGGCTCTCTGCTCAGTGGTAGCCTGCTTCTCCCTCTGCCTGCCACTCTCCCTGCTTGTACTCTCTCTCTCTCTCTCTCTGTCAAATAAATAAATAAAATCTTAAAAAAAAACTTTTAAAAATAACTTATTTTGCAGCTACTTGTGTGTGGGATTATACATCTCAACTAGACCGTCAGCCTTGCAAGCAGAGAATGTGTCTGGTTCGCTGTTGATGTGGGACTCTGAACTGAAAGTAGACACTTCAACACACAGTGTGCAAAGCGGAGAAGGGTGGCCCCTTTCCCAATCCTACAAGGCTAATGTTTGGTAAGCTGACCACACCAGTGTGAGCAAGACTTTCCAGGATGAAGCAGTCCACACAAAGTTTTATGGATTGGTAAGTAGAGCACTTTAGATGTCAGCCCCACTCACCCCTCACTCAGGTATCCTTGTGCAGTGCGCAACCTAACATTAGGTGGAGACCCTGAGAAGCCACAGATAGGGGACCGGTTCAGAGGTGATCCCACTAAGCAGTGAAGCCGGGTAAGAGCAGTAGAGTTAGAAAGAAGAAGAGAGGTCTGAGCAACACATAAAGTCTAGCACATTTACCGGAATGGCTGCTCTAAGTGGTTCTGGGCATTGTCTACCACAATCATAGGCCTTTCTTACAAGTTTGCTCCATTCAGCTCCTCAGTGATGCCCCTAATTGAAAATTGTGTTTTCAAAGCCTTGTCTGAAGGCATTGGTTTCTCCATAGATCGGCCCTAGTTTCCTCCAATCCCATTTGATGGTGTTCAAGCATGAACGCTTACTCAAGGAAGCTTTGTTTCTTTGAGTCAATAGTACTTATAAAAACCTGTCCTTATGTTCTCTCAGAAAGGAGCTGTGAAGGATGTGGAACAATTGGTTGTCAATAATATTCTGGTGGTGAAAAGGAAATGGCAGGGTTGAGGAGAGAGATTATTTCTCTTATGGGTTTCTAGGTTATCTGTGAAGACCACTTCTATCAAAGTTAGGTCCCTCTGAACCCCACCCCACTCAATGTCTACTATCTCAGAAATATTTGTTTGCCTTGTGGCATTTCTGGTTGCTCCTTCTTGGTCTTTCATTGGTGCTTCCTCTTTCACTGGACATCTCTTTGCCATAGTTCCTTCTAGTGTGGCCTTGTGTTTTATTTTTCACTTACTTTACATACCCATTTAGCAGTCTTACCCACTCCCATGATTTCAAATGTCCCACTGCCATGACTCCCACTAATGATCTCCAGCTCACACCTTATTCCAAACACCAGATTTTACAGTATCTTGACCATTTGGCATTTCCTTCTAGATATCTTGAAGATTTCTCAAAATCAACATATTTAAAACCTAACTGATTAGTTTTCATCTTTTATCATGAAAGTAATATATTCTCATGGTAATAAGTGAAACCATTGAAATATATAAAGAAAAAGTAAGAACTCGACATCACCTCTGTGTTTGTATACACATACCATTTAGGTTTTGTTTTGCTGTCTCTTTTTACCAAAATAGGATAATACTATACACACTTTCTCTGCGTCTTGCCCCCTAACAGTGTGGTATATAAAGCCGCCCAACCCTTGCCCTACCATGTTTGCTGCTGTAGACAGAATTCACTCTTTAAATAGCTATATAGCACCCTGTGGTATAAGTGTACCGCAATTTACTCCACTTCTGATGGGCATTCCCTTTGTTTCGAGGTTTCTGCCTGGAAACAATGCTGCAACTCATCTATATCTTTCAGTAGTCTAGAATGGCTTAAATAATATAAGAAATGTCTTTTCTTCAAAGCTTAGATACAATTCAGCTGCCAAAGCATTCTGGCCTCATCTGGTCCTTTTAAAAGTGAAAAATCTCCATTTTTTAATATCTCCCAAGGTTACTGATATGTTTAATTTTTCTACCCCTCCTAGGGTCAGTGTTGGCAGTTTACATTTGACTCAAAAAATCATCTATTTCTGGGATGCCTAGGTGGCTCAGTTGGTTAAGCAGCTGCCTTTGGCTCAGGTCATGATCCCAGGGTTCTGGGATCGAGTCCCACGTCGGGCTCCTTGCTCAGTGGGGCATCTGCTTCTCCCTCTGCCTCTGCCTGCCACTCTGCCTGATTGTGCTCTCTCTCTCTCTGACAAATAAATAAATAAAAAGCTTTAAAAAAATTATCTATTTCCTCGAAATTTTCAAGTTGACTGCCACAGACTTTACATAATAATGTTCCTTTATGATTGTTTTCATCTCTTTCATACTAAATTCTTGATATTTCTCTCAAATCTGTTATTTGTCTGCTTTTATGGAGATCAGAAAAAGGAACCACTATCATCCCCAATTGGAAGTCACCTTTGACTCTTTACCATCCTTCACCTTCCACATTCAATCTGCCCTTCAACCCTGTCTGCCTCCAAAATAGCTCTTGATTCTATTCATCCATCTTGACCACCAGTCCACTCCTTCTCTACATCATCATCACATCTTCCCTGGACTACTCCAGTATAAACCATCCCTCTGCTTCCTTACTTGGCACCACTTCCACACTGGGGTGGGCAATCTTGTTTTTTGTTTTGTTTTGTTTCGTTTTTGTTGTTGTTGTTGTTTTTAAACAAGGGGGGGAAACCTGATTTTTATTACATATATATGATGGGAGCCCCAAAGAGATGTGAGACTCCTGGGGTGAGCAATCTTAAAATTCTCATTGGATCACATCACTCTCCTGCTCAAACTCTTAAATGGAATTGCATTTTTTAAATAATTTTTTTAAAGATCATATTTATTTATCTGAGAGAGAGAGAGAGAGAGACAGAGAGAGAGCACATGCAAGTGGAGGGAAGAACAGAAGGAGAGGGACAAGCAGACGCCCAGCAGAATGCAGAGCCTGATGTGGGGCTCAATCCCACACTACTGAAATCATGAACCAAGCTGAAATCAATAGTCAGATGCTCAATTGCTGGACACCCCTGGAACTGCATTTTTGTGGTAAGTTCCAAAGTCCTTTTTTTTTGCTTACTGTCTTATGTGATCTGATGCCTGACTACTTCTCAACTCTCATTTCTCACTACTCCTCTCTTCCATTCTCATAAAATTTTAGCCTCAAGTATCTTTTGTATTTCTCTAAAAGCACCAAGCTAAAAAGGATGCCTTATTTTAAAAATGCTGGTATAAAAACTGGCTCTCTAGCCTGAAGAAAATTAAGTTTTCTTCACCCTGCCTCACACCACATTTTTAAGGTAAAATAAATTCAAATTTCTTAAATCTTGAAATAAACTTTAAGAGAATATATGTAAAATCTAGGAATTGGGTTTCATTCAAGAAACCCAGAAGGTGGGTGCCTGGGTGGCTCAGTGGGTTAACGCCTCTGCTTTCGGCTCAGGTCATGATCTCAGGGTCCTGGGATCGAGGCCCGCATCGGGCTCCCTGCTCAGTGGGGAGCCTGCTTCCTCCTCTCTCTCTCTGCCTGCCTCTCTGCCACCTTGTGATCTCTCTCCCTCTGTGAAATAAATAAAATCTTAAAAGAAAAAAAAAAGAAGAAACCCAGAAGGTATATTGAAAATACAGATATATTTGATGATACAAACATTAAAACTGATTATGTGAACAAAGGAAAGCTAAAAAGGTAAATAATAGTTCAGGATAAAATATTCCACAAGGTAAATGAAGAAAAAAGGTCACTATATGTGTCAACAAAGAGCTCTTACAACTGATAAGAAAAAGACAAATATTCCAATAGAAAATATAGGCAAAGGAGAATCTCTCTTTTGCTCACTTTCTCTCTCATACACACACATGCACACATATATACACACGCAAACACATACATACATGCACATACCATCATCACCACCACAAATCAAAATGATCAATAAAAATAGGAAAGACTCCTAAGCTCATAGTGCAGGAAATGTAAATAAAGTAACGAATTTAAGTAATATCATTTTTTACCAATCTGACTGGCAAATGCTAAAAAGAGTAGAAAATTCTTTTGCTGACAAGGAGTTGGGGGAATTATCCTTCTGAAACATTGTCAGTATAAGTATGAATCATTGTTACCATTTTGGAAAGTATTTTGGCAATATCTATCAAAATTTTAAAAATATATCTCAGAAATCTCACCCTTCAGAATTCAACCTCCCCAAATAAATAATCATATATAAACATACCAGATACAAGTAATAATGATGATATCATCAATAATAATAGTTAACATATCTTAAACACATTTCACATCAGGTACTGTTTTGGTTTTTTTATTTTTTATTTATTTTTATTTTTTTATTTTTCTGTTTTAAATATTTTACAAATATTAAGCCACTTTATCTACCCAACAAGCCAATGGAGATAAGTTATTTCCATTTTATAAGTGAGCTAGAAAATATAAGAATGAATATTAAAGCATTATTTATGATGGACACAAAAGGATTGCCTATCCGTGGTGGAATAGTTGAATAAAATGTGACCATCCACATCATGTGACTATGTGTATGCACATAGTGTGCATACTATTTGAAAGAATGATTAGAATTAGTGGTTCTCAACCCTGGCTAAACACAGAGTCATCTGGGGAGCTTTTAAAAAACATAGATGCTTAGACCCTACCCCAAACCAATTAAATCAGCGTCTGAGGGTAGTATATATATAATAACCTGGGAAACATATGGAAATATACAGATATGGTTATTAGTTAAGAAATGGGATACAAATGGCTCACGAGTGGGGGACAGAGAGGCAGGAGGCAGAGACAGGATGGAGAGAAACTAAAAAAGGAGGCTTTCAGCTGCAGTTTATCATATAAAACAGCATATATTCTCATAATAGTTATCTCAAGGAATGAGGTTTCAGGTAATTTTTTAATACTTTTCTATATTAAATATATTTTCTATAACCCTACATCATTTTATACTTAGAAAAAAATTTCACATTATTATATATTTTTAAGTGGTGTATTGCTTTTAGCTCACAGAATGCCCTCTGCTAGAACAATTTCCCCTTGATTATTTGCCTGGCTAACTCTTAATCATTGAGGCCTCAACTTACATGTCAGTTCCTCAGAATTCCTTAGGGATGGATTTGTTCTCTCTCACACTCAAACCTGTCCCACTATCCTTTACTTCTAAAGCACTTATCAGAGTTTGAAGTTATTTGTGTGGCTGCTAGTCTCTCTCCCCTCTATAGTAGAAGCCACAAGAGGTCAGGGACCAGGTCTGTTTGCTCTCCATTGAATTCCTTGTGTCATGCCCAGTGTGGGGCACATAGGGATCTCCAAAAACTCTTGGTAATGGCTTGGATCATTTCTCTGTATTTAATAACTTTCCACATGTTCCTACCTTGTGCTTGAATGGGATTTTGTAGTCTCTGATGTCTGGGATTGTGTCTTATACCTTTTTATTCTCTTGACTGCTCAACAGATCTATCTGTGGCTGATTGGATATGTTGCTGATCCTTATTTCCCTCAGGACCATCATCATTTTCCTTTATATCATGGCCACTGCTGCTGTCACCTTCTCCTGCTGCTCTGGGACAAAAACAAATTGGGATAAGGGTCCCAACCATTCTGGAGGTTTCAATTCTTTTAACTACACTTCAGCAACTTCGATTATAACTAGATGATCATTAGTTGCCATGTAAATTACAGTTCCCTTTCTTTGTGAGCTTCCCCCTCCTCAACTCCCCAGTGGTAGAGTTTCCCATCCCATCTTGGTATGAACGGAATTATGTCCCTCCCAAATTCATTTGTTAAATTCCTAACCCCAGTGCCCAGAATGTGACTGTATTTGGAGGCAAGACCTTTCAACAGGTAATAAAATTAAAATGGGACCTTCTGAGTGGAGCTCTAATCCAATCTGACTGGTGTCCTTCAAAGAAAAGGAGGAGACACCAGGATGTCTGCATGTGAGAACACACAAGAAGGCAGTCATGTGGAAGGAGCCTCAAGAGAAGCCAACCCTACTGGCACCTTGATCTTGGACTTCTATCCTCCAGAACTAAGAGAAAATCGGGGTGCCTGAGTGGCTCAGTCAGTTAAGCATCTGCCTTCAGCTCAGGTCATGACCCCAGGGTCCTAGGATCGAGCCCCTGGTTGGGCTCCCTGCACAGGAGCCTGCTTCTCCCTCTCCCTCTGCTTCCTGCTCCCCCTCCGTATGTTCTCTCTCTCTCTTTTTATCTCTGTGTCAAATGGATAAATAAACTCTTTTAAAAATAATAAAAATTTAAAAATTAAAAAAAGAACTGTGAGAAAATCAATTTCATTGTTTAAACCACCCAGTCAGTGGTATTTTGTTACAGCAGCTCTAGCAGACTAGCACACTCACTTGGGTTTCCCAGAGCTAGAGAGAGACATCTTTGTGACACCACCCTTTGTTGTCCTCTCTCCCACCAGTCAACCAGTTGCCCCAGGAAGGTGGAACAACCTTTCAGCTGCTGTCTTCTGCAGGGGGAGGGTTTTTTTGTTTGTTTGTTTGTTGCTTTTCTGGAACAGGTTTCTGATACACTTCCCACCTCTCCCAGAAGTTGGGGAAAGCATTACCATTCCTCTCTTTTTTTTTTTTTAAAGAAGGTTTTATTTATTTATTTGACACAGAGAGATCAGATCACAAGTAGGCTAAGAGGCAGGCAGAGAGAGAGAGAGAGAGGAGGAAGCAGGCTCCCTGCTGAGCAGAGAGCCTGATGCGGGGCTTGATCCCAGGACCCTGAGATCATGACCTGAGCAGAAGGCAGGGACTTTAACCCACTGAGCCACCCAGGCCCCCTACCATTCCTCTCTGCTCAGGAGTTTCAATCTTAGGATCATAGGAAGCTTACCATTACCACCATCCTACTTACCCCTTTATTATTTCTCTTCAGGAGGCCTAGCAGGTACTGTTCAAATGAGTCTCCTGATGATCTGTCGTGGTGACATAGAGTTCTTGATGTAGGCATCCAAATCAGGAATCTACTAAAGTAAAATCTTTCTTCTGAGCTTTCCCTCCAGACTTTAGGAAACCAAGAAAGCCCACAAGGGGTACATAGGCGATAACACCCTATCCTGCCTCTGAGAAGGGAAAAACCTCTCAAAGTACATACTGGAGGCATCATAACTGAAAGGAACGCTCAGACTCCACTTCTATTTAACTACTCAAAAGCCACAATATTTGTTACTGAAACATGATTAAGGAAACCAAATGTCAAGGAAAACGTCACTTTGTACCATAGGCTTATGGCAGTTTGTAATCTACAGTCAGTATTGAGAAAATAAAATTTTCTTTTGGGCCCCTGAAAATAAAAATGATCAAGGTCAAACCATCCAGAAAAAAATAATAACAACAATAAAAATAGAAAAAATTAATGACGTCTGATACCTAAACATCAATGAGTCTTTAATTATTAAACATTTCATTAAAAAAACAACTGGTGGAACAGAGTGCCAAATGACTGGTACCAATTGAAATAACTTTTATGTTTGGCTATAGTTCCTAAACTTACCATATAAACACTAAAAATTTTTCATTACCAAGTTTCTGCCTCATATCTAAGCTTCCTTGGGGTCATGGGCTAATGGAGTGAAGACAGAGACAAGTCTGTAGAACTCAGTATATTTTTACCATCTTCATTTTGCACTCTAGTATCAGGAGAGTTGACATGATATTTCAAGCCCTATGCAGAAGAAGACTATGACAAAGTCCTATTAACAAAGGATATGTACATTAAATCCCCCTCTGCCCTGCAATGCCTATCACAGCCACCTCCCAATTCATTTTCTCCCATTATCATGACAACCCTCATCAGTCATAAGCAGCCAGAACAACCAGGAAGCAAAGACTAAGCCTTTATCTTCAGCTCATGTGGCTTTATTTCAAATAATAACCTTGTTTCTCTGTAAATTCTTGCCTTATTACAACCTTGAGTAGTCAGTCATTAGCACTGGAGAGATCCAAAGATTCTTGGGCTCTTGGCACTAGGAACTGCTTAGATTCTGGTTTCCTCTTCAATATCCAATTAAGAGCAAGATTATATAAATTCTCAGGTTTCCAGTTCAATCTAATTATACCTCAATCATTAAATGAAACTTACATGATCTAAGATAAATGGCAGTGTTGAGTGACACCATGCAACAAATAAATCATACAAAAGCCCTATTGAAAAGGACATGAAAGAAACAGCATATAGGTCAACCACATCCAAAGTTTTTTGTGCTCCAGCGTGAGGGCCTAGAATAGTTCACCATAACTTCTTTGATTAACAATCTCTAGAAGCTTCCTAAACCAAAATATCTGTTATAAATATTTCAGGTTAATTGAGATGACCCAGTTAAAGATGTAACAAACCATGGCTGTAATTACTGGGGAATTATAATAGTTTTTCTCCACAAGCTGGGGACACAATAATTATTCTTCATATAGTTGATAACCCTGAACTGGGTAAAAGCCAACGACTTCTAGAAAGACTGCTTGGTAAAGTAGACAGAATAATACATAACTGACAAACCTTTCTGCAGTTTGAGGGTCTATCAATAACTTGGTCTTAATCTCTTGATAAGTGAATTTTGCATTTCTTACCTTAAAGTCTTAAGTAAAGTCTGTAGAAGAGCTGTGTACATTTAAGTTAAGCTGTAGGACACTGATAATGCTTTTCTTTACATTAAAAATGGCACCATACTGGGCGCCTGGGTGGCTCAGTGGGTTAAAGCCTCTGCTTTCGGCTCAGGTCATGATCTCAGTGTCCTGGGATCGAGGCCCGCATCGGGCTCTCTGCTCAGCAGGGAGCCTGCTTCCTCCTCTCCCTGTCTCTCTGCCTGCCTCTCTGACTACTTGTAATTTCTCTCTCTGTGTCAAATAAATAAATAAAATCTTTAAAAAAAATGGCACCATACTGAAAAATTGCAAACTAATTGAAGGTAAATGAAAGGGACCTATTTTAATGATGAGAGAAACACAGACACTTAATTATAACACAGTGTGATAAAAAGTACAACAGTGATAAGTACACACAAGACCACTGATGGTGTTAAAGTAAATAAAAGCAATATTTGAGGAATTCCTAAATTTGATGAAAAACATTATTCTACATATCCAAGAAGCCCAATAAATTCCAAGTAGGAAAAACTCAGAGATTCACACCTAGACATGTCATAAACTATTGAAAGACAAAGAATCTTGAAAACCTCAAGAGAGAAGTAATAAATCCTGTACAAAGGATTCTCAATGAGATTAATTAGTGACTTCTCATCAGAAGCCATGAAGGTCAGGAAGTAGTGGAATGACTATATGATGCTAAAAGGAAAAGAAAAAAACCAACCTGTCAACAAAGAATTCTATATCAAGTAATGTTATCCTTCCAAACTGAAGATATTCACAGATAATCAACAACTGAGAGAAGTTATCACTATCAGACTGGCCCTACAGAAATATTAAAAAGAGTCCTTCAAGCTAAAATAAAAGGACATTAGACAGTAGGTTGACTCCATATTAAAAATAAGGAGGATTGGTAAATGTACATACACAGGTAATGAAAAAAAAATAAGTATGTATTTAGTTTCTAACTATTTTTTTCTCCTATCTGATTTAGAAGATAACTTCATAAAGCAATAATTATAAATCTGTATTGATAGGTACATAAACTGTAAAGATGTAGTTTATACATCAATAAGAGCAAGAAGGTAGAGGGTAAGGAATAGAACTACATACAAGCAAAGTTTTTGTATACTTTTCAAGTTAATTTGGCATCAACCTGTATTAGATTATTATGAGCTCAGATGTTAATTGCAATCTTCAAGGAAACCACAGAGAAAATAAGTCAAAAGTATATAGTAAATGAGATGACAAAAAAAAATTAAAATGGTATACTAGAAAATACCTACCTAACACAAAAAAGGCAGTAGTGGAGGAACAGAGGAGCAAAAAGGACATAATGTACAGCAACAAATAGCAAAATGGCAAATGTAAATCCTAACTTATCAGTAATTACACTAAATGTAAATAGATTAAGGACACTAATGAAAAGGCAGAGAATGACAAAATAGATTTTAAAAACCAACTCATAAAAAACAATATGATCCAACTCCATAGCATTTATAAGAGACATATCATTAATTCAAAGACATAAATAGGTTGAAAATAAAAGAACGCAAAAACAAAACAAAAAACAGTAACCAAAATAGAGCTGGAGTGGTTATATCAATCTCAGGCAAAATATATTTCAATGTAAAAATTGTTACTAGAGACAGGGATAGTTTTAAGTGATAAAGGGGTCAATTCATCAAGAAGATATAACAATTATAAACATATTCATAAAATTAAAACAAATACCTAATGTAAATGAAACAATAACTGACAGAATTAAAGAGAGAAAAAGACAATTAAGCAATAATAGTTGAAAACTCCAATACCCCACTTTCAATAAAGGATAGAAGAACTAGACAGAAGATAAAAAAGCAGACAGAAGACTTGGACAACACTATAAAGCAACTAGATCTGATAAGACATCTATAGAACACTCACCTATCTACAGCAGAATATAATTTCTTCACAAGTGCACATGGAACATTCTCCAGAAGAGACCATATATATGGCCATAAAGCAAATATCAATATTTTTTGAAGGACAGAAATCATATGAAGTATGTTCTTGAATCACAAAAGAATTAAATTAGAAATCTATAACAGTGGGCACCTGGTGTCTCAGTCAGTTGAGCATCCAACTCTTGATCTCAACTCAGGTGTTGGTCTCAGGGTTGTGAGTTCAAGCCCCACATTGGGCTCCTCACTGGGTGTGGAGCCAAAGAAAGGATGAAAGGAAGAAAAAGAAGAAAAGGAAGAGAAGGAAGAGAAGGAAGGAAGGAAGGCAGGCATGAAGGGAGGGAGGGAGAGACTGATTTATAACAGTAAGAAATTTGGGAAATTAAAAAATAGTAAAGGAGCACCTGGGTGGCTCAGTTAGTTAACTTACTTAACTCAGTAAGTTAAGGAGTTAAGACTCCCTTATTAGTGGGGAGTCTGCTTCTCCCTTTCCCTCTGCCCCACCCCATGACTCATGCTTTCTCTCTCAAATAAATAAATAAAAATTTTTAAAAAATAGTAAAAGTAAAAATTAAGACACACACTCCTGAATAACAAACAGGCCAAAAATGAAATCACAAAGGAAATTTTAAAATACTTTGAAATGAACATAAATGGAAACACAACATACAAATATTTACAGGATGGAGGTAAAACAGTGTTTAGCAGGAAATTTATATCTGTAAATGCCTACATTAAAAATAAAGAAAAATCTCAAGTCAATAACTTCAACTTCTACCTGAAGAAACTAAAAATAGAAGAACAAACTAAATTCAAGGAAAGCTATAAATAGTAAGTAATTAAGGTGAGAATGGAATTAAATGAAACAGAAAATAGAAAAATAATAGAGAACAATTAATGAAACCAAAATTTGGTTTTTTGAAAAGATCAATGAAACTGACAAACCTTTAGTTAGAATAACCAAGTAAAAAAGGGAGAAGTCTCAAAATACCAAAATCAAGAATGAAAGAGGGGACATCACTAGTGATCCTACAGAAGTACAAAGGAAATAATAAGAGAACACTATGACCATTTGTATGCTAACAATTAGATAACCTAAATGAGCGAATTTCTGTAAAAGACACAAACTGCCAAAACCGATCCCAGAAGAAATAGAACATTTGAATAGACCTAAAACAATTAAAGAGTTTTAATTAGTAATTAAAAAACTTCCCAGAAAAAATCACCTCAGACCAGATGGCTTCACAGGTGAATTCTACCAAACAATTAAAAAGGAATTTACACCAATTATTTAAAAATTCTTCCAAAAAAATAGAAGAGGAGGAAACACTTTCTAACTTATTTTATGAGGTTATTATTAACCTAATACGAAAACCTGACAAAGACATAATAAGCAAAGAAAACTATATACCAATATCCCTTATGAGTATAGACTGAAAAATCCTCAAACTACTAGCAAACCAAATCCAGCAACATATATAAGGACCATACACACACGAAGACTAAATGGGATATACTGCAAGAATGCTAGGTGGTTTTAACATACAAAAACCAAAAAATATAACACATCATATTAACAGTATAAAGAACAAAGCCCACATGAAAAGCTCAGTTGAGGCAGAAAAAGCATTTGACAAAAATCCAATGCCTTTCATGATAAAAAAAGAAGATAACCAACAAATTATGAAGTTTGTTAGGCCATCTATGTAAATGGTCATCTACTAAAAACCCACAGCTAACATCATACCTGATGGTGACGACTGAAAGCTTTCTCCCTAGGATTAGGAACAAGACAAGGATGTTCACTCTCACCATTTCTATTCAACATTGTTCTGGAGGTTCTAGCCAGGGTAATTAGGCAAGAAAAAAACATAAAAGGCATCCAGACTGGAAAGGAATGATCTCTATTTGCAGATGATATGATTTTATACATAGAAAATCATAATAGTGCTAAAGAACAAGTTCAGCAAAGTTGGTATATACAAGATAAAGATCAGTTCACAAAAATCAGTAAAGTCATTTTCATTACTATACACTAGCAATGAACAACCCGAAAACGGAATTAAGAAAACAATTCCATATACAGTAGCATCAAAAATTTTTAAAAATACTTAGGACTAAATTTAACATAAGAAGTGTAAGACTTGTACCCTGAAAATTTTAAAACACTGGCAGAAATTAAATATGATTCAAGTAAGTGAAAATATATTTCACGTTCACTGAATGGCAGACTTACTACTATTAAGATGGCAATACTCCCCAAATTTATCTACAAATTCAACACGATCTCTATGAAAATTCCAGCTACATTTCGGGGCAAAATCTGACCAGCTGATTTGAAAATGTATATGCAAATGCAAGGGACAAAGAATAGTCAAAGAAATCTTGAGAAAGAAAAACAAAATTGAAGAATTCATGCTTCCTAATCAAAACTTACTACAAAGCAACTGTAATCGTGACTGTGATACCGGCATATCTATGGACAGACATATAGAACAATAGAATAAAATTCAGAGCTCAGGGGAAAAAAGTCCCATACATCTATGGCCAAATAATTTTGACCAAGAATGTCAAGACAGTTAGACGAAAAAGAAAAGTCCTTTCAAAAATGGTGCTGGGACAATGGATGGTCATACTCAAAAGAAAGCATTTGGATCCCTACCTCATATCATGTACAAATCAACTAAAAAAATGGAACACTGACCTAAACATAAGAGCTAAAACTATAAACCTCTTAGAAGAAAATATAGGTGTAAATCTTCATGACCTAAGAATAGCACTGATTTCTTGGATATGACACTTTAAAGCACAAGCAACTAAAGAAAAATAGATAAATTAGACTTCACAAAAATTAAAAATGATTGTGCTTTAAAGATCACTATCAAGACAACCCACAGAATGGGAGAGAATAATTGCAAATTATATTTCTGATAGAGTCTGGTAGCCAGCATATATAAAGGACTCTTAAAATTCAACAATAAAAAGACAATTAACTCAATTAAGAAATGGGCAAAGGAGATGAATATACATTTCAAAAAAGAAGACAAACAAATAAGCACATGAAAAGATGCTCAACATTATTAGCTATAAGAAAATGCAAATCAAGACCATGAGATGCCCCTTCACATCCACTAGTATGGCTATAATTAAAAAGACAGATAATAAGAAATATTGGGGGGATGTGAAGATAGAAATCTCATATATTAATGGTGAAAGTGTGACATGGTGCAGCCACACCGGGAAACAATTTTGCAGTATCTCAAAAATGTATGTATGTATATATGTATGTATTTATTTATAAGTTTATTTTTTAGTAATGTCACACCCAACATGGGCTTGAACTCACAATCCTAAGATCAAGAGTTGCATGTTCTTCCTACTGAGCCACCCAGGCAATACTTCAAAAATTTAGAGTTATCATATGACCCAGCAGCTCCACTCCTAGATATATACCCAAGATAAATAAAAACTTACATTCACACAAAAATCTGTACATAAATGTTCATAGCAGCATTATTCATAATAGCCAAAAAGTACGAAGGACCCAGTTATCTACTGCGTGATGAATGAATAAATAAAATGTGGTATATTATTTAAAATGGATATTAATTGACAATGGCAAAGTAGAATATTAATTGGCAATAAAAAGGAATGAGATTCTGTTACATACATGCTTCAATATGAAAGAACTTTGAAAACATGCTAAGTGAAAGTAGCCAGACACAAAAGGAGTCACAATGGGGTATCTATAATTAAGTAAATCCATACAGACAGAAAGTAAATTAGTATTGACAGTGGCTGGGGCAGGTGGGAATGGGAGTGACTGTAATGGGTACGAGATTTATTTTTGGGGTGACGAAAATATTCTGGAATTAAATAGTGGTGATGTTTACACACTTTGTGAATATACATTTTTTTTAAAGATTTTATTTATTTATTTGACACAGAGAGAGAGATTACAAGTAGGCAGAGAGGCAGGCAGAGACAGGGAGAGAAGGAAGCAGGCTCCCTGCTGAGCAGAGAGCCTGATACGGACCTCGATCCCAGGACACTGAGATCATGACCTGAGCCGAAAGCAGAGGCTTTAACCCACTGAGCCACCCAGGCGTCCGTGAATATACTTTTTAAAAAACCACTGACTTGGGGCTCCTGTGTTGCTCAGTCAGTTAAGCATCTGCCTTTGGCTCAGGTCATGATCCAGGGTCCTGGGATAGAGCCCTGCATTGGGCTCCCTGCTTGGCAGGGTGCCTGCTTCTCCCTCTGCCTACCACTCCCCCTGCTTGTGCTCACATGTGCTCTTTCTCTCTCTTTTTCTGACAAATAAATAAAATCTTAAAAAAACAAAACAAAACACTGAATCAAACATTTTTAAAGAGTGGATTTTATGGTACATGAATTATATCTCAATCAAAAAATAAAACCTGAAGGCACAACAACTTTCCTCCAGGGAATAAAGGACTCAGGTGTTCCCTACAACATAAATGAAGAGTCAAGATTATTTAGGCATGCCCAAGCAAATCTTTATAATTTAAATGATAAGCAAAGAATTCTACCAGCATCTAGGATGGAGAAAAACAACCTAAAAAGGAGCAAAAAGTGAGATGGCCTCAGACTTCTCCATAGCAATAAGTGATAGACTACCAGCAAGCTGACAAAGTTTTGAAAGAAAATGTTCTTACTCATCACGAAGACAGCAAAAATATTCTCAGATAACTAAGAATTTAGAAAGCATACAACTACAAAGCCATCCTGAAAAATTTACGCAAATTCATGAGGAAAACTGAATTTCACAGATAGAAGAATGAAGTTGCATCTCTACCTTATAAATACAGAAAATTAACTCAACATGGATCAGTGGCCTAAATGGGCAAACACTGAACCCATAACACTTTTAGCAGAAAACATAGGGGAAAAGCTTCATAACATTGGATTTGGTAGTGACCTCTTGGATAGAACACCAAAAGCATAGGTGACAAAACTAAAAACAAATTAAACTATATCAAAACTCAGACCTGGGCGCCTGGGTGGCTCAGTGGCTTAAAGCCTCTGCTTTCAGCTCAGGTCATGATCCCAGGGTCCTGGGATCGAGGCCCGCATCGGGCTCTCTGCTCAGCGGGGAGCCTGCTTCCTCCTCTCTCTCTGCTGACTTGTGATCTGATCTCTCTCTCTGTGTGTCAAATAAATAAATAAATAAATCTTAAAAAAAACCAAAAAAACAAAAAACAAAACTCAGACCTTGTACATGAAAGGACATTATCACAAGATTGAAAGAAAACATAGAATGGGAGAAAATATTTGCAAATCAATCTGATAGGAGATTGATATACAGAATAGAAAAAGAACTCTTATGACTCAACAAAAAAGTAATTCAGTTTAAAAATGGGCAAAGGACTTGAATAATTATTTAGCCAAAGATCTTCAAGTAGCCAAAAAGCACATGAAAAAGATGTTCAGCATTGCTAATCATTATGAATGCAAATCAAAACCCACAATGAGATACCCAATGAGATACCACTGCACATCCATTAGAATGGTATAATTTAAGAAACTGGAAAATAACAGTGATGTTGGTGAGGATGTGGAGAAATTAGAACTTTGTGCATTGCTGCTAGAAATGTAAAATAGTGCATCCAATGTGAAAAATGGTATAGCAGTTCTTCAAAAAATTACACATTTATTTACCATGAGATAGCAATTTACTTCTGAATACTCCAAAGAAACCAGAGCAGAAATTCAAACAGATATTGTAAACTTATATTCATGGAAGCATTATTCACAACTGCCAGAAAGTAGAAGCAATCCAAGTGTTTATAAACATACGAATGAATCAACAAAATATGGTGTATAATACAACAGAATAGAATGCAGTCTTAAAAGGAAGAAAATTCTGACACCGTGCTATGACAGGGACGAATTCTGAAGACATGTTGAGTGAAATATGCCAATCACAAAAGCACAAATACTGTATGAATCCACCTATATGAGGTACCTAAAGTAGGCAAATACATAGAGTCAAAAAGTAGAACGGTAGCTCCCAGAGGCTAGGGAGAGAAAGAATTGGGATTTAGCGTTTAATGAATAGAGCTTTAGTTTGGGAAGATAAAAAAGTTCTTGAGATGAATGGGTGGTGATGTTTGTATAACGATGTTTTTATAATGATGTCAATGCAGTTAATGTCACACAACTATACACCTAAAAATGGATAAAATGGTGAATTTCATGTTATGTATATTTTATCACATAAAAAAACACAATCCATATAGAAAAATATAGAATATACACAACATAACAAGGAAATATACAAGAAAAATAATACAATAGAAGCTCAAAATATCAATTATGACAATAAATGTTAATGGGTTAAACTCCCTAAAAGACTCCCACTCGGAACACAGTGATTTCAATTTTCTGCTCTTGTTAGTAGATACTATGAAGATGTAACAGTTTTTTCTTTTTTTAAAGATTTTTTTATTTATTTGTTTGACACAGAGAGAGAGAGATCACAAATAGGCAGAGAAGCAGGCAGAGATAGAGGAAGAAGCAGGCTCCCAGCTGAGCCGGGAGCCCGATGCGGGCCTCGATCCCAGGACCCTGAGATCATGACCTGAGCCGAAGGCAGAGGCCTCAACCCACTGAGCCACCCAGGTGCCCTGAAGATGTAATGGTTAAACCAGAATCTTATGCACCAGTACTAACATTAAGAACAATCATAGAGGGCGCCTGGGTGGCTCAGTGGGTTAAAGCCTCTGCCTTCGGCTCAGGTCATGATCTCAGGGTCCTGGGATCGAGGCCCGCATCGGGCTCC